>CM062817.1:612098268-612698268 GCA_031772625.1 Pinus tabuliformis
CAGGTGTCAAGGGCGGAGCTTGAGTTTCAGCCAAAGAGGGTGGAGGTAATTTCTGCTTGTTTACCTATTCTAATGCTTTGACCTCTGTCTTGTATGCTTATTGCGGCATTGGCATATAAGCTGCATTGGCATATAAGCTACTAGCAAGCGAGGTAGTTCTTGCTGGCGGGCTTACTTGCTACATGCTATGTTATTTTCAGCACTTTTCCAAATTTTCCATTTGACAATGGCAGTCAGCTAATACATGGATGTTAAATAATTGATTGAATGGTCATTCATGCCCAGCTAACATTCCTAAAAATATTAGATACCCTGCCTGTTGATAGATGACTATTGTGAAAGTTGTCGTGGCAGAACTTTAAACAATGGACAACCTTCCGAGAGGGTATCAGCATGTCCTGGCATGTATGGCCTTGTTCGTAATAGTTTCCGAGGGAGCTCGTCATTGTCAATTTCAGCAGGCTTACCTGCAATATCACATACACAAAATAAACATGAAGCATATTCATTTAAATCCTTTTTCAAAGTCTCTGTGAGTACAACCTATTGAATATTGCAAAAACGTTTATTGTCCTGCCAAAAACCTGCTTCATTTTCCAAACAACCTCTCCATCTCTACATAAATTTCCTACATAGTTCCTACCACGAATGGACAGGGAAGGAATTATGATGCTTCCTTACGTTGATATGCAATTCGAGTAGTAGACAATGCAAATGATGCTGCAATATGAGAAGTTTCTTAGCTGGTTCTTATTATTTCAATACTATTGGGTGGTCTCTCGGGCTTCAATACTATTGGGTGGTCTCTCGGGCTTCTCAACCTCATCCCGCTGGGTTTATATATACTAGAATGTGATGTACCTATGATATAATTCGCTCTTCCATAAACATACAGCTCCATAAACATAGAATTGTAACAAAGACATTATCGAACGTAGATTTGTAACAAAGACATTACCTGTGTTTTCTTTCTTTTTAGATTTGGAGCTGCACTTAATGTCATGTCTGAAAGAAAAATTCGTTCTGACAGAGACATTACCTACATTAGAATTGTGACGGCAGACATTGCTGGTAATTTCTTTTCATTTGAATACTATCATGTCTCACAGGAGTTTCTCTTGCCGTCATGTGTAATAGGGTTGGAGATGCGCTAGATGTCATGTCGTCTCGCATTACTTGCGAGAAATGGTAGAGGTTTCAGGTATGTTGCTCACACCCACCCATCTGAACCAAAGAAGCAAAATCATCAATCTGAAAGAATCGACAAGACTAAAAGGAGAGGGATAAAAACCTACCTGACATCAATATGGAAACCGATATTTTTTTCTAGTATTCTTGGGTATCACGTTTCATAAGTTCTATTATTGCAAAGAATGTTAAGAATGTTATGTCCAAGAAGTCCCTGTGATTTTGAATTTTTATTAATTATCCCCATTTTATGATTTTAAATTTCTGTTAGTTAGACGAAGGTTTGATACAAGCATATGTAAATTCTAGAGTCCATAGTCTAGCATGGCATAGACTGATTCTAGTATGACATAGACTATCTGCTATGGAAGACTCGCCTAGCGAGCCCTACTGGTCATTGCTATTGAAAATATTCAAAATGCACGTTATGAACATCTTTCTAACTGTCCACTGGGTGCACTTATATCAACCCCTCCCTTGTAAATGATAAAACTAAAATGTTGATAGAATTAGAAACCCATTTAAAACCCATTACTGTAAATTGTGCATGCCTTGAGATAAGTTATCTATTAGGCATTGTAGTGTTATTGTTTCAGCGATCAAATCCCAAATCCCAAATCACAATTTTGCGTATGTTTATCACAATTTTGAGTGTTTTCTGAAAAAAAAAACAGCCAAGATTTATGTTGGCCTACTTACCATTTTCCAGAGCTAATGTTTGAGAGTTGTTTAGCAAAGGGAAGGAAGTCACATGTGCCCAACAAATTAGCATACAATAAGCAAAACTATTGTCGAAAGAGCAGCTAAAGTACAAAGAAACTAGAGGTAAAGTACAAAGGATCAAATTGACTGATGTTATGGCCATACCCCTGTAGCTGCTGATGCTTCAGGTGAAAGGACTCTGCAACACAGAGAGAAACGAGAACCCTCAAAGCATTTTTCACCAAACTCAATGTAGCCCTTGTGGTTCCTAAGCAGTATTAAAACCAACTTTAAGGTTATAAGGCTGTGTTAATGACAAAAGAATTACCAAACCATTTCAAGTTTCACACAGTAGAACACATCAGTCGTTTTCCAGGGGAATACACAATAAATTAGGAAGTGCAGTGCCTCATTCTGAAAGTCTAATTCACCAGTTTCTTAATACCAGTAGAACGCCATCTTACTTAAGGGTAAATCACCACTCCATTGTTGAACCCTTGCAGTGCAATTTACACATTTTATGCCATTTACACATTTTATGCCAGGTTAGTTGAAATTACTAGTTTCATAATTAACGCTAGATTCAAAAATAGAGAATACCTTGTCTAATTCTGGGATCATGCTGGTAAGTTCATTTTTAATGCTAGATTCATAAATATATTCATCACCAGATACTGATGTTTTTGACTGAGTCTCATAACCACCCCACCCGGATCAAAACCCATAAGAAAATGCATAGGAGGCAGAGCGCTCATAGGATAAGCACCAGGCGTTGGTTATTCAAGGACATCTGGATTTACCTGGAGCGTTTCCTAATAGATAGGCAAGTGTACTACATGCAATAGCTTTCGGAGAGGGTGGCATGATTCATGTAGAAATAGCTGGGGCTCACAATAGAATACATCTGCAGAATTTATGGATTCTCAATCTCGATTGCCCACGGATGAAACCGGTCCCACAGCTCGTTGAATCGCTAAAATTTAAAAGGTTATTTTTCAAATTAAAAATGTAACATTGATGAGCCTCCGGTCATAAAATGAAAAAACAAGGTAATTCCACCGTGGTTAAGAGCCTCGCGCTCTACTAACTGAGCTAGACGGGCTGGTACCAGTGTCAGCAATTCTTTTTAGAACTCCAAGGAAACGTACAACATTACATTTAACGTTTCTATTAAAACAACGTCATATCTTTATTTAAAAATAATAAGAAATAGAATTGATTTACAAACTTAATATTTATTTGTTTTTCGCATATGTAAGTGTTGTAGCACATAACCTTGAAATATATCTAATCTGTCATAATATACAAAAACTACATACAATATATTCTTGGACCTCGACGTTGGATAAATATAAATTGTCGCAATATTTCACAGTTGGATGAACCAAACTTTACTTTACGTATGAAACTGTCGTTAAAATTTAGATGAATAACGATGGCTACTATAAAACTTTGGTTAAACAATAATAAAGCCAAAAAAAAAATTGGTCAACGACTCAATTAATTGTTGGTCAACTATCTTTGCAAAAACCCCGGCAGGGACTACCGCCACGCAGTTGCCCCCTTGTTAATCAAGGGATTTTTATACAACGAAAAATGTTAAAATAAATTGTTTAGCAGGGCTACTAATGAAATCTGTAAAAATCATGGCTGGTTTATGATAGAAGTCAGAAGGGACAGAATAGGCCATCCAGAAAACGGGGTTTGTAAAATAGGGTAAAGTTCGGTATGTATGTTTCAAATTTATAACTTGCATGTCATATATATTAACAGAAGTCAAATAGAAATATATCCTTGTGGGGAATTTCATGATGCTATTTATGGTGGACATCTTGTTTGTTTTTCTTATTATATAAAATGGGAGTTTGAATACGTATTAAATTGTTTTTTTTTTCTTATTATATAAAATGGGAATTTGAATAAGTATTAAATTATAATTTTTTTTCGTTATTATATAAAATGTTATAGTAAAATTTTGTTTGGTTTAGTTAATGAATAATTAGTAATTGAGATTAATGAATTTTGTTGTTAACATTTTGTTTGGTTCAGTTAATGAATAACTAGTAATTGAGATTAATGAATATTGTTGTTAATGGTTAAGAGATATAATTTAATTTGTTTTTTTCCATGAGTAAACTGTATGCGTCGAATAATTTTTATATACATTTAAACATGCTTAATAATGTGGATTTTGTAGAGGTTACTATAATGTCGAATTTGTATGCAACTTCAATTTATATTAAGCATCATATAAATCATGGTTTACTTGAATATATGAATGAATACTCGAATTTTTACAATCTATTTTTTTTTAATGTAAATTATACACATTTTTTTAAGTATATAATTTTATTTCCAACTTTCATAACCGAAAACATCTTTTAGAGGGGTTTTATGGTCTTTCATATTATAATTTGACCATTTTTTTTTTTTTTTAATTATTGGCAAAATAATATGTTTGAGTATTTGTTAAATGTATACTCTTGAGTTTTTCCCATATAACCTTTTTTTTGGGTATCAAATTAACTTTGAAGTCAAACTTGGTAATTATGGTGTCATTTTGTGACACACTTCTATGAAATGTGTGTCACTTCTTGGTAAATAAGTATGAACTTGCAATGTTGAAAACCATTGTAATGTAAATTTCGATAATGAGGAGAGCCTATGTTAATGTTTCCTATCACTCACATTAAAATCATTACCTTGGAACTATCAAAAGAGCATATGTAAGAGTGATGACCTAGAGTGTCATTGTAGTGGCAACTCAGAGAGGGTGCATGGGCATGCATAGTAAGTTGCATGATGACCCTATGTCTTGGAAACAAGTTCACAATGTAGAGTAGGAGGTGCAAATGGTAAGTAGGAACATTAGGAGGACCAAGGGCCCACAATTTTTTCAAGTAGGACAAGGCCAACAAGTCACAAGTGTTACATGGTGGACTTGTTTAGGGCATCAAAGTTTGGAAATGTAGTCATTGTGTTTGTTTGGCTTGTCCACAATGGTGGTAGTGTGATCGAGGATGCAACATTTAGTTCAATGTAGGAATAAGATTGTTAATCATTATCACGAGATTGTTAATCATTCTCATGTGCGGGCTTGTACATATGATGGGCACGATCACACATCAAGAAGTTGATTTTTCAGCTCTATGCTTGGATTGCGACAAGTGACAATATGTCATCTATGACTGGGTGGTGATGGTGTAGCATCACCTATGATGAATAAAGAATTCCAATATTCCACATGGTTGAATATATACTTGTCTTCGGTTCGGTTAGGGCATGAAATTGAGGTATATTACCAGTGATAATAGTGGGTTGTTAGTCATGCCCAACACATGAGGTCACACCATCTCTATGAGGTGACTAGTTTTCTTAAGTAGTATGGGATGTCGAAGTAGGATGAAATCTCCGTTGTTATGATAAATGATATCAAAGCTACTATGAATATTGCAAGCATTTCTCTTCACCACCAACATCCCTTTTAAATAGTTAAGTAATAAATACATGTTGATGAGGACATCAAATGCTCTAAATGGGGGAGAATGTAATGCTCCTCAATTGGATCACCATTGGTAGTGACAACTTGAATGGTGCACGTAGGCATGCTTGTAATGTTACATGATGATCCCTTATCTAGGTAGTCTTGATGGCTAAATCATGATGTAGCACGAGGAGGTGAAGATGATGTACTAGATCATGAAAATAAGCAAGTATGCGAAAAGGACAATTGGGAACATATTATCAAGTAGGAAAGGGTGGTAACTTGGTGAGGAAACTTGAAGGCTGCATGTAGGAATCACTGTAAAGATACACAATGAGCTCTTATCTTGGTACACTTGGTGACCGGTTCATGTTGTAATAGGTGATCATGGTGTACAAGAGAATGAGTATAAACAAACATTATGGGAAGACCAAGGGGTAGACCTTGTTGAGTAGTAAAAGGTGGGAAATTGGGTATGGTCCCATAGTAAGCTTTGCAAAGGGACAATATGATTTTCCAATGTGGTGATTATATTCATTAGGCCACGACAGTCGAAAATGGTAATAGGGAAATCAAGGATGTGTGGTTTCCATCAATGTAGGAACAAAATCCATGTTGATTGTCATGCAGGGGCTTGGAAAGAAAATGAGCGTAGTCCCTCATTGGGAAATGAGTTGCTCAAGTCAATGTAGCTTGGGAGAGGTGACATTGGGTCATTTATGTTTAGGTGGAAAAGTGTAGCATCACATATGATAAATAGATCATTCCAATGCTCCACATGGTTGAAAACATACATAGCTTGGGTTTCATCAAATCATAATGATGAGGCATATTTCAAGTTATATAAGTGCACTTTTGGTCATGGCCAAGTTATGGGACCAAATTAGTGCCATGTGATAACTAGTCGATTCTATTCATGATGGTTTACAATAGTGAACCATTGCCAACCATCAAATTTATTTAGCCATCATAAGCCATCATCAACGCTCAATTATGATCAACCATTAACAACTATGGTCATCTTTGGTTAACCATAGTCGACCTTGGGTAACGATAGTCAATCCATGCTTAACATGGAAAACCATATTCAACCATGGCTATAATGGCGAAACATGCTCAACCAAGGTCACCATGGTTGAACATGGTCAATCATGGCCTTCCAATGTGAATATGGACCACCATAACATATTATAGAAAACTATGGTCAACCATGATTTACCATGATCAAACATGAACAACCATTGTGGACCATGGTTAATCATAATCTATCATAGTCAACTATAATTATTTGTGGGAAACCATAGTCATCCATAGTCAACTCTATATTGACCACAAGAAACCCTCCTTAACTATAACTTGAATATATTTATATATAGTCAACCAATATCTACTATTTCTCCCTATGCACGATGATCATCCACTAGCACAACCAAAATAGTAAATGTGGTTGTAATATGCCAATCGATGTCAGTTTCCACCTTTTATATGCCAAAAGGATATGAAAATGATGTCGATCGACATATATCAACCACATTTACTAATGTGGTTTTGCCAGTAAATAGTTCCAATAAATTACTAATGAGAACGTTCATATCATATATTTACCATATAGTTCCAATAAATTACTAATGAGAATGTTCATATCATATATTTACCATAGAGAATGAAAAAATTATATGTACATGGATTTATTTTCTTGGTATATAAATTTTTTCTTGGAGTAAATTATTTTACATGCACTAAAATATATTAAACATTGAATTTTAATTTATAATAAAATCTTAAAATTCACAAAAAAAATATATTGATAACATGTTTTATTTAAAATTTTAATCTTTTATAATGATGGTATGCATGAACATAAATATAATATAGAAAATATCTACACCATGCACAACATACTTATCATAATTTATCTTATAACCATTAATCAAGAAATATAGTGATTTACAAACTTAATTCTTTGAGTATAAATTAGTCTAAAGGGGGTAATAAACACCAAAATAGCTAAAAACAAAAAAAAATGGACTAATCCCATAAAAGTAAGTGCATATGAATAACATGTGGAAACACATTTTCAAAATTATCTCATCTACTATTTTCTTTGCATATGGGAGGTTAGGTTTTACAAAATTAACAATGTAAGGTAGCAATGCCCATCACTTATATACATCAAGAGAACTCGTTAGTACCAAAAAAATGTACCAATGAGTCCACAACATTGTTCAAAGTGTCAATAGTCACTAGCAACCCCTTCTTGTCTTTGACCTCGTCTATCACAAAGTGGTGTTGAACGTGTTTTGTTTTGGGATGATAGGTAGGAAACTTTCGTATAAACTATACACCTTGACTGTCACAACCTAACCTTGCAACTTGGTGTACAATCCCATTTACTAAACATAATCAACATAAATATATATATTCCCTACCTGGATGAATGGTTGTCATGTATTTGATTTTAGTTTATAGTGCAACTAAATCCTATCTCTTGCTTTTCCAACTAATTATTCATCCAAATACGCTAAACACATAACCACTTGTAGATGTTCTACAATCCAAATTGTCATCCTATTGTGCATAAAAAAATCCATGTACATCGAACTCTTTTTATATTCTAGGTATTTCTTGGTAGGAAATTTAATAATATGTAATTCCATATAAATATTGGAAAACCTTCTTTATAGATATCTAATAATCCTTGAGTGGTTTTGATATATACTAGGTAAAAATCCCACAACATGGGTATTTTTTTTTCAAGTGTGGACCATTGCATACTACATACTTCCATTAGCACTAACATGGGGAACACATGAAATGTCATATTCCTATTATTGTGTCTTGGGATATTAATATACATTCCCTATGAAATGTCATATTCCTCTTATTGTGTTTTGGGATATTAATATACATATAAAATCACACCTGCATGAATAAGTACCTTAACCAATTCACACTCCCACATATTAAACCTTTGCAATATTGCCTCAACATATTTCCTAATTCATCTAGAGTTTCATGTTTTCTTAATCTCTTTTAATTTCTATGCTAAAAATAAAATTTAATTACTAATGTATTTCATATCATTTTTTTATTCGCAATTAACAATACATTGTTATCATATAAACTCACACAAATAAAATTATTATTAACAAGTCCAAAAAGCACACAATGGTTGCATTTTCTTCTTGAAAAACCAAGTTTCAATATCTAATTATTGAAACTTTGACACCACACCCTTAGAGATATTTTTAACCCATACAAAGATGTTCTCCAACTTGCAAACCATCCTTTTCTTTCCTTTTAATACAATACCTTCTAAATGTTTCATGTAAATTTCTTCTTTAATATCCCCATTTAGGAATCATACGTGCACGTCTATCTCCCTATTTCAAGCTCAAAAGTAGTGAAATCGAACAAAATAAATCTAGTAAATGTTCATTTCATTTAGAAATAAGAGAAAATATTTCAAGCAAAATCATTTCTCTCTCTAGATGGTAATATCCATTTTCTACTAAGTATGCTTTGTACATCTCTTTTTTAGCTTCTCTATTGAACTTTGTAAAAATTAATTTGTTGCTAATATATTTTATTCCAAATGCAAAATCATTTATATCTAAGAAATCATTCTTATTCAAGGTATCCATTTCTTTGGCCATGACTTTCTTTTAGAATTTACCATTCTCTAAATCTACTACATCCTTAATAGCTTTAAGATAATCATTACTAATAAATAAAATAAAATTAAAAGAAAAATTAGATGAAGTATACCTTTGTATTTTCCTTCTTTCCCAAGTCAATTACCTCAATACTAGAGTTTGATGATTTTCTTGTTGAAATTCATGTTCTTATTTTAAGTCATATTCTTCTTCTTCTTTCATCATCTAAAGGAATCAGTAACCATGATGGGTTCATACATGCATAACAAAGGGTTGATTTCGACCACTACCACTATAACCTGTAGGTGAGCCCATTTTTGCCCCCACAAATTACCCACATGGTACATTAAGGTATTTGAACCTGAACCTCAAATTTGTACTGTCTTTTTAAAACGATGATCACTAATTAAATCACACCCCTAGGGGATTTTGAAAAAAAGGGACATCGAGGTGGGATTTGATCTACATATGTATGCACTAATCATGAAACCATTTTTAATATAGTTTTTCTAGGTGGAAGCACAAGTTCAACCGTTACCTCAAGGTGCCCCATGGCTTTAGAGTTAAGCGCTCACAAGAATTCAACCTTACCCAAAGATGAAAAAACCTTTCTTCCCACCATTAAAGCTAATCCCTTCATGCATTTTAAGTCACATTATTCATTCTTCAACTCAAACCCTATTTTCTTTTCATCATTCTCCCTTATTAAAACTTCGTATTTGAAAACCTATTTAACTTTTTTAAAACAACGACTTGAATACAAATAATATTCTTAAACGCTAAGTTCCAATGTTTATAACCTATTATACCATATTTTTATTAAAACTTCCTATTTGGGAAACTATTTAACTTCTTTAAAACAACGACTTAAATACAAATAATATTCTTAAACACTAGGTTCCAACGTTTATAACCTATTATACCATATTTATATTAAGTAAAGTTCACATTTTTAAGCTATATTATATGAGTTACTCTAAGTCTATTTTGAATCAGGTATAGAAACATCACAGCCAAACGATACGAGGATTTTAAGACGCTTTTCTTTAGCAGTCCATGCCATGCACAGTTTTATTAACCAACATCAATGAAGGTGATCAATTTACTAGGTTATATGTAGTATCAAGTGCTCTTCTTATAGTTCCAATCTTAACCCAACACCACTAATCATCCTCGTAATCATTCTTCTTGCCTTTCGCATCAATGTCACATTCCTCCTTTTCGCAAATCCATTTTGTTTAGGTATACACAGAGTAAGTCTATTTTGAATCAGGTATAGAAACATCACAGCCAAACGATACGAGGATTTTAAGAGGCTTTTCTTTAGCAGTCCATGTCATGCACAATTCTATTAACCAATATGCATGAAGGTGATCAATTTACTAGGTTATATGTAGTATCAAGTGCCTCTTCTTATAGTTCCAATCTTAACCCAACACCACTAATCATCATCGTAATCATTCTTCTTGCGTTTCGCATCAATGTCACATTACTCCTTTTTGCAAATCCATTTTGTTTAGGTATATACAGAGTAATATTTTTCCTCGTAACTGTTATTACAAAAATCCTTAAATTCATTCCGATACAGCTTTACACCCTTGGTTCTTGTCTGAAATATGAAATCATCAACCTATGAGGGAAAGGACAAAATAAAAATAGTTTACCCATTAGAATGAATTAGATCACTTAGAGGTTAAAGGAAAATTGATCTCACCTTCCTAAAATGCTTCAGAGATTCTTCTATCATTACTACTTTCCCAAAATCAATCACTCTCTCAAAAATCATAAAAATAAACATATTTTCACCAGAGCGAGCATGGTACTTCTATGTAGTGAAATCAAACGAACCAGATTTGAGCTTGATTTTTTTGCCTTGGCAAGCGTTTAATTTTCACACAACATTGGCCAACCAAGTTGATCCTATATTATATTATGGTCAGAAATTGATACCGCCTCAGCTCTAAAAGCTCTTCGAATTATAGAATTAACCTGCGAAAAACAAGCTCAGAAATTTTCAAAACTTTTTCAGCATAATGAAGTCTCTACCCTGCCTTCTAACTCTGTAAGCTCATCTACTAATTTGTTGAACGATGATACTTTATCAAACTCCACAATCAATTCGTCTCGAAAAAACATTTTTAAACTCTCTTATCAACCCGCATTCAATCTCCAATAATCGAATTAATATTCGTGCAACGTCTTCAGACGATACATCTCGTGAATTAAATACAAACTCTTTAAACAACGGTCTCTTTAATTAATATTATTTCCTACATATCATACATAATTGAGAACAATAACAAATATATTTTTTATTTTTTTAATAAACATCATCATTTAATTCACTTAAAAAACATTATAATTAATATTTATTTCTTATTAATAGTAATGCATAAAAATATTTATATAACCGTTAATAATTTTTATTAATAATATGACCTATATATACCATATTGTATAACACATTTTATAATATATTAATTAAAGCTTTATCTATATTGGAATTTTATATGACATGTATAGAATATATTGTATAACACGTCTTATAATATATTAATTAGAGCTTTATTTATATTAGATTTTTTTTAACAAATTGCATGAGATTTTTTTTGGTTGGCACGTTTCAAACCATCGAGTGTGGTTATCAGTAAGATGAAGAAGCAAATGTGAAATACGTAACGGCTAGATTTTAAAATATTGTAAATATGATTCTTAGATTAATTTCTAAAATATGTTATATGATATTAAGTCAACAACTAACCATAAAAATAAAAATAATATATATATATATATATATATATATATATATATAATCTATGTGTTAAATTTAAAAATAAATAAAATAAAATAAAATAGAGATCATAACTATCAAAAATCAAATAAAAGTCTAAAAAGTCTAAATGATAATTAAAATAAGTTAAAATAAAAGTAGAATTAAAAATATTCTTGATTTCAAATAAGATGGTTTAAAAATTATTATAATAATAATAATAATAATAATAATTTAGAAAGAATTCTTCGGCGAAAATCACAAGGAATATCATTTGTCCACGCGTTTCGAACCAACCAGTGTGGTTCATCGTCAGGACAAGTTGGTTCGAAACACGTCGACAAATGATATTCCTTGTGATTTTCGCCGAAGAATTCTTTCTAAATTGATATGGATCACAGAAGCCTGAACTCTATTAATAATAATAATAATAAAATTTTATTTTAATATAAATTGATTTTCAAAAGTAAAATTGATTATTAATTGGAAATGTCTACGAATGGCCCAAACAGCGAAAAGTGGTCAGAATCCAGGCAAACAAATTTCAAAAAATCTTGCACTCCCAGTGTTTGAATCAAGTTTTTGATGGTAGAAATGGATTCAGCGCCATCACAAACGACTTGGCACCCAAAACCTTGAATTTTAAGAAGTGTAACATGGATTTACAAAATTCCTTACTGCATTTTATCAAAATCTTGCCAGAATTTCCATAATTTTCAGGGCAAAAAAGTAGTCTGGTTGAACTTATTAAATTATAATAATGGTCAAATAAATTAGAAATCATAACCGTCAATAAGATGATTTATTAATAATAATAATAATAATAATAAAATAATCTTATCTTCATGTAAATTGAGTTTCAAAAGTAAAATTGATTATTAAATTAAATAAGATAAAAGTAAATAAATAAAAGTAAAATAAAATGATTTTCAAAACAAATAATGATTTTTAAAAATAAGTAAAATGTTTTTTTTTAACATGTATAAATGATTTTTTATAATAAATAAAGGTAAAAGTAAAACAATATTTTAAGAATTAAAATGATTTTTAAAAACACATAAAAAGATTTTTAAGATCAAATAAATAATAAATAAATAAATAAAAATTAAATTAAATTAAGAAGAGAGGGCTGAAATCATCTCTATTAAGATTACTAGGTCTTCTTTCAATTTCTATGGCTTCCTGAAACTTGTGGCGATGGAAATGGCTAATATTAGCAATGAATTGGGCCTCTTCAATGCAGATGTGATGTTTAGTTTTTCTTTTTCTTGCATGTTTAGCTAGCGCTGAGGATCAGGTTCTCCCATGTTTGATGTGAGTTGTGCGCTCATGAATCCTTGTATTTATTGAGCATTGAGTCTCACCAATGTAGGGAATCCCACAAGCACATGTGATGACATAAACACCTTCCATATCATTCGGGTCCACCGGGTATTTTACTGATCTCAGGGAGCTTTGAATGTTTTTTAGGGGCCTAAAGGTTGAGGGGACCTTATGCTTCTTAAGGATCCCCACAATCTTGTCAGTGGTTGCTTGGATAAATGAAAGATGCACACTAGAAAATTGGTCTTTGGGTTATTTTCAGGTTTTATTGTGATCCATTTTCCAACCTAATTTCTCCTATTTATTTTAGCCCATTGTTTGATCATTTTTCCATATTTCTTTGTATCTTGAAGATGAACCACAATTGTGGGTTTGAAATGTAAATCATTAAAATATCATGAATGCAATGGATCCAAAATTCTATTTCAAACAAGATATCAGTTGCCGAAATATGAAATATGAAACCATTCTCCACCATTAACAAATTAGCTAATTTTCCAAACGAGACATAGATTATTTAAACTTACCAAACACATTAGATTTATTTTGGAGGATATAAGCCTATGTGTTCCTCAAGACATAGTAAATAGATTTACACAATGATAGAAAATGCACAACCTCAAACAAATAATTATGTAGCAACTCTGAAATTCCCTTTTCTCTAGTAGCACTTAATAATAATTTTACTCGATTATGTATACCATAAACACATTGTTAATAGAAATTGAAATATAATATGCAAGAAATACCTTTATGATGTAATGCCAAAAGGCCCTCCTCTCTAATATATCCTATTATTTAATTCCATATCATTATATTTTCTCTAGAGATATTAGGGGTTTTGTATTATTAAATTCCATCCCCAATAACAATAAGAATTTTAAACCTGTGCTTCCTAATATCTATGCAAATTTCCATTTGAAACTCCCCTCATCAACACCATTATATGTTAAACCATTTTACGGGTTTTACTTTCAACCATAGTATGTATACCTGCACCACTCATCTCAGTTATAGATATCACATTTCTAGTCGTCTTTGGAATCCAAAAAACACCAAGGAGTATTCTAATCCAGTAGAAAATTTATTATTTCTCAACCTATGATTCTAATTCTTAAGTAGTATTATAAGAAAAGACCATTCTCATTAGAAATTTGATATTCACAACAAAACTCCCTATGAGGTGTCATATGAAATGAAGTAGGTATGTTGATCAATAATAAATCATGATTTAAATATGTACTTTAGTAATCCTTTTACACATCCCTTCCTTCCTCTAAGGAGTATTCCCTTTCGTCGAAGTAGCATCAATGTGTCCCTTCGTTTTGTAAACACTTATAGATCTACATTCTTTCTTATAATTCTCATATTTATAATATTTCTAGTATTCCTTTAAGGATTTTCTTGCAGATCTAGTTATACCTCTAAATTTAATCTCCCTGTTATAAATTTATTTTTCTCTAACTTTTGGGATTGACCTTTTACAAACAAGGCATCCATGCTCCTACTATCAATTGTTTTCCACCTCATTTCTTCTAAGAGTAAGGATGAAAGCACATCAAAAGACATTAAAGTGGCTTTATTACAGCTACCACCACAGTTGCTATGAATCACACAAAGAAATAAATAAACAAATCAAATTATCATCATAAATGGTTTTAATATCGTCTTAAAACAATTGTCTTAGCATGATACTAAATGAATTTAAATGCTCTACTACAGAGTCTACATTATACATACTTTGGAAGTATAATCTTTTTCAAAGAATTTTTTTTTACCATAGACATAGTTTGACCTAATGTCTCTATTTTGACATAACTAGGTTGTACCCCTTTCCATCATAGGAAAACTAGTCAAATCATCCATCAACATACTAGAGGGTTTAGTATCGGGGTTCATAGCAACCCACTATTCTTGGCCTACAAGAATTTCCTCCATATGAAGTTTACATAATTCAAATATTTTCCCATTAAATTTCTTAATATATATTTTAAAACTACCAGCCAATTTTTTCAACACAAGAATCGCCACCACAAATCTCCCACTAAATCCAAGTTTATCACATACCATAAAGAAACTTGTTTTATCAAAATGAGTTCAATCCTTAGCAGCAAAAGTGTCCACCTAAATCCAATAAAATAACTTTTATATCAAATCTAGGTTTTAAAAATTTATAGTGAACATATGCATAGAGAGAAAAACATCAAAACAAACACATACATCATGGTCAAGATAAACACGATGATTTACCTAATTAACCAAGAAAACTAAAACTACCCAATAAAAGTGTCATGGACCTAACTTTTTCATTGTATTAACATCATCATTTACAATACAATGTATAGGTTTCCGTATCATCCAAAACCATAAGATATTAAAATGGAATACATTTAACCTTAATTCCTTAATTATAAGTGGATTACAATGAGTCAAAAATACCAAAATAAATAAAGCAATAAACCAAAACTAATTAAAAAGATAATCATACAAAAAATATAACACATTCTTAATACCAACTATGAATAGGAAAATTTGACCTCTAAATACTCTATCAATTAATATTCTTCCTAAGAAATCACACTCATTGACTTTATATAGTGTAAATATTTTTTCCCATCAAACACATGTTTAGGAATTAACCATATTTATTATATTCCTACATGATTGAGAACATAGCGAGCATAATTAAAGTATTAGTTAATTACTAAGGTACTAGATAGACTAGTCATGTGAGATCTCTTATGTCTATGTTGTAACCAAGGCATATATTTGAAACCCTTCTAATGGTCGTTGGACCATACAGCCAGATGGGACACCTACACCAAATCGTGTGAGGTCTAGTTGAGACTTCACATCAGGGAGATCCCCTTACATGTTTGCACCATCGAGCACTGTCAACATAATGATTGGTATATTGTAGCTTAAAATGATACTGTAGGTACTATATTGGTCAGTTATCTATGTAAATTATTGTATCCCTTCCCATTAGATAGTGTTTCCATTTCTTCACATCTTGTACTAGTGTATAGAGTTTCTTATCATAGGTAGGGTAGTTGAGAACTTCCATGTGAAGTAATTTAGAATGGTAGCATGTAAGGCTTCCTTCTTGCATCAATACCGCTTCCATGACATACTCACTTGCATTGTGTCTCGAATTTGAAGGGGTGGTGCATGTTTAGAGATGCTACGAATGGTACTTGTTCAACATTCTTCTTTAACTCTTGAAATTCCCAGTATCAACCCTTTCCCCATGGGAAACTTGTGAAACTTGCTACTATAGTGTAGAGTGGTGTTGTTACTATTGAAAATGATGTGATGAATTTGCTTAGGTACCATGTTTCCCCAATGAAACTCCTGACCACAAAAATAGTAATAGGGACTAATCACTTAATTATGGCCTCCCTCTTGGAAGGATTTATCTTCAAGTGTCCCCCACCTATCACATATCCCATATACACCAATGAATACAATGAAAACTCACACTTATTGGTATTTTACATCGACTTTTACTTCTTTAATGTCTCTACACCTAAATAAAATGTGAGATGCGTTCCTCTTAGGTGTGTTTGTATTAGGAATGGGGTGAAATTTGCAAATGGGTTATTTTTTGGACATTTTCTGATAAAGATATTCGCCAATTTGTTAAAAATTCACCTACATTTTACATATATATTATTAAATGGATGATATTCACCAAAAAAATCCAATTTTAATATTAAATTACATGTGTTATAGGAATATTCACCTACTTTCTATATGCATGAAATTTCAAACTAGAATAATGGCCTACAATACTGTATATAGGAAAATTATTAAATCCTTAAAAGATTCATTCGTTTTTACACTAGTATATCATCCAAATAAACAAAAAATGAATTTAGCGCATTGCATATGCAAAATGACATCACTAACCATCTATACAAACCTTGCCTAGTTTCAAAGGTCGTATTCCGAGTATCTTCTTCCCTGACTAGAAATTGGTGATATCCTGACATTAAGTCCATATTCGTGAAGTATTTGGATTGATGTAACTAATATAAGTGGTGATATATGATGGGAAAGGAGGTACTTATTCTTGAGCATAATTTTGTTTTATGCCTTGTAATCAATACATATCCACTAAGTCCCATCTTTCTTTGGCACAATGATGATGTCTGACTACATGGGGAGGTACTTAGTTGATTGACACCTTGACTTAGTAGCTATTATAAATACTTATTCACTTTTTTCCCCTCTATACAACCCAATTCTCAAAAGCAAAGGGTCTAATAATAACTAGATTTCTTTTTCCAGTTCCCTCTTGGGTGGTAGCCATTTAGTCTCCTAGAACACACTCCTATATTATTTTATTAGATCTTCCATTTGTTTTTCCTGATACTTAATGCACCCCATCCAAGGATGACTTATCTCCCATGTTCTCTTCAATAAACTATTTTTACCTTGAAAAAAAAAAGTATATTTCTTGCTAAAACTGATTAATGTTTTGTTTTGGTTGGTAGTTACTATCAAGTTGTTTATATTCCCCGTGTGAAAATCGATGATGAATAATTTTTCATCCTTGAAAAGGTGGTATTTGTTGGATATTTGAATGAAGATTGCATCATGCATATGCATATAGAGACTTACAAACTCAAAAAACATACTTCTAATGTAACTACATCTAATTCTACTTCATTAATAAAGCCAACATAGATAGAAAATTTGATTCTTCATTGTTTGGCTACATTTATCTATTTCTTCTTCTTGACCATCCCAATGGATATGGTTTAATATGGCCATGAGTCTCCAATCCCAATTTTTTGACTAGATTTGCTACTATGAGATTCACTTGAGATATTGAGCCAAAGAGAGCATCATTTTTCATCTTCTGGACTTTTATCTTTATATGGAAGAGTCTAATACTTTTTTTCTCTTCTTATTGTTGAAGACTACTTATATTCACCCCCTTTTTCACTAATGTATAAACAATATTATCATCCACATACAAGGTGCTTTCCACCTGATTATTCAATATGTGGCCATGATATTTTCCTTCTTAGCATATTTCCTTACAATATGTTGTACTTCTTACATCATGCTTGCTTTATATTTTAGTTAATTATGGGTAGATGAGAGAGGAAAGAATTTCATTAAATAGATGGGGATGATATATGTCTATGAAAATTAATTAGCTAAGTATGGTTAGTAAAATTATCCCTTAGAAATATTTTGGCCGATATTTGTTTGGGCTCCCTCCATAGGATAAAATAATGTATTATTATTTATTAGTGAATCTTCGGAAAGAATTAGATATTCATCACTAGTCAACTTTAGCCTTAGCTTTCAAAGGGTCAAACACCTATGAAGATTTATGTTCCAACACTAAATGAATTGTTGAGGCAATTTAATAAGTATATGATAAAATTTTGTCTCTCATAGTCATTATTTCATCAACATTTTAATAGATGTTACAAGGATTTGTTACATGCACCATGAATTTAGATATTCAACAAAGTTGATACCAAAATAAAATATTTCAATGAATAATATAAGATGAAACATCTTTTTAAAATATATAAATAAATTATTCAAAATGAAAAAGGAAAATACTATTATAAGAAAACATAGAAAATAGTACAACTAAATAAATATCAAGAAAATTAAATTAAAACTATAAAATGAGAATAATTGAAAGAAACTAATTTTTTTTAGGTAGAGATAGTAATGAAAGTAACTTTTCAAGATTTAGCTATTTAAAAAGAAGATTTGTGTCTCTTTCTCCACATTTAGTATTGAATATGTGTCAAGACCAACTTTTTAACTTTTAGAAATAGGCTTGTGATATTTTTAGAGATAGAATATGCGAGATATCTTGAAATGTCCAATGTTTTGGGTTAACCCTCCACACCTTAACACAATATGATTTGGAAAAAATGTGTGAAGAGAGTGATGTGGACTTAAACTTAAAAGGAAACTATTTTTTTAACCATTGAGAGGCAAAATAAATTAATGGACTCATAATTATTGAAATTTCACGTGTTTCCTTTTACATTCATTTAGTTTGTCTTATTTAAAATTAAGGTATCTAATATGGAATTGGAAGTCTTTATGTCCTTAGGAATGCTTTTCAAGCCCATGTCAAACAAACTTCTAACAATCTCTTCACTATCAAGAATTTTTTTTTTGGCTTTTTGTATTTCTTATTTCAACTTTAACAATGTTTTAATTTGATTTTGAAGGGATGGATAACCTAATCTTGTGAAGATTAGGATAGCTATAGGAAAGAGAGAAAAATATTAAAAGTTGGGATTTCCCCTTATATTAAAATAGGTAATGAGGGGAAGTTCTTAATGAAGCCTTAGGAGCAACTTAGTGTACCCATTGGGCATAGGGTAAGGCATTGGGATAGTTCCTATGATGTTTAGTGTGTAATTTATTTAGGATGCAAACTAGAAATTGCACCAAATGTTACAAATGGATGATTTAAGACAGTGGCGTAGGAAAGAGTAGTAATGATAGTGAAAATGTTAGATGCAACATTTGGACAAAAATAAAGTTGCACTTAATAATCAAAACTGCTCTTGAAAACCTTTGGTAAAACTTAAACATAATTCCATGTAGGGAACCAAATTTAACATAATTTCATGTATGGCACCCATGTTCTCAACTATGTGTTAAGCACCCACCCATATTCTCATCCTGGCTTGGAGGGGGAGAGAGGTGTGCATACTAGTCAGTTATGAATTCTCTATCATTACAATATATCAATTGAGGATTTTCTTTAAAAAAGGTCATTGGAAAACAATAGGTGTAGTTGATCCATGGGTTCATAATGGTCTCAATGATCCATTTAACCCATAATACTTTCCAATATCTATCTCAAGAGCACCATCTCAATGATTCATTTAACTCATAATACTTTCCAATATTTGTTTCAAGGCCACCATCCAAGCTATAAAGATTTAATTGTTCATGGGTTTCTTTGTAACTCATTGGAATATCAACTGCACCATAATAGTATAATAATTTCCAATATTTAATATTTTCATTAAATTTTATATATTGTCCTTGTAAAATAAAAAAAATCTTCAATTAATTTTATTTGAAAAAGTATATAAACATATAATTTCATTATATCCTATTTAAACTATAATGAATATAACCCAGCCTAACCATACCTAATAAAATTTTATAATATGTCTTTCTAATTTTAAATTTTAAATTTAAATATTTTATAAAATGTCCTTCACTAAACTTTTTACTTTACTGCACACCGTAGATGCCAAAAGATGATGTTAAATGAACATGTAGAGCATTTATTGCCAACACCATTCTCATTATCAAGCACCAGGGAAGGCATGTAAAGGTGAAATGAGAGTCCAGATGTAGCTCAACACACCATGAGAAAACACTATCGAGGAGTTTGGCATAGGCAATGGGGCAAATGGGTAGCCTAGATTCACCTCCCTTTGAATCGAACATGCCTCTTGCTCATCACCTTTGAAACCACATAAGTAGCAACTCAATTTTTTTTAAGGGGATGTATATTGTAACATTATTGAGCCCCTTTGAGCATGTATATGCTAGGAAAATAGCAAAGCCCACCCCGACGAAGTGAAGCACAATCTGCACAGCCCATCCCATAATAAAAATCCAAAGACGCTTGAAGAACAAATGGATTAGAACTTAGTTTGGTAATGCAATAAACACCACTACCAAGGCCTCCCCTTGAACCCTTTGTTTGTCCCTAGATTAAAGAAATTGGGCTAGGTGATGGGCTTTCAAGAGAAAAATATGTTGGAGGAGGAGATTCACACCAACCATAACTCAAATATACATCATATACTTTTGAACCATCCAAGTATAGTAGCCCAACGTTCCTTTCAATGGTTGGTCATGGCTTATGGTTCTCATTAAAAAGTGCAAAAATAAAGGTCTTTATGACTCTATTATGCATCATTGGAGTTCCTGCATTAGAAGTAACATGTTTGATGACTATGGTGTTATAGTTTCTAGCATCAATTTGTTGGAAAATGCACAAATCTTGGCATTTACTTGCAATGTAAATTACAACAAGGTTAAACAAACTAAGTTCACAACAAAAACTTAAACCCCAAGGACAATTACAGTCACTGTAACCATAAATGTTCAAATCATATGATCGTTGAAGGACTGAGTCCTACTAAGACTTAGGGTTTTCAATGCAATGTGCACGCTTATTGGAAAGTTACCATTATTATTAATTTTGAATGTGACGTTGATACTTTCAATCCTCAATTAATTTTTATTTTAGTCAGTTCAAACAATACAAAGCTTTCTCAAAGGAATAGATTAGGCATTTAATGTCTCCATTTTAGAAAGTGACATGACATAAATATTTTCTCGAAGTGATTGCCCCAACATAAAATACCTCATGAACAGTTATCACGTTAGATGATCCATGCATTCAACAATGAGCAGTGCCACATGTGCATTATGATAGTGTTCTACAGACTCAGGCCATGTATGATGGGGTACTAGTTTCTGAAGGTCATTATTCTGATGGGTCAATAAGGTTAGGGCCTTTTCATCCAATGATTTGTAGACAAAAAGATTACAGCAACACTCATAACGAATGGATTATATGGTAGAACGATAACCTCCTCATTTTCTTGTCAGATCAGATGAGGCCAATTGGCCTCTTCAGAACAGATCTCAGGAAGTGGATGCTTCTTTAGGTGTGAGAATGTGGTCTTATATCTATACACTTTTGTTTCTTTGATATATTCAATTGGCTGGTCTACCAAGGCTAAAACATATTTACAAGATCATTAGATACAAATTTTTCACCCAAATATTTCTTATGGCATTGCAGGTGGTTACATGTTTGACTGGAAGAAAGAACGGAGTGGTTACACGTATGTTATTTTTTAATAGTGATCTAGTTGCCTCCTTGACAAGATTTAGATGTTCATGTGTTGTTATATTTGAAGAAAAAATAATAGGTGCCTTGTCACTCATTGGACTCTCTTTCTCTATAAGGCTTGTTTTCTTATAGAAAATGGAAATTGATGTATCAATATCCATATGAAGGTCCATATGAAGGAGACATGTGATAAGGAAGAGAATGTTAGGTCCCTATAATACTAGTGATTCCCCCATTACTATTGTCATTGTAGCCCTTATTGTTATTATTGTGCCCCCATTTTCCCCATATTGTTATTAGCGTGCCCCATAGAAACTCACTATTGTTATTGTTGTGCCCTTATGTTATTACTGTTATGTCGACTTGATTATATTGTGACCCCTTAGACTCCTATATATAGAAGGGAGGTTTACTCATTTGTATCATCCAAGAATTGTTCATTTGTGTAATGTAAAGGAGGTTTCCCCCTTGAAGAGGCTAAATTCTAAGGTGTTGATCTATATTTTCTATCTTTTTGTGAGCTGGTTTCATAACATTTGGTATCAGAGCTTGGGATTCTAGGGTTTCACTACTCCAAACAGGACATTGTGGAATTTTCACTATAACTTTTGTTCAGTGATGTTTCAAAAGCTAAACAAAAACCCCATTTGAGCTGAAATCATTCTAAACTTGGGGTCCGAATTTCAAAGCTTGTCTCGCTATATTTTCGGAGATATGATCTAAGGAAGCTAAGGTTTTGGCAGAATCCTGAATTACATTCCAAACAAGTGACCTGGGAAAAATCATCATAACTTTTGCTTTGAGCATCATATTGAAATTTCATAAGATGTTTCAGAAAGAGGACAGCCTGTAGTTTTTTGTATATCAGTTTCAGGTACTAAGGTCGAAACAGTGACACATGGCACTTCGTACAAATTTGCTCTACTGAACTAGTCTATAATCAAGTAACCGTGGGAGATTTGGCATAACACTTCCTGGCAGAATCCAATCTTGATCTGACTTGTGGAGTTAGAAAGGGGACTCAAAGAGCTACTGCAGGATGGAATTTCAAATATTTGAGATCCACAGTTACTAAGATACAATAGATTCATTATCGAGCTCTTACAAACTGAAAAAAAAGGTGTGTAGCTTTTTTAAAATTTTTGCATAAGATTGGTTTAAAAATTAGTTTGAAGGAATTCAGAGGGAATAGTGAAGAATTATTAACATTAATTTATCCCCCGAAGAAACAAAATGGAAACACCTAGTAAGCAACCTAAAAGCTCTAGCATGACTCATGAAGAAGAGGAAGAAATGCAACATGATATATTAAAATTACAAGACCAAGTACAACAAATTTCACTCGCACAAAAGGTAACTGAAGCCAAGATAAATGGCATGAAATCTAATATGAATTGTGTGCAGGTTCAGATGGATGGCGTGGAAGCTAAGATGAATGGCATGGATTCTAACATGAATGGCATGGATGCTAAAATGGAGGAATTGAAGGTAAATTTGAATAAGTTGCTATAAGAAATGGTTACTAATGGTGAAAGGGTAGTAAAGGAAACTCATGATGAGAACAAAAGAAATATTAATCATGATTTCATAGACTCTAATGTTGGATTAAAGACCCACCATGTTCCAAAAATCGATATGAGGAAGTTTGATGGCGATGATCCCGGAACATGGATACTACAAATGGAGCAATTTTTCGATCTCCATAATGTGCAAAACACACAAAAGGTACGCATTGAAATTTTATATTTGGAACCAAATCAGTTTGTATGGTATCGATGGCTTTTCTCTCATAAACAAATTCTCACTTGGGCAATTTTTATCGAAGAAATGATAGCACATTATGAGGATACAAAAAGAAACACCTTTTTTATCAAATTGATAAATATCAAACAAAATGGTTCAATGAATGAGCACATTGAGGACTTCCAAAAATTGAACATAAGGGTAAAAAATATTCCAGAGGAGCATAGGATTGATGTGTTCATAGCTACTTTAAAGGCTAATATCCAACATGAGGTTTGCCTTTGGGAACTTGATTCATTGGAGAAGGCATTCAGGTTAGCAAGAGAAATGGAAAGAAAAATTATGGCAACCAGGAAGCCTACCACTCACAACTATAAAGATGGAAGTGTTGTTGCCCCTAGCCTTCCAAAACCTACAAGGTTGACACCACAAAAATTGGAAGAAAAAAGAGCAAAAGGGCTTTGTTATAGTTGTGATACCAAATACATTAAAGTTCATAAGTGTGCTGAGAAGAAATTATTCTACATAGATTTTGAAGAGGAGGAATAAAAGGAACAAGAAATGTCAAAAGAAGAGGATATAGTCCAGGAACAAACCCGAGACAAATAAGAAATGAATCCGACCATATCTTTTAATGCATTGGTTGGAATTATCACTCCTCAAACTATCAATATAGAAGGACATATCAAGAAGAAAAGGGTAATAATGTTGATTGATTCGAGAAGTACCCATAATTTTATACATTGTAAGATAGGCAAAGAATTGAATTACTTCCTATATCCAACACTAGAGTGTCAGGTGACGGTTGCAAGTAAAGGAACCATAAATTGCTTTGGTAAGTGCCATAATATCAAGCTATCCATGGGAGAATATGTACTGAATAGCCCAATTCTTTCCATTCCAATGGGTGGTGCTAATGTTGTACTAGGAGTCCAATGGCTACAATCCTTGGTTATAATAAGTTTTAATTTTAAGAAATTTTCATGAAATTTCATGTAGAAGGAAAGGAAGTTGAATTAAGGGGTATTGTAGGGAAACTGGGAAAGATAATCAGCTCTCATGGTATGAAAAAGCTTCTAAATAATGAACAATGAGGCATAATTGCACAATTATGTTCACTAGAGGTTCCCACATCGAAATCATCTATTTATCCAGATCTCCAAAAAGCCTCGGATAATCATTCCAAGGTATTTGAGACTCCCAAAGGCCTCCCACCTATTCGTGATCATGATCATGCTATTCATTTGATTCCAGGAAGTGTTCCTCCAAACATCAAGCCGTACATATATCCCCATGCCCAAAAGAGTGAAATTGAATGTATGGTTGCAAAAATGCTAGAGGCAGGTATAATTCAACCTAGTCAATGCTCTTTTTCTGCTCCAGTAGTATTGGTGTACAAGAAGGATGGATCATGGCGCATGTGTCCAGAATATAGGGAGCTCAACAAGCTCACTATTAAAGATAAATTTCCCATTCTTGTCATTGATGAATTATTGGATGAATTACATGGATCAATTTACTTCACCAAGTTGGATCTTCATTCCGGATATCATCAATTCAAAATGAAGACTGAAGACATTCTAAAAACAACATTTAGAACTCATTAGGGTCATTATGAATTTTTGGTCATGCCTTTTGGCATTACCAATGCACCACATTTCAAGGTTTGATGAATTCCATTTTCAAACCCTTCCTTAGAAAATTTGTGTTAGTATTTTTTGATGATATACTAATCTACAACAAGTCTTGGAAGGATCATGTTCAACATGTTGATAGGGTGCTCAAACTATTGGAGGAGAAACAATTATATGCAAAAATCTCCAAATGTTTCTTTGGAGTACAAGAGGTGGAATATCTGGGTCATATTGTATCTCATGAAGGTGTTAAGGTAGACCCTAGCAAAATTAAAGCCATTAAGGAATGGAAAATCCCTACATCCATAAAGCATCTGCGAGGATTTCTTGGGGGGACAGGGTATTATCACAAGCTTGTTAAGAATTATGGGAGAATAGTAGCACCTCTAACAACATTATTGAAGAAAGATGCATTTTCATGGACTCCAAAAGCAACAAAGCCTTCGAACATCTTAAAGAGGCAATGTGCCAAGCACCGGTCTTAGCTACGCTGGACTTCACAAAAACCTTTATTGTGCAATGTGATGCTTCAGGAAATGGAATTGGTGTTGTTTTAATGCAAGATGAAAGAACCATTTCTTTTGAAAGTCGTCCAATCAAAGGAAAGTATTTACACAAAGCTATTTATGAGAATGAAATGTTGCAAATACTACATGAACTTAAGAAATGGCGACTCTACCTAATGGGAAGACACTTCAAGGTAAAAACGGATCATGATAGTCTTAAATACATTTTAGAACAAATATTATCCTCTGAAGAGCAACAAAAATGGGTCACAAAGATGTTGGGTTATGACTTTGAAATCATCTACAAAAAAGGGAAGCAAAACATTGTGGCAGATGCACTCTTAAGAAAGTATGAGGATGTGGAAGCATTGTTATGTGCCGTTTCTATTATCCAACCAGATTGGATAAAGAAACAAGGGATTAATAGAAGAATAATGAAGAAGTGTGGCTCATTCAAAAGTTACAACAAGATCCCAGTACATCTGATACATTTAGCAGTAAAAATGATTTGTTTACAGTACAAAGATCGCTTATACCTATGTAAGAATTCCCAACTCAAACAAAATATTCTTATGGAATTGCACACTTCTCTCGTAGGAGGGCATTCAGGATTTTAAAAAATTTACCATAGGGTTAAGATGGAATCTTTTTGGGATGGACTTAAATAAGATATTCAAAAGTTTGTGGCAGAATTTTTGGTTTGCCAACAAAATAAATTTGAAGAAATTAAGACCCCAGGTCTATTACAACCTTTATCCATTCCAAGCCAACGTTGGGAGGAGGTTTCAATGGATTTTATCACAGGTTTACCCAAGTCTGAAGGAAAGAGTGTCATCATAGTGGTAGTTGATAGACTTACCAAGTATAAAGATAGTATAGTTTCTATTGCATTTATGGAAACAATTCAAAAGCTACATGGAAACACAAAGATTATTGTAAGCGATACAGATCCCATTTTCATTCGAAATTTTTGGACAGATTTATTTTCTTGTCTCGGTACTCAGTTAGCTCATAGCTCATCTTATCATCCTCAATCTGATGGGAAAACTGAGATAGTAAACAAATTTTTGGAAGGATATCTCTGTTTCTTTGTATCTGATAAACAAACACAATGGGTCAAATGGTTGCCTGTGGCTAAATGGTCGTATAACACTTCCTTCCATAATGCAGCAAAAATGACCCTATTTATGACACTTTATGGATATCATCCATCATCCATCACATCATATTTAAGAGAATATTATAAGGTTCAAGTAGTGGAACATCACATCGAGCATCAACAACAAGTTCTCCAACTCTTAAAGGATAACCTCACATTGGCGCAGAATGGAATGAAACAATAGGCATATCAACATTGTAGTGAAAGAAGTTTTGATATAGGCGACTGGGTATTCCTACAACTACAACAATATAAACAAATGTCCCTCAAGAAAGAAGAAGGATAATAAATTATCACCAAAGTATTATGGTCCATACAAGGTGTTGCAAAAGATTGGTACTATGGCATAAAAATTGGAGTTTCCTGTAGCTTCTCAAGTGCACCCAGTTTTCCATGTTTCATGTTTAAAGAAGTTTATAGATGACAAGTTCTGAGTTCAATCAATATTGTTAGAACTTGACGAGGAAGGAAAATCATATTGGAACCAAAAGTAGTCACAGAAACAAGAACTCGACAACTAAGAAATCGATCAATTTCGGAGTATCTCAACAAGTGGAAGAACTTATCCGTTGAAGATTCCACATGGGAGGATGAGAATTTTATACAGAAGCATCCAGAACTACTCAAGTGTTGAGGACAACACTTTTTTGAAGGAGAGGGGCACGTTAGGTCCCTATAATACTAGTGATTCCCCCATTACTATTGTCAGTGTAGCCCTTATTTTTATTATTATGCCCCTATTGTCCCCATATTGTTATTAGTGTGCCCCATACAAACCTGCTATGTTTATTGTTGTGCCCTTATGTTATTACTGTTATGTCGACTTGATTATATTGTGACCCCTTAGACTCCTATATATGGAAGGGAGGTTTAGTCATTTGTATCATCCAAGAATTGTTCATTTGTGTAATGTAAAGGATGCTGCCCCCTCGAAGAGGCTGAATTCTAAGGTGTTGATATATTTTTTCTATATTTTTGTGAGCTGGTTTCATAACAGAGAAACTAAAGAAGGGATCGAGAGAAGAGCATATGCAATATTTTAAAACAAATAAATGACAAATTAAAGGTGTTGTGTAAGCTAACAACCTCCTTTTCTCCTATGTGCATGTGCAGGCACTGAACGTGTGGTGTTTCTATCTTATAGGAGAAATGCGTGTATGTGGCCTCATATGCACACCAGGATTCTGGTAGATTTTCTTCTAATCTCAAATCACCATGTTTGGGTACTTTTTAATTAAAAAATTATGTTAATCGCCCTTACTTTTCCCACTACCCTTTGTATCTCTAACATTTGGCTATCTTTGTAGAAAATTCTTTTATGCTTCCTTTCTGATCACATCTATGGAGGTGGCTTGCAATAAGGTTAAGGAATTTCCAAGCTTGTCATTAGCTTCGCAGGTGTACCCCTCTTTGCCTGCTAGTGAAGGATAAATTTGATGATGTTGAATAAAAGTAAGGATGTTGGGCCCATAATTTCTTCAAGGACAACTACAATTGCAACATTCAATGATTGGCCAACCGCACCTCATTCAATTCCTCCATTTCATTATGTCAAAATGAGAAATGAAGGTTAAGAGTCTACTATAACCTCATAAAGTTTGGATTCCCATCAATAGCATGGATCAAAATTAATTTTGATATGGCAGCCAAAGATAATCCTGGAAAAAATCTGGAGCAAGAGAAGTGATCAGAGACCACAAAGGAGCTGGAGTGGAACCTTGCAAATTATGTGTCTTATATATACAAACTTTTGTTTCTTTGATATATGCAATTGGTTGGCCTGTCAGGGCTAAAACATATTTCCAAGATCATTAGATACAAAGTTTTCACCCAAATATTGCTTATGGCATTGCAAGTGGTTACATGTCTGACTGGAAGAAAGAACAGAGTGATTACATGCCTATTATATTTTTAATAGTGATCTAGTTGCCTCCTTGAAAATATTTAGATGTTCATGTCTTGTTGTTATATCTACAAAAAAAAATAGGTGCTTTGTCACTCATTGGAATCTCTTTCTATATAAGTGTTGTTTGTTTATAAGAAATGGAAATTGATGCATCAATATCCATATGAAGGAGACATGTGATAAAGAAGAGAAGCTAAAGAAGTGATTGAGAGAAGCACATATGCATTGTTGTAAAACAAATAAACGATAATTTAGAGGTGTTATGTAAGATGACAACCTCCTTTTACTGTGTGCAGGTGCAGGCACTGAACGTGTGGTGTTTCCATCTTATGGGAGCAATGGGTGTATGTAGCCTCATATGCACACCAGGATTCTGGCAGCTTTGCTTCTATCTCAAATTACCATGTTTGGGTACTTTTCAATTAAAAAAATCTATTAGTCACCCTTGGTCCTCCCACTGCCCTTTGTATCTCTAGCATTTGGCTATCTTTGTAGAAAATTCTTTTACACTTCCTTTCTAATCACATCTACGGAGGTGGCTTGAAATGATGTCAAGGAAATTCCAACCTTGTCATTAATTGTGAAGGTGTATACCCCTCCTTGCCTACTGGTGGAGGATAAATTTGATGATGTTGAAGAAAATTAAGGATTTTCAACCCACAATTTCTTCAAGAACAACTTCAATTGCTACATTCAATGCTTGGAGAACCACGCCTAATTTAATTTCTCCATTTCATTATCTCAAAATTAGAAATGAAGGTTAAGAATCTACTATCACCTCATAATGTTTGGACTCCCACCAATAACATGGATCAAAAATAATTTTGATATGGAAGCCAAAGGCAATCCTAGGAAAAATATGGAGTAGGAGAAGTGATAAGAGACCGCGAAGGAGCTGGAGTGGAACCTTGCAAATTATGTGTCTTATATCTATAGAATTTGGTATCTTTGATATATTTAATTGGCTGGCCTGTCAGCGCTAAAACATATTTCCATGATCATTAGATACAAAGTTGTCACCCAAAAATTGCTTATGGCATTACAAGTGGTTATATGTTTGTTATTTTTCTTATAGTGATCTCGTTCCCTCCTTGAATGACTTCAAAGACATTGTCATTTGTGAGACCAATGTAAATAGAGTAGGTGTTATTCAATTAAATATAGTAAATAGAGTAAGTCCAAAACATATTTCCATGAACATAAGATACCTAGTTGTCACCCAAATAATTCGCATGTCAATGGAAGTGCTTATATGTCTGTTACTTTTTTATTTCCATCCTCATAAGACATTGAATTTTCACCCAAATATTTCTCACGTGTGTGGAAGTTCTTTTATGTCTCTTATTTTTTTTAATAGTGACTTTGTTGCCTCCTTGACAACTTTAAGGACATTGGCAGGACATTTCCATTTGTGAGACCAATGTAAATAGACTAAGGGTTATTCAATTAAACATCTAAATTAATATAAAGTTGGAACTAATAGATAACAATGTCTGCAAGGAAAATAATTTGTACACTAAAGCAAGGATTATTGATGTTTATAATAATTGACATGAAGTTGGAAACAAGAGAAGAGTTTGTGCATAAATATTTAAATAAGAACAAAGAAAAACTTCAATCAGGCAATGGCCCTTGAAGTTCAGAGTAATTGGAGGAATAAAGATATGGAAAATGATTACTGCATTGGCCACAGAAGAGAGAGAAAAAGTCAATTAGCCAACCAATCCAAACAAACTAATCCATTCAAATGCCTATGAAAAGTTAGGCATAGGCAACAAAGAATGAGATAATCACTCAACAATTTAACATGATAGAATAACCATTCTATTCTTAGTTTTAATCAAGTGCATCAAACATTGGTGGAATTTCTTTAGACATATAAAAGTGGTGTAAACGAAGGCCTAAAATGAACCTAGTAAGAGAAGTCATAGATGGAACAAAAGGTTTGTCTATATCTCAAATGTACCCAATTGAATTTAGCACAACCTAATCAAAATTTATTGTATGATTATGTCATGTAGCTTCAATTTTAGCTTTGATACAAAACACCCCAAGATATTTTTTAGGTACTTAGTCTTTGGACACACAAATTAGTTATATGATTTCTTTTAGCTTGTGACTTGAGAATCAAGAGGTTTTAACTTTTACAAAGTGTCTCAAAACTTAGCTGCTTTATGGATTATTATTCCCCATGTTTATGATCCAAAAAACTACAAATGGTGTCTCAAAACTCAACTGCCTTTTGGATTATTATCCCATGTGTTTATGATCCAAAAAACTACAAATGGTTAAATACAAAGTATGACAACGCATTCCACACAATCGCCTCACAACATTTGGGAAATATGGTCTTTATGCCACTCTATTGACCTTGGGGTTGCAAATTTTATATAGCTCTATGACCCTTGAGGGTAATATTTGCCATAGGTCCTAGAACTACCCCATGACGTTCATTGTGTTTACATATGTCAATTACATAACTCACCTAAAAATTAAAATTTCTTCTATTCACCTGCAATGAAATCGTAACTTTTGGATTCACAAATATCTTCCAAGACACAACATATCCCGCAAGATGTTTGTCGGTCTACAACCTAGCTCTTGCGAGGACTGAAACTTTAACATCCTCACTTTTCCCAAATATCCCTTCACAATTTTATCCTTCCCTCAAATTCTGCTTCTACAACTTACAAAAGGATGACTAGACTTCGCAGTTCCCACAAAATTCTAGAATTGAAACCTTTTATAAGATGCAAAATTATTCTACCAAGTTTTCATAGGCCTACAACTAAAGCTTGCAAGACTTCAAATTTCTCATATAGTTTTTTCCTTGTAGGACATTCCACAAGTCCACAATGAGACATTGTTGCATTTCCACTCTCATCAACCTACAATTTGTTTCTTAAAATTTCATATCAATCCCTGCAACTTTCTCCATGAGTTTTTGTAGGGCTTTGTAAGACCTTTCTACCTAAATTAAATAAAAACCCTATTATTTTTTAATAGTGATCTAGTTGCCTCCTTGACAAGCTTTATATGTTCATGTGTTGTTGTTATATCTACAGACAAAATAATGGGTGCTTTGTCACTCATTGGACTCTCTTTCTCTATAAGCCTTGTTTGTTTATAAAAATTGGAAATTGATGCATCAATATCCATATGAAGGAGACATGTGATAAAGAAGAGAAGCTAAAGAAGGGATTGAGAGAAGCACATATCCATTGTTGTAAAAAAATTAAATGGAAATTTAGAGGTGTTGTGTAAACTAACAACTTCCTATTTCCTGTGTGTAGGTGCATGCACTAAACGTGTGGTTTTTGCATCTTATCAGAGAAATGGGTGTATGTGGCCCCATATGCACACCAGGATTCTGGGATCTTTTCTTCTATCTCAAATTACCATGTTTGGATACTTTAAAATTAAAAAAAATTATTACTCTCCTTTGCTCCTCCTACTTCCTTTTGTGTCTCTAGAATTTGGCTATATTTGTAGAAAATGCTTTTACACTTCCTTTCTGATCACATATATGGAGGTAGCTTGCAATGATGTTAAGTATGTTCCAACATGTCATCATTTGTGAAGGTGTATTCCCCTCCTTTTCTGCTAGTGGAGGATAAATTTGACGACATTGAACAAAAGTAAGGATGTTCGACCCACAATTTCTTGAAGGACAACTTCAATTGCTACATTCAATGCTTGGCCAACCGCACCTGATTCAATTTCTCCATTTCATTATGTCAAAATGAGAAATGAAGGTTAAGAGTCTACTATAACCTCATAAATTTTGGACTCCCATTAATAGCATGGATCAAAATTAATTTTGATATGGCAGACAAATACAATCCTGGAAAAAATATGGAGCAGGAGAAGTGATCAGAGACCACAAAGGAGCTGGAGTGGAAACTTGCAAATTATGTGTCTTATATATACAAACTTTTGTTTCTTTGATATATTCAATTGGCCGGTGTGTCAGGGCTAAAACTTATTTCCAAGTCATTAGATACAAGGTCGTCACCAAATATTACTTATGGCATTGCAAGTGGTTACATGTCATTTATTTTTCTTATAGCAATCTGGTTGCCTCCTTGACCAGCTGCAAGGACATTGGAATTTTTGAGACCAATGTAAATAGAGTAAGGGATATTTAGCTAAATAACTAAATTCCTATCAAAGTAAAAACATATTTCCATGCACATAAGATACCGAGTTGTCACCCAAATATTTTGCATGCCAACGAAAGTTCTTAAATGTCTGTTACTTTTTTATTTCCATGTTCATAAGACACCCAGTTGTCACCCAAATATTTCTCATGGTTGTGGAAGTGCTTTTATGTCTCTTACTTTGTTTAATAGTGATATGGCTGCCTTCTTGACAGATTTATGGATATTGGAAGGACATTGCCATTTGTGAGAACAATGTAAATAAACTAAAGGTTATTAAATTCAACATCTAAATTAATCTAAAGTTGGAACTTATAGATAGCAGTGTCTACAAGGAAAATAATTTGTACAATAAAGCAAGGATTATCGAAGTTTAGAATAATTGACATGAAGTTGGAAATGAGAAAGGACTTTGTATAGAAATATTTGAAGAAGAACAAAGAATGACTTCAATCAGGCAATGGCCCCTGAAGTTCAAAGTAATTGGAGGAATTATCATCCACCAAAGGATTATTGCATTGGCCACAGAAGAGAGAGAAAAAATAAATTAGACAACCTATCCAAACAAAATGATCCATTCAAATTCCCATGAAAATTTATGAAGAGGCAACAAAGAAGGAGATAATCTCTCAAAAATTTAACATGATAGAACAACCATTCTATTCTGAGTTTTAATGAAGTGCTTCAAACATTGATGGAATTTCTCTGGAGATAGAAAAGCGGTGTAAATGAAGGCCTAAATTGAATGTAGGAAGAGAAGTCGCAGATGGAACAAAAGGTTTGTCTATATCTCAAATGTACCCAACTGAATTTATCACAACCTGATCAAAATTTATTGTATGATTATGTCATGTAGCTTCAACTACAACTTTGATACAAAATACCCCAAGCTATTTTTTAAGTACCTAGTCTTTGGACATGCGACTTAGTTATACAAGTTTTTTTAGCTTGTGACTTGAGACTCAAGAGGTTTTAACTTTTAGTAAGTGTCTCAAAACTTAGTTTCTTTATGGATTATTATTCCCCGTGTTAATGATAAAAAAAACTACAAATGGTGTCCCAAAACTCAGTTGCCTTTTGAATTATTATCCCATGTGTTTATGATATAAAATACTACAAATGGTTAAATACAAAGTATGACAACGCATTCCACACAATCACCTCACAACATTTTGGAAATATGGTCTTTATGACACTTTGGTGACCTTGGGGTTGAAATTTTTAGATAGCTATGCAACCCTTGAGGCTAGGATTTGTCATAGGTCCTACAACTATACCTTGATGTTTTCTGCATTTACATCTATCCACAACATAATTGGCCTGAAAATTAAAGTGTCTTCTATTCACGTGCAATGAAATCACAAGTTTTGGACTAGCAAACCTTTTCCCAGACACAATATCTCCTTGGATGATGTTTGTTGGTTTACAACCTAGCTATTGCAAGGACTGAAGCTTTAACATCCTGATTTTTCCCGAACACTCATTCATAATTTTCTCCTTCCCTCAGCTTCTACTTCTATAACTTGTGAACGCCTGACCAAACTTTGTAGTTCCCACAACATTCTAGCATTGAAACCTTTTACAAGTTGCAAAAATTTTCTACAAATTTTTCATAGGCCCACAACTGAAGCTTGTAATAATTTAGTTTTATCATTCAATTTTTTCCTTGTAGGAAATTCCACAAGTCCACAACTGTACATTATTGTATTGCAACTCTCATAAACCTACAATTTTTTTCTTAAAATTGCATATCAATCCCTGCAACATTCTCCATGACTTTTTGCAGGGCTTTGTAAAACTTGTCTATCTAACATAAATCACAACCCCTCCTTAATAATAAGCCACTTCGAGATTATTCCTATTTAGAAAAGAATGTATTGGAACACTAGCAATTTAGTTAATGCATATTTATCATATTTCTCTATCTTATCTTTAGACATTAGTTATAAAAAGGCCTCTTTGTGAGAAGAGACAAGGTGAGTAGTAAGAAAAAGGTCATGTACTTCATCAAGAAACTGTAACCCACATAGGTCCATCTTCACCTAAGGATAAAAAAGAAACCAAATAATATAGGTTTATAATGGGTCTCGACTAGTTTATCTTATTATTATATAATAAACTATATTTTTTACGTTATGGCAACTAATAGTCATCCTTATTCCATTTTTTATTTATAGGCCTATCTTTGTTTATCATGTTGGTTTATAAGTATAAACACACATGGACACAATAAATCTCATATGTACTCCACTATAGAGTGCACCTCAGTTCTCTTTGTGAATCATAGTTTTAAAACTCAGAGTTCCCTGATTCAAAATAAGTCAAACTGGATAAGTTGATAGGAAACTACATGAACTTGGACTGGGGGATTGGTTTGGTACCAAACCTGCCCAGGCCCCAAACTTGTTAATAAAACCAAGCTCCTCTATCTTCCATTAGCTAATATTTTTCAATTCTAGTAATTCCCATAAATGATTCCTTACACATTTAATTTGTGCAACGTGGTATTGAACTTAATTGTTCCAAGTCTACAATTCCTACTTGCCAGGTAGGGCCAATAGAAATTTCGTTGATACATTTTCTCCAGTTAATGCTACAATAAAGCTAGTTATGCCACCTTTTCTTCTTGAATTTACCACTTTTAGAAGGGGTTGAACTCTTATAATTACCAGTTCAAGACCATTGCCGAGACAACACCTTTTCTTCTTGAATTTACCCCTTTTACAATTGTGAGGTAGGGCTGTTCAAATCTTAGGTGAGTTAGGTATAAACCAATTATATGGCCATTGACATGCCCTGTATTGACATGGCCCACTTGATGTTAGAAAATTATATATTACGGAGCAATGCAACACATAAAATAATGCAGAAATATAAACAAAGAAAATGCATAAAACAAGAGAGACACAGATATATGTGGTTCACCCAGTTTGGTCTATGTCCACCCTGAACAACCATTCCTTCCTTTCTATTATCCAGCAAAATGAAGAGACACAACCTACAACAGATCCGCTATAATATCCTTTGTTTTCTCTCACAATCTCACCTCTCTGCTTCTCGCTTGGAGAATACACATCTATTACACAACCTCAATACAATAGACTAATACCAAGAGATGGGTTTCCTTCTAGGGCAAAAAACCCTAAACTAAACATAAGTTCTATCGTCAGATCATTCGACTAATGAACAACCCAGATTGACTAGAAATTACTATACTTTTACAAGGCAATTTTACACATGTATTTAGCTTCGGGGGCACTACCGCCCCCCCTGGAGCCCCCATGTAGTGAATATTTTACAGGCAGCAACGATTTCGAATTGGGGTCCAATTTAGCGATACCTTTGAATACATAAGATAATCAGGCTCCACACCCAACAATCTCCCGCTTGGAGACTGATTATAGAAACTCCATCGTTGCTTCATTTGCTAGACAATGACTCCTCTTTGGACCTGGCTGTTTCTCATCTTCATCGTCATCCTTGAAGACCAATTGAAACTAAGCATATTATTAGTTTCTCCCTGGTTACAACTTTTGTTAGCATATCTGCAAGATTCTGGCTAATGTGTATCTTTTCCAACTTCAACTCTCCATCTTCCAAAACTGATCGTATGAAATGGTACTTGAGCTGTATGTGTTTAGTCCTTGAATGAAATGCTGAGTTCTTTGCAAGATGAATGGCACTTTGGCTATCAATGTATAACGTGCCCATATCATGTTCCTTACCCAATTCACCCATAAACCTTTGTAACCAAATCATTTATTTACTAGCCTCTGTAGCAGCAACATACTCTGCTTCTATTGTTGAAAGTGCAACATACACTTTGGATTTTTGAAACCCAACTAACAGTTGTTCCACCAACAGTAAATACACATCCTGTAGTGCTCCTCTTGTTATCTCTGTTACCTGCCATATTTGCATCAACATATCCCTGTAGAGAAATGTTTGGACCACCAAAGCATAATGCTTGATTTGTGGTCCCTTTCAAATATCTAAGAATCCATTTCACTTCCATCCAATGTTCTTTCCTGGATTTTTCATGTACCTGCTTACAACTCCCACTGCATGTGCAATATCAGGCCTTGTGTAGACCATTGCATACATTAAGCTTCCAACTGCTAATGCATATGGAACTTTAGACATATAATTCATGTCTTCTTGGGTCTTCGGGCACATTTCCTTACTAAGTTTGAAATGGCTAGAAAAAGGTGTACTAACTAGTTTTCCATTGTGCATATTAAATCTTTTCAACACCTTTTGTATGTACTCATTCTGAGACAATGTTAATTTGCAATTTTTCCTGTCTCTAGTTATTCTCATACCAAGGATTTGTTTTGCAGCTCCCAAATCCTTCACTACAAATGAATTTGCCAATTTTATTTTGAGCACATTTATTTCCTACATGTTAGAACCTGCAATGAGCATGTCATCTACATACAATAACAATATAACATAGCTGCCATCATTTTGCCTTTTCAGATAAACACAATGATCAGAGTGACATCTAGTATAACTTTGTTCAGATATAAACTTGTCAAATTTTAGATACCACTGCCTTGGAGCCTGTTTTAAGCCATACAAGCTCTTCTTCAACCTGCACACTAGTTTCTCCTTCCCTTTCACTTCATATCCTTGTGGCTACTGCATATATATCTCTTCCGCCAAATCCCCATGGAGAAAGGTTGTCTTTACATCCAACTGCTCAAGATGCAAATCTTCAGCTACTACTAGACTTAGAATAGTTCTGATTGAAGTCATTTTAACAACGGGAGAAAATATTTCATCAAAATCAATACCTTTCTTCTGTGCAAACCCCTTCACCACAAGTCTAGCTTTGTACCTCTGTTTTCCTCCATCTTCTTCCTTCAGCTTGTAAACCCATTTATTCTTCAATGTAGTTTTTCCTGCAGGAAACCTAACTAAGTCCCAAGTCTGGTTATGCATTAAGGATTCCATCTCTTCTTCCATGGAAACCTCCCACTTCTTCCTGCATTCAACCTGCATTGCTTCTTCATAGCATTCGGGTTCACCAGAATCAGTCAACAATAAATAATATAATGAAGGAGAGTATCATTCAGGGGGTCTACTTATCCGGGTAGATATTCTAACACCACTTTCAGGTGTTTGGGGTGCTTGTTGCTGTTGTGGTGGTTGCTGTTGTTGTGGTTGTTGATTATTATTATTTTCAGGCACCTTTAATTTTTCAGTGATTTTATCAAGAACTGCGTATTCCTTGTTTTCTTTCTCCTGTTTCTTTTCCTGCAACTGATTCTTATACAAGACCTTTTCATTGAATATTACATCTCTGCTCCTAATGATTTTGTGATTTTTTTAATCATATAAGCGATAACCAAAATCATTAACACCATATCCAATAAAGGTATATTTCTTCGAATTTTCCTCAAGTTTTGTTCTATTTTATTTATCAATATGGACAAAGGCCTCACAACCAAAAGGCTTTAAAAAAGAGTAGTTTACCCTTTTACCTGTGCATGCTTCGTCTGGAACACCACCATCCAAGGAACTTGAAGGCCCTCTGTTTATTAGATAAACATCAGTATCTACAGCATTTGCCTGAAACTATAAAGGCAATCCTGCATGCAATCTCATGCACCTTGCACGCTCCATGATTGTTCTGTTCATCCTTTCTGACACACCATTTTCTTGTGGTGTTCTTGGAACTTTCCTCTCTGCGAATTCCATGCTCTAAATAGTACCTATCAAACTCTTTGCTGCAATATTCACCTCCATTGTCTGATTTGAGACACTTCAATTTCTTTACTGTCTCAATCTCAACCAAAGCTTTCCATTTCTTTAAAGTATCAAATACATCATATTTATTCTTAATACAATAAATCCAAGTTTTTCTAGTTGCATCATCAATAAAAGTAACATAATAACGAGAGCCACCAAGAGATGATACCTGAGCAGGTCCCCATACATCTATATGCACAAGTTCTAATTTTTCGCTCTTCTTTTCTTTCCCTACTCTCAGAAATATTAATCTCTTCTATTTTCCATAAATGCAATTCTCATAGAAGTCCAAATCAACATTCTTCAAACCTGGCAACAAATTCCTTGAGTGAAGAATCTTCATCCCCTTTTCACTAATGTGTCTGAGCCTATGATGCCATAATGAAGCATCTGCTCCTTTGGAAGTTAAGGCATTAACAGAGTTAGAAATACCATTGCATAAATACAATGTACCAACCTTTTCACCTTTTGCTATTACCAGGGCTCCTTTGGTGACCTTCCAAGCTTTATCTGTGAAAGTTGTCACACAACCTTCACCGCCTAACTGCCCTGTTGAAATCAGATTTTTCTTTAGATCTGGAACATGCCTTACCTCCTTTAGTAGCCATTGGTTTCCATTCTGCTGTTTTACAAGAACCTTACCCGTTCCAACAATTTTACATGGTTTATCATCACCCAAACGAGCTTGTCCAAAATCTCCTTGAACATAGTCATGAAAGTATTTCTTATCAGGTGTGGCACGTAATGAGGCCCCTGAGTCTACCACCCAGGAATCAGTAATATTTTCGAAAGAAAGAATCAAAGCGTCTTGTAACACCTCACCTGTCACATTTGCTTCATGATTGTTTTCTTATTGTACATCTCCTTCTTTTCCCTTCCGAGATCTACAGTCTTTCTTTAGGTGTCCTTTCTTTTCGCATTTCCAGCACACTATCCCCGATCTGGACTTGGATATGCCTTTTCTTGATTTACTGCGATATCCTGAGCTCTTTTCTCTTTCCATTTTTCTTCCCCTAGACTTTGCACTCGAAGCATTACCCGATGTCTCACTGGAGCTTTTCCGTCGCATTTCCTCGCTAAGGATAGCACCGACCACATCATCAAACTTTAAAGTACTAGATCCAGAAACAGAGTTACTAATGGCCATTACCAAACCATTCCAACTTTCTGGTAATGAGCACAAGAATAACAGAGCTCTAACTTCATCATCAAAGTTTACCCCTACAGAACATAACTGACTTGTAATAGTATTAAAATCATTTAAATGGTCTGCAACAGATCCACCTTCTGACATCTTGATATTAAATAACCGTTTCAAAAGAAATACCTTGTTTGAGGCTGAGGGTTTTTCATATAGTTTCTCCAACGCCTTAATCAAACCCTCTGTCGTTGTTTCCTTCGAAATGTTGAAGGCGACCGACACTGTGAGGCACAACCGTATTGTTTTGAGTGCCTTTCTCTCGAGGAGGTTCCATTCTTCATCTGTCATACCCATTGGCATCTTTGTTTTTCTGCCCAATGGTAGGTATAGATCTTTTTGATACAGATAATCTTCCATCTGAATCTTCCACAGCGAGAAGTTTTGGCTGTTAAATTTCTCGACCTTAAACTTACCATCTTTCGCCATTGCTCCCACTCGAACGAGGAACCCTTCTTTCTTGCGAGTTTATTAGCCAAATAGACCTTTGGCTCTAATACCAGTTGTTAGAAAATTATATATTACGGAGCAATTAACACATAAAATATTGCAGAAATATAAACACAGAAAACGTATAAAACAAGAGAGACACAGATATACGTGGTTCACCCAGTTTGGGCTGCGTCCACCTCAAACAGCCAATCCTTCCTTTCTATTATCCCGCAAAATGAAGAGACACAACCTACAACAGATCTGCTGTAATATCCTCTGTTTTCTCTCACAGTCTCACCTCTTTGCTTCTTGCTAAGAGAATACACATCTATTACACAGCCTCAATTCAATACCCTCATACAAAGAGAGGGGTTGCCTTCTAGGGCAAAAAACCCTAAACTAAACATAAGTTCTACCGTTAGATCATCCGCCTAATGAACGGCCCAGATTGACTAGAAATTACTATACTTTTACAAGGCAATTTTACAGTTGTATTTAGCTTTGGAGGCACTGCCCCCAAAACCCCCTGCCAGGTGGGGGCTCCCCAAAGGTCACAGCTACCCCCCTTGGACCCCCCCTGCAACGAATATTTTGTGGGCAGTGTTGCCACCCCCATTTCAAATTGGGGTCCAATGTGGTGATACCTTTGAATACAGAAGATAATCAGGCTCCACACCCAACACCTGATATGGGTTGTTGTACATTAGAAGTCATAAGTGTGTTACTGCATTACAGGTAAAATTAAGTTAGATGCCTCCATTTAATTTAGAAATTCACATTCAAAATAGAGAGACTGAAAATAAAGATTGTGTTTTTATTAGAACAATCAAGAGCAGGCCACTAACCTTCTAAATCTGGGTTACAACCAAATGGCCTATACGATTAGCACCAACAAATATCTTTACATCTCAAATAATTGGTTCCATAATGAAGTTCAAAACATGGTTGTTGCTTATGTTAATAATGACCCTTTGCAGATGAAAAGAACACTTACATACCTCACTATACCTAATCCAACATAAAATTTGAGGAAAATGAATGGTTAGTTTTTATCAAATGACCCAGGACAAGGTTACCAGTTATCATGGTTATTGTCATGCCCCCAGGCCTACGGTAGTCTTCTAACCGCTCTTGGCGAGGTGCGGCAACACCGAACACTTTATTTTCACCAATACTAATGTTCATGGACTACGCCTAATTCACTTTCTCTTACTTAGTTTGTGTTTCGCAACCAAGTATTATTATGCATAACCTTTATACTAATGAACACCCATACTCATTCATTATCATCATCAATTATAAAAGAGACCAACAATTGCACAGTATAAAGGGAGGGGCAACTCCCTAAACAATGAGTCTGCCCAACAATATATAATAATCAATCTTTCTTCAATAATACAAGCTTCACAAGTATCCTTGGAAAAATCCAAGACTATACTTAGCCAATTTTACAATAGAGGCAAATAGCCTTTTACAACCTTTGTGCACACCTTGCACGGTGGGAGGGTACTCACCCAAGACACCAAGACCTCCTCCTCAAGTCTCACACAAATCTGCACTTTAGAACAACCCTGGGCACACCTTGCCCAACCTTTGACCAATTCCAAGAACGTTAACCAAGTGAGCAACCTTCTATGAGATGTGCGCATGAGCTATGCGCATTCTCCTTCTCTTTCTGCACACTTCCTTCTTGAGTTCTAGCGAAGATGCTTGTGAAGAATGATCCTCCAAAGCTCAAGTGTATCCATAACATATAGCCATCGTAATGGAGTGGTGGCTCGCCTAGCCGACCACCAAAACATACCCCTGAATGACCTACAATATGGTCGGCCCACCCTTCTTATGAGTCGGCCCCTTAACTCCTTATTCCATGCTCATCCGGGTACAAAATCCCATCGTTTATCATATCGTCGCATGTAACTTGCTGTTTCGTCGCACCTCCGTGTGCTCCAACTCGTCCTGCGCCCGCGTCCTGCCCGCATGTAGCCCAGCTCACGCGCCCACCCGTGCACCCGCCCGTGTGCAGCTAAACTCACGTGCCCGCCTGCGTGCCCGCGTGCCCGCGCTCTTCGACTGTCGTGCGGCCCGGTTCGCCCGCGCCCAACCGCGCCCGCTCGCCCACCCGCGCTCGGTATAAACGAAGGCCTTACATCCTCCTCCACCTGAAATCGTTGTCGTCCTTGACAACATATCATCCTGGTAACTATCTACCAAGATCATCACTAACCATGATGTCAACTCCTCCACATACGGCAAGCATCCCTGCAACATATGTAGAACCCCATCTCCATCATGTCTCACCTTAGTGACCAACTGCCACCAAGTTCTCCATACCACGGTACACACCTCAACGGTATGTCATGTATCAGATATCATCTCGATCCATGATCATCGACCTCTTTGTCCCAATTTCCACTGCAACATCCTGTGTCGACCTCATCATGTGTCATCCCTCCATGTAGTCTCTCATCAGATTCTAGCACATGTGTGCCAACATGTTGACCCAACAGCAACACCTCTCTGCCATGTGTTGACTTGTCTCGAGTAATGCCAACATACCTCTGCACATTGGTACCCCTCATGACTCAAACTAGTCGGGTGATCAGTCCAACCATATGCCCAAATCACAAGAATGCACATCCTTATGCCACCACAAGTCTTCTCCTGACCTCTGCTACATCTCGAACTCATCAAGAATCTACCTATCATCCCATGCTCACGTCCATGGAAGCTCCATCCCATCTGCAACATGACCAAGCCATGGTCTTATTGCACAAGAGTGTACAATCTCTCCACTAGCTCATACATCTCCATAATAGCACTTGCACAACATCCTTTGCTTCGGCACTCCTCATAGAATTTCCATAAATGACACTTCCACACATGCACCCGCTTCATGTCCCTGCACAACTGCCATGCTCCATATCTTCAACTTGATGTCCATGACTCTAGTTGTCCATGATGTCCAACCCATGTAGACTCCATCCCACATCTGGTCATCTACATCCAAGTCTGCATCTGTCATAAAGAAGCCCCCTTCAAGGCCCCTTGTTAAGTTGGTGTGGTTCCTTCCTACCAAGGCCTCCACACCAACACCTTTCCAAGGTTGTCTATAGAGACAGGAGGGCCAGGAAGTTTCCTCCCTGACTCTCATCCACCCATGTATGAGATTGATGTTGTGTCCTCAAGTATCTATGCACAGCCTCAATCTCCTCACATGTACATCCAAGCTCACCTAGCTTGTCCTTTGTCAACTGAAAGTCATATATGCCCATGGCATACCTGTAGAAGTCCACTATCCCAACAGGATCTCTACCTCCAATCCTCATCAACCACTGCCTCTGAAGTAGTACTCGGACTCCCTTCATTTGCAACTCCATTATGAAGATCATTAGTAGAAGATGCTCCCATCAAGTGTCTCCATGTTCGTGAGGTTGCCTTCTCACCTTCTCCATCCTCCTTCCCGGCTCTTGTAATGAAGTCAATCAACTTCTTTTCCTTCGTTGTTTGAGTCACACTCCCAAGTCTTCTTTGCTCCACATCCTCATGCTTCACATTCAGATCTTTGGGATACAAAACCATAGAAGTCATCCTTGGCCTATACCCCAAGAAAATTCTTCTATTCATTGGTACCATCATGGTTCTCCCTTCAGCTGTGATCAAGAGAATGTCCGGGTCCACCATTGGTATGGCTTGTGCAAGCTCCATAAAGTCCAACCCCAACACCATAGAATGATCGTCCATGTCCACAACCCTCAAGTCCAACTTTCCAAACCACGACCCTACTTTCACCTGAGTGTCCTTCAACACACCATCAAAAGCTATTATGGTAGAGTTGACTGCTTTGAAAGCACTCCATTCCCTCTCCATCTTTGCTTTCTTCCTAAAAGACTTTGTTGCCTTCCTGCTTAAGAAGCTATGAGTAACTCCCGTATCCACCAAAGCTGCAAATCTCTTGCCCTTCACGGTTACCTGCACAAAACTTAGCTTCAAGGAATCACCTCCCTTTGTTGGCTTTGTCTTGCGCCTTACATCAGCAACCTTTTTCAAGAATTCGGCCTCAGAAGTGTCAATTGGCTCATGCTCCATCTTGACATTCCTCCTAAGGTACTTCACCTCCTTGCTTGGCTCTTCTAGGCAACCCGATCCTGGTCCAGCTTGACTTCCTTCAAGCTTGTCCTCCATCGCATTCTGCTCAAGTGCACCAACCAAGTGTCCACTGACTAAGTTCATAGAACTAAACTTCCGAATATCCTCTGGATTGTCTCGGTAGTGAGTTCCCAACCTGTCAATGTAGTCAAGCTCTTCCTGCTCAATCACAACAACCTTCTTACCAAGAAGCTTCTTCTTTATCTCTTCCTCAACTTGCTTGATTTCGGCTTCCACCCTGGCACTTTCCTTCCTTAACTGGGCTCTTTCATCAAAGAGCTCTTGAAGACCAAGACCACTCTGTTGGATCTCCTCATCAAGTTCCTTGAGTTCAACATCTGTTGTACTTTCGCATTGGCTCTTGAGTTCTTCAAGTTCCCTTCTTAGTTCTGAATAGCTCTCCTGAATCTTCATGTTCTCAGCCTTCATCGAAACCTAGTCAAAACTCCATCGACTCATCTGTTCCAACACTTTGTACCGGAAGGTTTCAACTGCATTATGGCTAGACTCACCTATCATAGGTTCATCCACCATCTCTACCTTTTCAGCCATCTCCATGTTCACCAAGTCCCTGCAATCATGAACCAGCTCTTGTTCCACTTGTATGTGAAACAGCTTCCTTCACCTGCAAGTACCTGTCATGAGCAACCCTGCTCACCAGCTTCAAACCGAAGCTCTGATACCAACTGTCATGCACCCAGGCCTGCGGTAGTCTTCAAACCGCTCTTGGCGAAGTGCAGCACCACCGAACACTTTCTTTTCACCAATACTAATGTTCATGGACTACGCCTAATTCACTTTCTCTTACTTAGTTTGTGTTTTGCAACCAAGTATTATTATGCATAACCTTTATACTAATGAACACCCATACTCATTCATTATCATCAGCAATTATAAAAGATAACAACAATTGCACAGTACAAAGGGAGGGGCAACTCCCTGAACAATGAGTCTGCCCAACAATATATAATAATCAATCTTTCTTCAATAATACAAGCTTCACAAGTATCCTTGGCAAAATCCAAGACTATACTTAGCCAATTTTACAATAGAGGCAAACAGCCTTTTACAACCTTTGTGCACACCTTGCACGGTGGGAGGGTGCTCACCCAAGACACCAAGACCCCCTCCTCAAGTCTCACACAAATCTGCACTTTAGAACAACCCTGGGCACACCTTGCCCAACTTTCGACCAACTCCAAGAACGTTAACCAAGTGAGCAACCTTCTATGAGATGTGCACATGAGATATGAGCATTCTCCTTCTCTTTCTGCGCACTTCCTTCTTGAGTTCTAGCGAAGATGCTTGTGAAGAATGATCCTCCAAAGCTCAAGCGTATCCATAATATATAGCCATCGCAATGGAGTGGTGGCTCGCCTAGCCGACCACCAAAACACACCCCTGAACGCCCTACAATATGGTCGGCCCGCCCTTCTTATGAGTCGGCCCCTTAACTCCTTGTTCCACGCTCATCTGGGTATAAACTCCCATCGTTTCTCATGTCGTCACATGTAACTTGCTGTTTCGTCGCACCTCCGTGTGCTCCAACTCGTCCTGCGCCCGCGCCCTGCCCGCGTGCAGCCCAGCTCGCGCGCCCGCCCGTGCGCCTGCCCGCGTGCAGCTAAACTCACGCGCGCGCCCACGCACCCACGTGCCCGCTCTATTTGACCGTCATGCGGCCCGATTTGCCCGCGCCCAACCGTGCCCGCTCGCCCAACCGCACTCGGTATAAACGAAGGCCTTACAGTTATGGTTGTTGGGCACACTGAAAAAGTTATGGAGCTCGCCTAGTGACTCTTAATAGGCCCCACCCAAGAATATTCCCAAATAGCATGGCTCACTAATTTCCGTGAAAGAATGTAGAGGCAAGCCACGAGTTCTACTATATAGTATGGCTCGCTCCTTTTCCTCGAAAGAATGCAGAGGTAAGCCATGAGTTCCACCATCATTGTCACCAGATATGAAAGTGTCCACCTTTCCATCATTGTCCCAAGTGAGGTCGACAGAATGGCATGCACAGTGGGCTTCCCGTTGAGCCTATGGATACTATGGATAGGCATCACTGGAAACAACTACCCAATTGCCTAGAAGTCAGGAATCGACTTGAATATTTACATATTTATACATGGTAGGCCCTTCGGTGAGAGTAGTAGATATGACATCACGCATCCCGTCTATAATAGCTTACTTTTGAAGCTCAGGTGCCCTTTTTTGAACAAATCCAGGCACCTTTCTTTACACATGGAAGCCATGGCCAGTAAAAACTTTGGTTTTGACCAACTTCAAGCCCAAATGTATAGGGTTTCTCAAACTCTGCAATGGTCTCCACAACATATCGATTGATTGTGGGTGTTGTAGAAGGACCAAGACCGTTTCCATTGGAAAAGAAGGGACTGAGAAACATCAAAACAAGTGGAACAAGAAGAGATCCCTCCAAGGGCAAGCAGAAGGGGTTTTGATGGGGAGAATCACAATGCCTAAGCAAGCTAATGGTGGCATCCCTTCTTGTCATTACCATCTCTCATGATTCAGAGGGATCGTTACTGTAACGAACTTCCATCTCCACAACATTTGCATTCTCCACCACCTATGATCGCTTATGATGATCAAACAACTAAATTTCTTTTAATCATCTAACATATCAGATCAATGGCGCAAAACAATACATAGTGGCATATTAGGTGAGTTGATCTCAGAGGGAAACACCATACATCATAATTATGTAATTATTAGTTGATTCAACTACATTATTACCTTTCAAACAATAATTTGATGAAAATAAAAAATTGATTCCCTTTTGCAAACCAAATTCAATCAAATTTAATGAGGAAAAATAAGAAGCATTATAAAAAACAGTACTAAAGAATGGTGAAACTAGTAAACAAGTGTTGTTTTGAGAATTAGATCAGAATACATATTAATTCACTTTTATGAATGTTATTACTTCTACCCATCTAGTGAAGATAAATGCATACTTAAGATGTACTTATGTGGCCTTTAAGAATTAATATTAATCTCCCAAATGATATCACAGGTAGGCATAAGCTTCAATGGTCATATTTTCATTCTATTTAAGTAGTTGTTGCTAGATCCATGTTATAGATGATTTTTGAGATAATTGTGTCATGAATTTATATTTGTTGGAATTTAAGACACATTATTGGTATATATAGAAACTTCATTTCCCCAACCTTCTTCTTTCATAGTAACTTGATCTTGGTGTTTAGCTTCCAATTTATGAAGTTCTTGACTATTTTAGTTCACCAAAATTCAAACCATACTCTTAATTATAAATTATATAATTTCAATTTTTTTTCACCAAGTTCTTTTTCTAAGAATATTAATGTAAATGATGCCTTGAAGATATAAAGTTTGAAGTTTTTGATGACATTAATTACAACATAGGGTTTCTTGTCAATTGGTGGATAATTCAATTCAATTCCTTTGTAGACATGTGTTCATAAATGAAATCAAACATTCACCTTGTTCTTCATCCCTTTGTGTCAAAATATATGCCAAATAATGTGATTGTAAAAGAAATTAAATATTCACCTCATTCTTAATTTTTTTAATGTCATATAAATGCCAAATAGGGATATGATGCGAAACTATATGAAAGGAATTATTGATTGAAATTAAGATTATGTAATGTGATAATTTTAATAATAATATAGTAGCCTTGATGTTTTCAAATTTATATTTTTTTGTTTGAATGTATTTAAAAATATCATCATCCTTTATAACTTTTAATAATGGTTTAACTATATATATATATAAACAAAATTGATCTTTCTATGCAATTATCATTCTATGGAAGAGAATTTTGAGAAATAATTATGGTTAACGTAAATGTTAATGTCCTAACACTTTACCCTTTATTGTCCTAGCACTTTACCTTTTATGAGAACCAATATTCTTTTCTTTATCTTCAAAATGTTCCATATCTTTTGTGCTTTTTAAAATTTGTCTCCAATACTAAAAACTGTTTACACTTTTAAGAATATATTGTGACATTTTCCAAATAAACTACTATTGTTTAATTAACAATCATTGAAAAATAATATTCATAAACAATTCTTGAAAAGTGATATTCATAACTTGTTGAAAGGTATCACTTATTTATTAATCCAAAAACTTTCCCCATAAGCAAATGTTTCCCATTTTCTATAAAAAGTAATCCTTAACCAATTTGGTTCAACTATGTAAACTGGGTTAACTTGGTTATAACTGCAAAACCCATCAAAAAAAATCATCTATAATGTGGTTACCCATTAATGGTTTTTCTCATTCAATTAAACAAGATAACTATCTTTTTTTCCTATAAACTAAGAAATAGTAAAATCTATCCATTTCTCTTTTTCACCGAAACCAAGTTTGGTGCTTATCCTTTTTCTTTTTGATATAAATTAAGAAATCGTAGAATCTATCTATATCTCTTTCTCACCGAAACCAAGTTTGCTGCCCAATATGAATGACAAACCTGAAAAATACACTTGCCTTCTGTACCAATGACTACAATGTGGCGCTCATATATATATATATCAAGCCATTATAAAAGAATGAGTCGACACTAGTGATAACATGTTACGCAATCTTCCTGTCGCGAGTCTTCACAAATTCCAAGTGAAATATGTTCACACTATTTGAATAATCTAATGTAAGCTTGCTTCTCGGCTTTCAATCTGTTTAATTAACATTTTATTTTTAAGTAGTTTTAAGTTACCACTCACGGAAAGAATTGGATGTCCTGTTTTTGAATGACGGGATTTGACTTCCTTCCACACGACCAATGGATGTTGTTTTATGCGTGAACTTATGAAAGCATTCCTTCCGCATAGAGTAGGACCAGGCTTGGGAGGTACTGTCATATTTGGAGTTGGGGGTGAGATATCATTGCCACCATCTAAGGATCGAACAGGATCCTGAATGATCCTCATAGTCGAACCCCTGACCACATCTGACCTCGCCGCCGTCGGATCCCTTTGAACCCCATTCGCTTCTCCGCTTCCAACTTCCTGCCCATCTTCCTGCTGCTCTTCTCCTTACCCTGCCCTCTCCTCTTCCCCAGTCACCGGATCGAACCTCGTGCGTTGCTCTCGCCTCGCCCTCCTTCAGGATTTCCACCCTGCGGGCACAACGAGGAGACAAAGATCGCAAAGGCTGCGCGCAATACCGAGGGTCTGTTCGAAATCCCAGCGGTCAGCAGTTCGAATCCTGCAAATGAACGGTGGCGGAGTGCGTTGCGAAGCTTGTAAGTTTCTGAGAAGGAAATGCGTGAAAGGCTGCGTATTTGGTCCATACTTTGGCTATGATGAGGGCGCGGTGCATTTCGCCGCAGTTCATAAATTTTTCGGGGCGATCAATGTATCGAAGCTTTTATTGCATATCCCTACACCCCAGCGCTGGGAGGCAGCTGTTACCATATCGTACGAAGCACAAGCTCGAGTCCAAGATCCCGTCTATGGCTGTGTTGCGCACATTTACGCCTTGCAGCGACAGGTATTTAAATGTTCACTGCTCATTGTGAAACATATATTAATTGTGTATATATCAATACCGTCTGCAGATCCCTTCTTTAATGTTCTTTTAAATTTGCAAACATCATTTCTCCAAGTATCTCAGATCCATTCTTTAATGTTCTTTTAAATTTGCAAACATCATTTCTCCAAGTATCTCTCATCTCAAGATATCTGTAATACAGATAAATTTATTACAGGTTGCGAGTTTGCAGGCAGAGCTTGCAATCGTGCATGCACAACTGGCGAGTCGCATGTCGTCCGGATCAGCATCGACTTCGGCGAATTTTCATACCATGTCTTGTTCATCGGACAGTCAACATCCACGTCATTTCCCTGCACACCTCTCCCTGCCATATCAACCAATCCCACAGTCCTACAGCGCTCTCCTCTCTTGTGTCAGGAAGGAGAAACTCTGTGATTTGGACTGCAAGTTTCCCAGGTCTATCCGCCATAATTCGTCGCCACATATGGAGATCCTCCAAAGACACGGAAATCAAGAGGAAAATGGACAAGATAGCGGAGAGCTCCAGGATCTGTTCCATACTCTTATTCGGAGAGGTTAGGATATTCGAATAATTTCAATAGGCCAATGTCCATATTTTGGAATAAAATTTGTAAAAATTTAATTTATTTACAAATTAAATATTGAAATTCATGAGTAGTTGTAGAAATTTTATTTATTTACAAATTAAATATTGAAATTGATGAGTAGTTGTAAATACTGAAATTTATTTTGAAAATAGTTGTTATTCTGTTTTTTAATGTTTTTAATGAAATTGTAGTTGTTATTTTCTTTTTTAATGTTTTTAATGAGATTGTTTGATTAAAAATATATTATATGAACCAGAATAATAAAAAGCTAGTTATATTTTTTTGAACATGGGATATTAACAAGTCACACTAGTGTAATAACGTTTATTTAGGGATTAAAAGTTTTTATGGTACTGGTGTAATTTTTTATGGTTATAGGATTGTCTGTTTCAAGTTAAAGTTTTTAAATTTTAATTTAATTATCAATATTTATTAGGTGAATAGTGGGGATTTAACTTTCACGGAATATTTCAAGGAATATTCTAAAATATTGATAGTATTAGAAGTTGAGATTTATCTTTAAAGTAGTTATTTTTTTTTGTCTTTAAATTGATTAATTAAAAAAATATCATATGAACAAGTATAATACTTAAGTGAATTTATGAGTTTTTCAGTATGAGGTCTTGATATATTGTGTTATTGGTTAATAATATTGTAACAAAACATATTTACATATTAAAAATATTTATGGTAAAATAGAAATAAATATTATAATTAAAAATTTTATTCAATATTTTAAAAATATATATGTTTAATATATATATAATAATTAAAAAAATTATAATTAGTCAATTTGTATGATTTTTTTTTAATATATTTTTTTAATTTAAAAATATATATATAATAAAATAAATATTTAAATATTTATTAGGATTAATATCTCTCCACGATCACGAGCCATTTAATATACATAACTTTACTAGTTTAAATTACAATTAAATTTATTTTCATTAACCTTTTCAACTAGATGGCTATAATTTTTATGAAATACTTCATTCATTGTTCTAATTATAATGGGGAATTTGACCTAGAAATAGTCCACCCATTCATTTAAATACATTTAAATAGTAATAAGGACATAATTATAAAATTAAGTTACCGGATAATGTTCCCTATCATGTTTATATGAAGTGATTATTTTATATTTTTATATTATTAATCAGATGTATATTAAACATGTTTAGTGCAATTTTAGTATTAAGTATATTTAGCGTAATTCTAGTGTTAACTGATTAATGGTTATAAATAAAAAATAAATTTTAAATTTTGTTATGTTTTTTCAAATTTTTATTATAACTTAAGTTATTAAAATTCTATTATTACGTTGTAAGGTGTTTCCCTCTGAAAAGAATTATCTTTTTGTCCACTTGTCATCGCCATGCCCCATTAGATTATATGTTAGACAATTAGAAAGTGTTTAGTCATTTGATCAGAAAAAGGTAGTTGCGAAAAAGGTAGTTGGAAAAGAAGAGTTATTAACCCTAACCCATCACTCCCAACGATTTTGACTTTTCATCTTTGATTCAAGAAACGAGGCTCACAGGAAATTGACGAGTAAATATTGTTCCATCCCTCTCGCACTATTTTGACTTCGCATCGTCGATTGCAGACAGCAGGGCCAGGTAAACCCTTTCCACAACAGTGGTCCTTTTGCACAGCAGGGGGTCAGTTAAACCCTTGTGTTTTTCTGCCTCAGGTTCATCTTATATTCAAGAAATGAGGCTCCCAGGTGGTCGAGGAGTAAACATTGTTCCATCCCTTCCATAGTTTCGACTTTGCATCATCGATTGTAGACAACAGGGCCAGGTAAACCCTTTCCAAAACAGTGGTTTTTTTGCGTAGCAAGGGGTCAGTTAAACCCTTGCATTTTTCTACCTCAGGCAGCAGGGGTCCAGGTAAACGCTCAGCACAACAATAGTTTTTCTGCATCATTGCATCAGTATCACCAAATTTCATTTCTTTATGTATCCTCTGTTCTTTGTTTTTTGGGTCAACATTTTTTGATAGATAATATTACACCAAACTAGTAGGTTGGGTTGTGATTTAGTTGTGAATAGGTGTGAATTTACGAAAACTGGTCCAGATTCAATGCTAATTGTATTCCTGTATGGGGTTTAATTGAGAAATCCATCTGAAGTTGTGAATTTTGGGGCATTGTTGCTAGGTCTCCCAACAAATCCCGCATCAGGGCAAAGATACTTTATGTCATAGGCGGCCGACGAGTAAACATTGTTGCATCCCTTACGCAGTTTCGACTTCAAGTCGTTAATTGCAGGTAGCAGGGGCCAGTTTAACCCTTTCCACAACAATGGTTTTTTTGTGCAGCACGGGGTCGGTTAAACCATTGCCACAACATTAGTTTTTCTACCTCAGGCAGCAGGGGGCTAGGTAAACCCTCAACACAACAATATTTTTTCTACCTCGTTGCATCAGTATCACCAAATTCAAGAAGAAGACACTCTTCATGGCTGCAACGCAAGGTTTTGACTTCACGTCGTCGAATGCAGGTAGCAGGGGGCTTGGCAAACCATTGCCACAACAGTATTTTTGTTGCCTCGGGCAGTAGGGGGCTAGGTAAACCCTTGACAAAATGATAGTTTTTTTGCCGAGTGTCACCAAAGTCAAGAAGAGGATACTCTTCATGGCTACAATGGACCATATTTCCTGTACCTAGTATGCATGACCTCCGAAAACTGAAAGGTTCCTATCAGACCTAGTTTTAGCTGGCTCTATGTTAGTTTATGTGACGAGAATATTGTTAGATGGAATTTCATTATGTCGAGATAGAGATGAGCCCAAAGGTGGAAGGCTGTGCAAGTCATTAATTAGGTTGATATTATTTTTGTATTTAGGCAACAATAGGCATGGGGGTATCGGACGAATGCCTGAGTTTGTTTCAAGAGCTAAAGAGGAAGAAGGCGCATTGTTACATTGTGTTCAAATCAATGAGAAATCCAAGAATGTGTTGGTTGATAAAACTGGGGGGGCTGCAGAAAGTTATGAGGATTCGACAACATCCCTTCCTAATAACGACTGCAGATAATGAGTGTTTGATTTCGATTATGTGACTGTGGACAGCTGTGAAAAGAGTAAGATATTCCTCATTTCCTGGTTAGTATTTCATTTACTTATGTATCCTCTGTTCTTTGTTGTTTGGGGAAATGTTTTTTGATAGGTAATATTACACCAAACTAGTAGGTTGGGTTCTGGTTTAGCTATGAATGGTTGTGAAGTTACAAAAAATGGCCCAGATTCAATGCTAATTGTATTCCTGTATGGGGTTTAATTGAGAATTCCATCTGAAGTTATGAATTTTGTGGCATTATTGCTAAGTCTCTCAACAAATCCTGCATCAGGGAAAAGAGACTTTATGCTATATCTAAAGATAGACTGAGGAAGGAGCTTGATGGCATTCACTTTGAACTATAGGCTACTGACCCTACTGAGATGGCTACTGGTTAGTATTTCATTTACTTACATATCATCTGTTCTTTGTTGTTTGGGTCAGTGTTTTTTGATAGGTAATATTACACCAAACTAGTAGGTTGGGCTGTGGTTTAGCTGTGAATAGGTGTGAATTTACGAAAACTGGCCCAAATTAAATTCTAACTGTATTCATGTATGGGTTTTAATTGAGAATTCCATCTGAAGTTGTGAATTTTGTGGCATTATTGCTAGGTCTCCCAACAAATCCTACATCAGGGCAAAGATACTTTATGCTATATCTAAAGACAAACTGAGGAGGGAGCTTGATGACATTCACTATAAGTTGTAGGCTACTGATCTTACTGAGATGGATATTCATGTGATCACAGAGCATGCCACTTATATTATATGTTAAATTAAATTATATTAAATCAATTCAGGACTTTTGTTTAAGAACTGGGGTGATGCAATTCACTCTTGGGGATCTTTATTGCAAATGACAAAGTTGATAGTGCTTTCTTCTAACTGAAGAGAGGTAATATAATTTTTAACTAGATTTAGAGTAAAAATTTGAGTATGACATACATAACACAAAGTTTTATTGCAAATGACCAAGTTTAATAACATTTTGTTCTAAAGGAGGTGTTGTATTTTAACCGTCATCAAGGTTTATTCTTTCTTGGATTGTTATATTGGTCGTCTTGCTCTTGGAAGTTTTGTATGTTTATGTAGTTCATTAACATTTCATATTTTTTATTAAAGTGTAATAGAAACATATAAAGCGTAATGAATTTAATGTCACAGAACATTGCAACATCCCCAATTTTTTGTCATTTTTGTTTTACATCTGTCAACTCCATAGTATTAAATTAGAATTTTTCTCTACTGTTTCCTCTAAATATCTTTTAGCGTCTTTAATACTTTTTAAATTCTTTGATTTTTTCTTTGAGCTTATTATGTTTTGAGCTTTGATTTGAACTTAATATGTTATGTTGTTAGCTTTGCTTTCAACTTATCATGTTTATGCTATTTTTTGTTGGTGTCAAGGCAGTATCAGTCGATTAGAAATTTGTCCTTTGGGAATCTGATGGTTCTCCATAATCTGCCACCAAACTTTTAATTTTTTTGTAATATTCTTTACACAATAATGTTTATTTAATAAAATTTTGAAAACAAAAGAGAAAAATGCCATATAAATATTTGATTGTAAGTTTTCACTGCAAAATTGAACATAAATTAAAAGCATACAAATGAGCAAAATTGTATTAAGAAACATTGAACTTTTTCTCAATATTCACTAAATAAGTAGGAAATACATGGGAGTAAAAGAAGAAAAAAAATTAAATGTCATGACTCATCAACATACCCTGTATAAAAATTTCTTGGAAGATAGACCTCCTTAAGTGTTCCAAATATTTCAAATGGAATGTGGAGATCTTTAGGCCTGCATAGTATGTGGAGTGGACTTTCAGTAAACTATAATCGCAAATACTAATTAAATGTGATTATTGGAAATAATGATCATTAAATTGAAAAAAGTTAAAGTTAAGAAAAGATAGCAAGATGCAACAAAGGTGCAAGAACCAACTCTAATTTGGCTAGACATCCTATCTAAAGCATACCAAGTAGTATAGCGCATTGATGAAGGTAGACAAACATAGGCAATCAGATCGACTAACAACACCAAACATCGGAATTGGCTTATGAAAGGGTGAACTTCAAAATTCAATCATCCCAACTTAGAATTCAATGATCTTCAACACAATTCTTCAATCATCCCTATAATTTACAATCATCCCCTGCTCACAATTTAAATTTGTCCTTTGGCAATCTGATGGTTCTCCATAATCTGCCACCAAAATTTTAAGTTTTTTGTAATATTCTTTACACCATAATGTTTATTTAATGAAGGTTTGAAAATAAAAGAGAAAAATGTCATAGAAATATTTGATTGTAAGTTTTCGCTGTAAAACTGAACATAAATTAAAAGCATACAAATTAACAAAATTGTATCAAGAAACATCAAACTTTTTCCCAATATTCACTAAATAAGTAGGAAATACATGGGAGTAAAAGAAGAAAAAAATTAAATGTCATGACTCATCAACATACCCTGTATAAAAATTTCTTGGAAGATAGACCTCTTTAAGTGTTCAAAATATTTCAAATGGAATGTGGAGATCCTCAGGCCAGCATAGTATGTAGAGTGGGATTTTAGTAAACTATAATATCGAATACTAACTAAATGTGATTATTGGAAATAATGATCATGAAATAAAAAAAATTAAAGTTAAAAGAAGATAGCAAGATACAGTAAAGGTGTAAGAACCAACTCAAATTTTGCTAGACATCCTCTTCTAGCTTGCTTCCTTGGCTAAAGCATACCAAGTAGTATAGCACATTGATGAAGGTAGACAAACATAGGCAATTATATCAACTAACTACACTAGACAAATACTCAAAAACAAGCTTGGAGTATCATTATGTAGCAAAATACAATAAACTACTGAAGTATCAATGTTAAAAGTTGTTCTTATATTCAATATTTTTTTTAAATGTCTTTAAGTTAAAAGACTAGATAAGAAAACAAATCTGATTTGTTCTACTAGTAGAGTTTTGTAGCACAAAAACATGGAAATATATAATATTTCCTAAAGGGAAATGATTTATTTTGGAAATTTGAAATGGTTTAGTCAAGTCTAATCACTTACTATGAAAATGAGCAAATGAAGCAAAAATCTTCAAATGTAAAAACTCTGCACTAGAAACAGAATGAAAAAATTACTACCATAAAGAGAAAATAATTTTTTGGCCCAAAACTTTCTGCCAGTTAAATATGCAATTGAATTTAGAAAGTAGTAAAAACCTACCACATTAGACAAGATACTACATTATATATCTCTAGACTAGCAATCTACTTGAGTGCTCTATATCTGACCATTTTTGTTTCTACCACTGAGTTGTTTATATTAGCATATTTTCTGCTAAGATTTCATGTATAGTTGTTGTGTATTGAGTCTAAACAATAAACAACACTGCACGAAGACTGCATCCAGAATCCAAACCTTCCTTTGGTTGAACTATCAAAATAGACCAACCATACCATATAATGTAATCAAAAGTACATATTTCATATTTTCAGTAAACCATTACTCTGTTTTTTTCTAGCAATTGGAAAAGTCTATTAGTTCTACAAACTTTGATACAGAATTAGCATTACAAATCAATTTTGGAAGTGCCATTACACTTTAAAGAAATTTTAACATTGATAAAACAAAACTAGCATATATCCATCTTAACCCCAACACTATTAAGCAGAGAGGGATTAAGGTGCTTAGAAGATCCAGGGTTAAGATTTCTTGCTCTCTTACAACTTCACACTGAAACCTCTCTCACCCACCTTGTAAAGCATCCGGTATTTTTACAGCAGTACACCATTTCTCCCAACCCACCTGTAAAGCACCTGACTTCTATCAATGCATTAATGCATTTCAAAATATCACTAGCTAGGGAGTTAAGAGAAATTAAGGAAATCACAAGAATTCCAAAGACATCTCTCCTACCCACACTGTAAAGTACCTCACCTCACCAACATCTCACTCACTTGGGCTAGAAAAGTACCCCACAATTATCAATATAATAATGTATTTCAAAATATGACTAGCCAGGAAGTTCAGACAAAATAAAAACCATAAGAAAACCACAAACATCTCTCCCAGCCCATGCTTAAAGTACCTCACTTCACCGACATTTCTCCCACCTGAGCTGTAAAGCACCTCACTTCTCTTGACTCATTAATGGATTTCAATACATCCCTAATATAGTTCAATGAAAATAAGGAAACCATAAGGATTAAATAGACATCTCTCCCACCCAAGCTATAAATCACCTGGATTTTCTCAATGCAATAATGCATTTCAAACTGTCACTTGTGAGGTAGTTCAAACAAAATAAGGAAATTGTGCAGATAAGGAAACAAACCCTAGAAATCTTAGTGCCATAATTCATTTCATAGAGGCTATAAAGCACCCGATTTTTCTCAGTGCAATAATGCATTTCAATATGTCACTAGCCAGGCAGTTCAAACAAAATAAGGAAACTGTACAGATCAGGAAACAAACACTAGGAATCTTGATACAGTAAGGCATTTCAAAATATCACTAGCCAAGTGATGAGAGGAAATAAGGAAACCAAAGGAATATTGCACTGTAAATGCATGTGTTGTAGCCACTACATAGATATTTCAACATAACTATTTATAGCATACAATTCTAATATCTAAAAGATATAAAAATCCATTACCTATCCATGGTAAGTAACCTTGGTATTGCACAGAAAAAGATCTATTAAATCAAGAACACTGCAATGTATGATAAGTAAGCTTGAATTTAATGGGCACACCTAATTCGTTGCTCTTAGCAGTCTAATGGGGTGTAAAATTCTCAGAATTCTAATAAAAATTATGTAGCTTATCAACTTTTTCTTTTATACTTTAATATAGTTGAAATTATCTTTCCTTCTGCATACTTAAGTAATTTTAAAGTTATAAATTACCATTTTTGAAATTATATTACGTTTTTCATGTATCATTGTATATAATATATAATATATATATTTTATATATATATATATATATATATATATATATATATATATATATATATATATATATATATATATATATATATATTATGGTTCGAAATTTTTCCAAAATATAAATATAAAATTATAATTTTTTTCCAAAATAAAAATATAAAATTATAACTTTAAATGGTTCAAAGTAAATTGTAATTCACTTGATATTTATAATATTTATGGGCTTTTCCAAGTTTATATTTTCTACTTTATATTAAATATTATTTGTTAAAATAAAAATAAATATCTACAAATTTAAATAATTGTATGGAGAGATTTTAGTCCAACATGAATGATTGCATAGGATGTTTTAGCCCAACATGAATGAGATGTTGTAAGGTTATGTAATGTTATTTAAACATCTTAATTCACTCAAATTACATAAATATAAAATAAAATAAAATAAAGAATTATAATTATTAATAATCAAACCATTTTAGATCCATCTTAACTCTAGATTTAGAGAGCGTACAAAGGGATTAAATTTCTCAAGGTGCAAGCTTTTCCTCTAGATCCATCTTAACACTAGATTTAGCAAGCATAGAGAGGGATTAAATTTCTTGATGATAATGTTTGAGTTTGCACTAATATATTGAACTGTGATTTCAACTTTTAAAGGTTTGTTGGGGCAGATGATCATTTTTGCAGACTTGGATAAAGATCCATCTTGAATATGGAAGCACGATATTCATTTTTGCAGAGTTGGATAAAGAGCCATCTTGAAGATGGAAGCAAGATATTAAAAAAACGAGTTCTATTCGTAGAGTTTGGGAAATCTTACAAAGACCCAGGATTTCACACGAGTGAGAGACAATTTACTTGATGTGGTTTATAAACATGTATATGCATCTGCTATATGGGGACGAGCAAGTCGAGGGGCCATGTTTTGGTATATGGAAGATGGAATGAGCTCATATGGAGATGGGTATGAGATTTCTCTGGCCAGTCTCAAAAGTTGGATGAGCTTACTTATTTATTTACCAAAATATATGAGGCAGGTCCACGCACATCACCATGTTTTGGTATATGGAAGAAGGAATGAGCTCATATGGAGATGGGTATGAGATATTTCTAGCCAGTCTCAAAAGTTGGATGAGCTTACTCATTTATTTACCAAGATATATGAGGCAGGTCCATTCACATCACCCATGAACTTTATCAGAGGTTGAGATTGATGTTCAAATTCTTTAAATATTTGTTTGAATAACATTTTGTTTACTAATTTTTATATTTAGTTATTTTCTATATGTCATGATTCTTTTGGAATTTATGCCTTACAACATTTCCTTTGCAACATTTAGTACAATTGCTAGTTATAAATGAAATGAATAAAATTTACATAGTTGAAAAAATGTATATCATTTTTCTTATTTCGTCAGGGAACATATAGTAATTGTATTGTATTATTGTCTATTGAATTATGTATAAAAGGATGCACTATTATCATTATCACTAATTGTTATATTTAATTAGTCATCTGCATTTTTTTATTTTTCATTTCTTAGCGGGGAACTTTCTACAAAATAATAAAAAATAAAATTTTAACTTTCCGTTTTGAAAAAAATTATTTTTATCTCACACTCACAATCACATTTGTATGTAATGAAATAAACTAGTAAAATAAATAAGTCAGTATAAAAAACATACACACATAATTAAGATAATCAATATTCACCAACTTGCCAAATGTATTATATATTGTAATATATTATTTATAACATTTGGAAATTTTGAATTAAGACATAAAAATTGTATTATTGCTTTAGTGTAAATATAATAATTTATTTTTAATCTATCATAATATTTATAATAATAATAAATAATTATATTTCAGTTATTTTTATGTTTTTAATCCAATAAAAAATATAATAAAATATTTTTTTTAATATTTATTATAAATTAATATTTTTCTATATTTATATAATTTATTTAGTTTTGTTAATTTAAATTTAATTTCATTTAATTTTTCTCAACAAAATCACTGTAAGTTTTGATGATGATGATGATGGTTAACATTCACTGAGACCAAACTTTGGTCTATCGGACCTAAAGAAACGAATTATTTTGTTTAATTTAAGATTTTATTCCTATGCTCAAAAAGCTTGGAGAGAATCCTCCTAAGATCACTATAATTTTGACAGCGTAAAAGGCTAGAAAAGTCAGTATTGCAACAAAGATTTTGAAACTAAGATCTAATATGGTTGTACGGAGGCACTATAAGATACTCAATTCATAGTTCTAACAATAATAAAGAATTCGACATAAAAATAATCCACTCATTCATTTAGATAATAAAAAAGATATAATTATGAAATTTATGTGACTTGGATAACTTTCCATAGAATGTTTATGAAGTGACACTATTCTATTTTCTTATGTTATTAACCAAATGATTATGGTACATATTTAGTGTAATTTCAAATGGATATGGTACATATTTGGTGTAATTTCAATATTAAGTGGTAACCAAATGCATATTTGACAATATTTTTTTTTTATATTAATTGATTAATTGTTAATATTTTAAACATTTTTTTCATGATTTTATTATTAATAAAAGATATTTTATAATTAAATATATTAATTTTATTTATAATAATTTTAATATTAATCTAATATATATTATAATCCAATTTTATTATAATTACAATTTTATTATTAAAAATTGAAGGAGGAAAGATAACATATTATAATAAAGGTATATTTAAAAAAATGTGTATCTTTAAAGAAATTTATTAGACACTATTATCACTTATTGTTATATTTAGTGTTTAAATTTTGAATCGCTAAATTATGATTTATATATTTATTATTCACCCATATGTACATATACATGTATTATATAGTTTAATAAATTAATCAATATTGTTTCAATATTTTTATTTAAAAAAATAAAAAATCACATTCTTGTTTTATTGTAAATATAATAATTCATCCTCAATTTATCATGATATGTGTAATCAAGTTATTAATAAACACACAACAAAAATAATTAACCAACTATGAAAGTGAATTTTTATCTTTTTCCTAGTTTCTCTACTAACTAGATGCACTTTCCCACCTAACCATTGACAATGTATTGTAAATGTCACTAAAAAGTGAACACTATAATACCACAAAAATGATTTTATTAATTGGATCTAAATTCTCCTATATATTCCCGACAGTGTTCAAATAAAAAATTTCCAATTTAATATCTTAAGTTCCCACACTAGGTATAGTTATATTAATTTTGGCACAATCATCCATCCTTAACTAGCTACACTCATGTCTCTCAACTTTACACAACTGTAGGAAAGGACTCTCTTCCTTTACAACATAGTCTCTTCTGAAATCCCTTCATTTATAATACTCAAGTGTAAGTTATAAAATAGATAAATTAAAATAGATAAATTATTATGTTTTTGTTAGATATTTCTTATATCTTCAATTAAGTTATATTTCTTATAAAAATAGAAATATTAATTTTCACATTTCTTATATCTTCAATTAAGTTATATTTTATAAAGGTCCAAATTGAATCACTTACTATAGCTCGGGGAACACTACCTTGTAATATGGTAATCTCTATAAATAATGGGATGGTATTTTGCAAATCTTAAATTATTATATTTTTTCTTTTTCTGCAAAGAAATTGGAGATTACATCATTGAACACCATAGTTATTTTTCTGGTTAGGTTTCATGTTCGTCCTCATTTTTGACTTTTACAATTATGGAAGTTTTAGGTTGCATATTTTTATAGAGAAATAATTAGGCCATATCATCCATTGCATGCAAGTTTTCTCAGAATAATTGGTTTCTCCATTTCTTCTATGTATTGGGAAGTTAAGAAGTTTTAGGTTGCATTCATTCATTGAGAAACGAATTGATCATATTATTCAATGTACATAATTTTTCTCAGAATAATTGGTTTCTCCATTTCTTCTATGTACTGGGAGGTTAAGAAGTTTTAGGCTGCATTCATTCATTGGGAGGTTAAGAAGTTTTAGGCTGCATTCATTCATTGAGAAACGAATTGATCATATTATTCATTGTACATAATTTTTTTTTTAGAATAATGGGTTTAATGAGATTTATAATGATTATCTTTTTTTTTTAAATATATTTGGAGATTTAGACTGTATAAATAATGTTGTGCTAAAAAAGAATTTAATTTAATTAATATCTATTTTTTATGAATTTAAATTATTAATTTATAAATTATAAATAGTAATATTTATACTTTTGGAATCTAATATTTTAATTGGAACTATTCATATTTATATATTAGTACAACCATATTAAAAGTATTAATGTGGTTGATATAGTCGAAGGCTTTATAAATATAGTTAAAAAAACTATTGTAGCACAAAAAATGTCGTACCAATGGGCACAATTCCTTGATTAACTATGTATAAAAAGGTTATAAGTAAACTTTAACTTGGGAAGAAGAAATAATTACACATATTATTGTAAAATGGGTCACTTTGCTAAATAAAAGTTGCTTATATATTAATTCCCCTATCTAATTAGAATGTGAACTTATTAGAAGTGGAATAATCTCAAATCTCGAGGAAATATGTGGGTGGGGACCTATGTGGCTCAAATATAATTTAATTTGAGAAGAAAAGGAATTACACATCTTATTGTAAAATGGATCATTCGTCTAAATAAAATTTGTTTATATTTTAATTTCCCCATCTGATTGATTAGAATATCAACTTATTAGAATTGGAATAATATCAAATCCCTAGAAAATTGGTGGGTAGGGAGCCATGTAACATGAATCTAATTTTAAATTTTTTGTAAAGTCAATGCAACCTAACAAACTTTGTAGCACACTACAGTGATTAATAAGCATTAAGACTAAACATACGATAAACATATTTTCTTGAGAATCAATTTAAATTGTAAATCAAAAAAAAAATCAACAAATCTTCATCGTCATTAAATTGAAATACAAAATTTCAATAATAGAAAAAAAAAATTAATTCGAAATTACAAAAAACTAAAACCAATAAAATACTCCTTAACCATCAAATACAAAATTTCATCAAATACAAAATTTCAATAATAGAAAATAAAAATAAAAAAAAATTAATTCGAAATTACAAAAAACTAAAGCCAATAAAATACTCCTTAACCATCAAACACACTAGTATTGATTATAGGTATGTATTCAATACTTAAAAATATAAAAGTCACGCTTTAAAATAAAAATAAAAATCACACAATTAAAAATCTTAATTCTAAATTACAAGATCTAAAGCTAATGAAATACTCCTTACCCAACAAACACTTAATTGATTATATGTATGCATTCAATAATTAAATATTTCAATTTTGTGTTTGAAACCATTTTATGTTTTATCGATGTTTGTGTCGTATTATATTTTATAGTGATAATATTAATTCTAAATTACAAAATCTAAAGCTAATGAAATACTCCTTACCCAACAAACACTTAATTGATTATATGTATGCATTCAATAATTAAATATTTCAATTTTGTGTTTGAAGCCATTTTATGTTTTATCGATGTTTCTGTCGTATTATATTTGATACTGATAATATTGAAATGATTAACGTGTTTTATGATAATTCATTAAAGCGGTATCAATAATTTGATGTTCTAAAATATTTATTTAAATTATATTTTATATAAATATGTATTTTTTTTATAATTTAATAAATTTAATATAATTTTAATATGTATTAGTAATTGTTTTTAAAGGTGTAAAGATATACATAAGGAATTGAACATGCTTATATTATTATTGCAAAAATGTCGTAGAAAATGACAAATAATAATCTAAAGGGTGAAAGAGAGGAAATGTGTTTAGGCTTACAATAGTGTCAAACTTGTACGAAACAGACGTTGCTTGAACCACTTGGCTAAATCATTTTTTTCCATTCATACCACTATGTCAAAATATTATATACATATTATATCCAAGCTATAACATGCCAGATAATGAAGAGAAACATTACAATACGTAGGTCATCGTGGGCATTGGCACACTGAAAATGTAATTTCACACAGGAAATGACTAAAGTGAGCGTCTATTGATAATGAGAATAAATAAAGAGCATTTGTCACTAGAGTGATCTTCAGATCCCATGATATTTTGTAATTAACATAAAGAATGGGGTTTGTTTTAGAATTTTAACTATCTCTTTTTAAAAAATTTAAATTAATTTGGAGCCATTTTTCTAGAGCCATTAATTAATTCTAGTTTAAAATTTAAATTTAACTTTTTTCTAACAAAGAATTGTTGGAATTGCAAATTTATGTGGTGTGGTTTACACAATCCAAGTATCCAAGTTTTCCCATTTAAAATAGGTCCCGTAAGCTATCTTTAGTCTTGTAGACCTTCAAATTTTATTTGTTTCTTTCTCATATTTCCATAAGTAATTACGGATGCCTTTGCACAACTGGTGTGGGGGTCCCAGAATAATGGGTGATCATGTAATTTAATCGTAGTTAAGAAGTTTGTATGTCAAGGATAACTATTTGTAAAAAAATACCCAATAACCTCTCGTTGAACATGATTGAAGGTGGGACTTTATAATAATCAGTTAAAGAAATTTGTCATGGGAGTTATCTTAAAAATCTCCAGAGGCAAATTTTCTATATCAACTTACCAAAAATTAAGATATTTTCTGTTATATAAAAAAAATGGTTAGGTTATTATCTAGGCGTAAATTGGTTGAAAAAAATCAAAGTTAAGCCTATTTAATTTTTCAATTAAATTTTTTTATATCATTATACCTAAAAAATCCCTTAAAGGCCTAAAGGAAATATTTTAAAATATATAATTTAATGTAAACCTTATAATATTTATTAATATGCTTGTTTAAATCAAATTTAATTTAAAATTAATTTAACGCATTCGTTCCCCACTACATCACAGATATCATGGATTTTGAACATGAGGCTCCATAATCGCATCCTAAAAATGAATATATCTAGCTTTTCTTCATGATATATAAATAAATATTCAAGTGCACATTACACATATCATAATCAACCTAGGTAAAACCCTGGCACATTTTCTAGTTCCAAGATGAAGACAATTCATTATATTTTAATAAAATAAGAACTGTTTTGTTGTAAAAGTTTTTATAACTTCTGTAGTTGATCTGGTCCATGGGCTTGTCTATTTATATCTTATTTTCAGTGCCATATTATAGTGATGCATATTTATTTCTTATTTCTTACTAATTTCAATATGTAATATAATTGCAAAAGGTAAGATTATCAATTTTTTATGAATATAAAGATTTAAATGTGTTTTTCTAAAAAATAATGCTAATTAAAAGTGAATTTGATTAACCAGAAACTAAAGTAATTATATTTAAAAAGTAAAATAATTATAAGATATTTTTTTAAATGGAAATATTTATTTTAAGTGAAAGTGAGTTATTTAGTTAATGTGATAATTTCCATCACTTGAATGTTAACATTGTTAATAATTTTGTTATTATGCTTTACTTTTCTTTAATAATGTGTGAGTAAATATTTCCCCATTTTTAATTTTCAAAAATAATTAAACGCTCTTCACTCTTGAATTGAAGGAGTACCTACTAAGTATGTGATATGATATGCATTTATAGTTTAGAAAATATTCACATTGTTGAATTGTTTATTTCACATATATTTGTTTTGTATGTGGAATGGAGAAATTATAAATCTCAATTTCATATTAACAAAGTATATATATAAAGGAGAGAAATTTAATATATATATATATATATATATATATATATATATATATATATATATATATATAACAATAGTTAATAATACGTGTTTCTTTGGTAAAATGTTATAGGTTTAAATTCAAAGAGGATTAAGGCATATATACCTTTATAAAATTTAAATGAAAAAATATCATATATCAATTTAATATCTAATTTAACCATAATATTAATATTAAACTATCATTATTATTATTTAAAATCATTAAAAATAAATAAATAACAAACTTAATTTTAATTTAGATATTAAAAATTAATTAAATATATTTATTCCTACTTGATGGTGGTGGTTCTTCATTTGTAAATATGTTTTGTTATAATATCATGGGCCATTACTATGGCTTATCAATTCCCAAAAACCCATAAAGTGGTTCTTAATTTGTAAATATATTTTGTTATAATATCATGGGCCATTACTATGGCTTATCAATACCCAAAAAACCATAACTCATTTCATAAGGCACTAGTTCATCAAACATTTTTCTTTATTAATTAATTTAATTAAAAGGATAAAAATGACATAACTACTTTGGAAATAAATATCAATCATTGATTTGTGTATACTACTATGAAAATTCTAGACTAGCACAACCACATTAATAAATATGGTTGATAAATGGAGTTAGGACTATATCAAACAGATATATACATTATCAATAATATTAAGAAATAATGTTATTAATGTTATTGTCAATAACATTAATATAAATATAAGAACCATATTAATAATAATTAATATTATATTATGACTATTATATTCAATAATAATAAGAAAGAAAGAACGAAAGATAATAATAACAATTATATTGATAATCATTTAATAAAAAATAATGAAGTAATTATGAAATAAACATTTAATAAAAATAAAACAACAATTTAAATGTGGTTTATAGGAAGTTCAACTTTAAACACTCCTCGAGAACACAATTATTAAATGCTAGTCTCCTCCAAGAGATAAATAGTATAAACCCAAGCTATAAACATAGTACGATAAATATTATAAACCCTAAAAAGACGTTCTTGCCCAAGATTTACCATCATTGATTTTCATATTGGGACGATGTTTGCAACAATGCGATGTTGGACCATGGTTGATTTTCATATTGAGACAATCTTTGGCACATTATGACATTGGACCATCGTTGACCATGAATGACCACGACTGTAAACCCAAGCGATTTTTATTAAACCCTAGAATTAATATTATAAACCCTATGAATAATATTATATCCTTGGAATATTAACCAAATAAACTAAAGAGATTGATATTATAAACTGAATGGAATAATAAACCCAAGGGATTAATTCTAAAACCCAAAGGTATTATAAATCCAAGGGAATAATATTATAAATGCAAGGTATATAAACCGTAAAGTGATTGATATTATAAACCCAAGGGAATAATAAAACCAAGGGATTAATACTGAAAACCCAAGGGATTAAAACCCTAATGGATTGAGAATATAAAACCAAGGGAATAATATTAAACCGAAGAGATTAATAGTATAAGCCCAAGGTATATAAACCATAAGATAAATATTATAAACCCAAGGGAATAATAAACAAAAAGGATTATAAACCCAACAAATAGTAATAAACCCAAGGGATAAATATTATAAACCCAAGGAATATAAACCCTAAGATAAATATTATAAACCCTAAGCTAACAAATTGTCATAATGCGACGTTGGCATATGGTTGACCATGATTGATTTTCATATTAAGACAATGTTTGTCACAATGCAACATTGGACAATGGTTTACCATCATTGACCATGGTTGATCTCCTTACTGAGACAATATTTGTCACAATGTGACGTTGGACCATGGTTCACCATGGATGACCATTGTTGTGACAATGTGATGTCACAACAAGAGATAGTCTTTTTCACAATGTGACCATGTTTGACCATGGTGCACCATGAATGAACCCAAAGGTATTATAAACTCAGGAGAATAATCTTAAATCCAAGCGATTAACATTATAAATGCAAGGTATATAAACCCTAAATGGATTGATATTATAAACCCAAGGGAATAATAAACCCAAGGGATTAATACATAAAATCCAATGGATTAATACTGAAAATCCAATGGATTTAAAACCCAAGGGATTAATATTATAAACACAAGGTATATAAACCCTAAGATAAATATTATAAACCCAAGGGAATAATATTAAACCCAAGGGATAAATATTATAAACCCAAGGAATATAAACCCTAAGAGAAATATTATAAACCCTAACATAAATATTTTTCACAACGCCACATTGGAATATGTTTGACCATGATTGATTTTCATATTGAGACAAATAACATTAAAATAAACATGTTTGATCATGGTTGATTTTCATATTGAAACAATCTTTGGCACATTGTGACATTGCACCATCATTGACCATGGACGACCATGATTGTAAAACTAGGGAATTTATAGTAAACCCTAGGATTAATATTATAATTTGTATGAATAATATTGTACACTAGGAATATGAACCAAATAAACCCAATGGATTGATATTATAAACTGAAGGGAATAATAAACCCAAAGTATTAATTCTAAAACCGAAAGGTATTATTAACCCAAGGGAATAATATTAAATCCAAGGGATTAATATTGTAAAAGAAAGGTATGTAAACCCTAAATGAAATGATATTATAAACCCAACAGAATAATAAACCCAAGGGATCAATACTAAGAACCTAAGGGATTAAAATCCCAACGGATTAATAATATGAACATAATGAAATAATATTAAACCCAAGGGATTAATATTATAAACCCAAGGTATATAAGCCTTAAGATAAATATTATAAACCCAAGGTAATAATAAACCCAAGGCAATAATATTAAACCCAAGGGATAAATATTATAAACCCAAGAAATATAAACCCTAAGATAAATATTATAAACCCTAACATAAATATTTGTCATAATGCGACGTTGGAATATGGTTGACCATGATTCATTTTCATATTGAGACAACGTTTTTCACAATGCAACATTGGACAATGGCTGAACATCATTGACCATGGCTGCAACATTGGACAATGGCTGAACATCATTGACCATGGTTGGTTTCCATATTGAGACAATTTTTGTCACAATGTGATGTTGGACCATGGCTGGCCATGGATGACCATGGATGACCATGGTTGTGAAAGTGTGATGTTGGACCAAGAGATAGTCCTTGTCACAATGTGACCATGGTTAACCATGATCGAACCCAAAGGTATTATAAACCCAAGAGAATAATATTAAACTTGAAGGATTAATATTATAAATTCAAGATATATAAACCCTAAAGGGATTGATATTATAAACCCGAGGGAATAATAAACACAAAGGATTAATACTAAAGACCCAATGGATTGATAATGTAAATCTAAGCGAATAATATTAAACCTAAGGGATTAATATGATAAACCAAACATATGTAAACCCTAAGATATCTATTATAAACCAAAGGTAATAATAAAACCAAGGGAATAATAATAAACCCAAAAGATAAATATTATAAACCCAAGGAATATAAACCTAAGATAAATATTATAAAACCTAAGATAAATATTTGTCATAATGCAACATTGGAATATGGTTGACCATGATTGGTTTTCATATTGAGACAACCTTTGTCACAATGCGACGTTGGACAATGGTTGCCCATGGTTGATCTCCATATTGAGACAATATGTGTGACAATGCGATGTTGGACCATGGTTGACCATGGATGACCATGGTTGTTATAGTGCGACAGTGGTTGATTTTCATATTGAAAAAATCTTTATCCCAATGTGACGTTGCACCATGGTTGACCATGATCATCAACCCAGTGGATTTATATTAAACATAAAGCTTAATATTATAAACATTAGGAATGATAATATACCTTAGGAATATGAAGCCTTATATTAATAAACCATATAAATTATTAGTTTATAGATATTTTTAATGAAAAAAATTCAAAATATAGTACATAATCTTCAAAACAAATGAATAATAGATAATAATTTTTTCAAAAATAAACTCATATAAAATAAAATGAAACACAATAAGCATTTGTAAATTAATAAATTAATTTCCTATAGTCTCATTTGAATATATTAAATTTTTAAACGCTATATCATGTGAAACATTATTGATGGAATTTTAAATCTATAAATTTACAATTTTTTAATGTATGATATATTTCAAAAATTGATAACTAAATTAAAAAAAAAAAACCAACTTTATATTTTTACTTCATCTATTTTACTTATAATCAATTTACAATATAATGCATTTAAAATTAAAAAAATAGAAATACATTTCAAAACATCAACCATAATTTCCAAATCGTAATTTATTAATCATGGAGGAACTTATTAATATAAACAATGTACTCCATAAGTAAAATATTTCAATGCCATATTAAGTAAAATATTTCAATGTCAGCTAATATGTACAATGAAAAGAAATGCATTTTCACAGTTAAAATATTTTTAAGAATTTCAAGTAATGTTATGATTTTATATTTGGGCTATATTTTTTTGTCAATTTTATCTTTGAGATGCAAACATTTTTTTTTCAAATTTTGCATTTAAAAAAAAATTACACAAGAAGAAATTATATCACTCTAAATACTTCTTATATTTGTGATTAAAATCAATCAATACTGAACTTGAAAGAAAAAACTAATAAGATCAGCTTGCAATTTGAAAATTTGTTATTAAATAGTTGCTAATTAATTTTAGAGCACAAATTCATTCATCCTACTTTACCTAATTCTACACTAGTCCTACGTCAAAAACCTAGGAAAAACCAAATTCATCGCTGAGCTACTTTTATACATTTATATTTGAAAAGTAAATAAATCTTCCATAGAACACCCCTTAAAATTATTAATATCTAAACCACACCCGGTTAGTAAATTTATAGCAGACACATAATTGATCTCATGGAGATTCATGGCATAAGCTAGTCAAACCTTTTATTCCTCATTTGTGCGGCGAAACACATTCCTCTCTAGAGTCAAGGTCTCGTAAGTCGTCCTCGTGATCCAATATCAAATGCCCAAACCTTTCATAGAGGTTGTCCATGTTAAATTTGCAACTATCAGACACTTGTGGAAACATGCACATATATGTATGTTTAGATACTAGTAAAGAAAACATGTAATTAAGTTATTGTCACGATTATAGGAAAATATCTTGCTATATATGGTATGGAAAACATTGTTATTAATTGAAGAAGACATAGCATTCACAACTTGTAGACAATATGGAGTAGACAATATGATCTTCGAACATGTTGAAGGACATCTTAATGCCATAATAGATGGAACTTATTTGCATCATAGTGAAGATATAGGAAAATACCTTGTTATATATGTTATTATATATAAATGCATGTTATAAATAATGAGGATATTATCATGGAGGAACTTATTAGAATTGAAATAATGTCAAATCCCTAGGAAATTGGTGGGTGAGGAGCTAAGTGGCACGAATCTATTTTTTTTTTAATTTATTAAAAGTAATGGACCATTTTTCTAAATAAAATTTTTTATATATAAATGAATTTTATAAATAATAACGAGGAACTTATTAGAATTTGAATAATATCAACATGGAGGAAATTGTTATAATTGAAATAATCTCAAATCCCTAAGAAATTGGCGGGTGTGGAGCCACGTGGCATGAATATAATTTTTTAAATTTATTAAAAGTATGGACCATTTTACTAAATAAAATTTGCTTATATATAAATGAATGTTATAAAAAATAATGATGAGCTTATTAGAATTGGAATAATCTCAACATGGAGGAACTTGTTAGAATTTTAATAATCTCAAATACCTAAGAAATTGGTGGGTGGGAAGCCACGAATCTAATTTTTTAAATTTATTAAAAGCAATGGACAATTTTGCTAAATAAAATTTTCTTATATATAGATGAATGTTATAAATAATAATGAGAAATTTATTAGAATTGGAATAATCTCAAACCCTTGGGAAATTGGTGGGTGGAGTGCCATGTGGTACAAATCTAATTTTTTAAATTTATTAAAAGTAATGGACTATTTTTCTAAATAAAATCTACTTATATGTAAATGAATGTTATAAGTAATAATGAAGAACTTATTAGAATTGGAATAATCTCAACATGAAGGAACTTATTAGTATTGGAATAATTTCAATTCCCTAGAAAATTGGTGGGTGGAGAGCAACGTGGCAGGAATCTAATTTTTTAAATTTATTAAAAGTAATGGAACATTTTTCTAAATAAAATTTCAAATATAGAAATAAATGTTATAAATAATAATGAGGAACTTATTAGAATTGGAATAATCTCAACATGGAGGAACTTATTAGAATTGGAATAATCTCAAACCCTTGGGAAATTGGTGGGTGGAGTGCCATGTGGTACAAATCTAATTTTTTAAATTTATTAAAAGTAATGGACTATTTTTCTAAATAAAATCTACTTATATGTAAATGAATGTTATAAGTAATAATGAAGAACTTATTAGAATTGGAATAATCTCAACATGAAGGAACTTATTAGTATTGGAATAATTTCAATTCCCTAGAAAATTGGTGGGTGGAGAGCAACGCGGCAGGAATCTAATTTTTTAAATTTATTAAAAGTAATGGAACATTTTTCTAAATAAAATTTCAAATATAGAAATAAATGTTATAAATAATAATGAGGAACTTATTAGAATTGGAATAATATCAACATGGAGGAACTTATTAGAATTGGAATATTCTCAAATCCCTAGGAAATTCGTGGGTGGGGAGGCACATGGCCTGAATATAATTTTTAAAATTTATTAAAAGTCAATGCAACCTAAAAAACTTTGTAATACACTATAGTCGTTGATAAATTTTAAGAAGAAGCATATCTTGAGCATATTCCCTTGAGAATCAATCTAGGTACTTAATTAGAAAAAATTCAACAAACCTCCTTCCATCTAAAGTTCATATATATCCGCGTATCGACGAAATATTTTATGGAGGTTAAATCCTTACCATCCACTTAATAATTATTGATAAGAATTCATAACTAAATTCACACTTTTGTGATCCATAATGAATTAAGAAAAGTATTTTGGTAGAAATCACATAAGAGAAATCTTGGCCGACGAGTTTTGAACCAACAAGACGAAGAGGTAGCGCATGGGAAATCCTTAAATATAGAACAATGTAGAGACCATAATTTCTAGTAACAACTACATTTCAAGAATAACATTTAAATTATAATATTAATTTATTAATATATTAAAAACAAATATTATTAAGTATTATCATAATTTAAATATTATTGTTCAAATATAGTAGTTACTTGAAATTATGGTCTCTACATTGCTCTCTATTTAAGCCTTTTCCATGGTTTGCCTCTTCATCTGGTAGTGTTGATGAACCACACTTATTGGTTTGAACCAAAATTTCTCTTATGTGATTTCTACTGAAAGAGTTTTCTTAATTCATAACCAGTTAATGTATACCTGCAAGTAGCCCACTGTGAGAAGCACAATATTAAGACCAGGAAATATCCAATTATTGCATTTATGTTCTTAATTCATAACTGGTTAATGTGGACCTACAAGTGAACCACTGTGAAAAGCACAATATTAAGACCAAGAAATATCCAACTATTGCATTTACGAATTTGGGGTTGATTTCTTTTTATGTTTTTCTCTATTTCTGTTCCATTTTTAGGTGGGCGTGTGTATCTTTGTACATTGGATTTTCTTAATTCATAACTAGTGTGTATTTTTGTATGTTGGATTTTTATTAATTCATAACTAGTTAATGAAAGTGACCCACTATGACAAGCACAATATTAAGACCAAGAAAAATCTAATTATTGCATTTATGAATTTGGGGTTGATTTCTTCTTATGTTCTTTTTTGTTTTTGTTTCACTTTTAGGTGGGCATGGGCATCTTTGTATGTTGATTGTTGTTCAGATCTTATGTGTTATTTAGCTCATATATGCAAATGGATATATGTATTCTTCTTTCTGCATAAAGATATATACATATGCACTTATTTTTGTATGTGAACTTTTGCCTTTATCAATGATGTGGTGAAATGTTTATCAATGAATGCAGTGTATTACAGAGTTTGTTAGGTTGCATTGATTTTTAATAAATTAAAAAAAATTAGATTCGTGCCACATGGCTCCCCACCTACCAATTTCCTAGGAATTCAAGATTATTCCAATTCTAGTAAACTCCTCCATGATAAGCTCCGCATTAGTATTTATAACATCCATTTATATATAAGAAAATTTTATATAGCAAAATTGTCCATTTTACAATAAGATATGTAATTCATTTTTTTTCTTAAGTTAAATTTCACTCGTGTAAAAACAACATACACACAAATGTGAAATGAAGTTGAAAAAATAAACAATACTTAGCCTAACCATTTTCAAAATGAGAACACCTTCCATATAAATATATATTTGTAATTTGTGAATATAATTGTAAACATATTAAATATTCGTTTAAATAGATAAATAAAGAAATAGATGTATTTATCTTTACATAATATTTAAACATATAAAACCTTTCTTTAAATATATATTTTTAAAAAACCTTTCTTTAAATATATATTTTTAAAAATTTAGTAAATTTAAATTATAAAAAAATTATAAAATTTAGTGGAATATTAAATAATATTATTTATATTATTAATATCAGATATTTTAATATCTTTTAAAAATAAATGGTTGAAAAATAACCTTATTCGTATTTTCGAATTTAAAGAGAAAAATGCATATTAATTTTGTAAAAATAAATTATAATTATTTTAGTATTTATTTATGAGATTTTGAATTTATTTACCAAATAAATTATAATTATTTTAGTATTTATTTGTTATATTTTGAATCTAAAGAAGTAAATGTATGTATAATGGTGAATGATATTTAATTATTTTGAAATAAAATTTTGAAGATTTAAATTTAATTATTAATATTTATTAGGTAAATGGTAGGGATTTAACTTTCATGAAATATTCATAATAATATTTACAAATCAAAGAGTGAGATTTAATAGTTATATTTTTTTCTTTTTAATTAAATTAATTAATTAAAAAAAAGTTATTTGAATTAGTGTTTATAAATTGAGTTATAGTTTTTTTAGGGATGTAGCACTGATAAGTCATAGTATTGGTACATATTATTGTAACAAAATCTCTTTACAAAGTTAAAAATATCCATATAAAGTGGGGTTAAATCTTCATAATTAAGAATCTTGGTCCATGTTTTTGTAGATGTAAATATATCTATGTTTAACTCTTATATTAAATTTTTTTACAATTAATAATTAAACAATAATTTAAAACAAAATTATAGTTTAGTTAGTTATGATTTTTTAAATTTTAGTAATGTGAGATGTATCATAGAGTGTTTAGATGCTTATTATGATTGATGATTGTGAGTGTTTACCAACAATTTAGTTTATATGGTTACACTAGTTTGGTAACAATACAGGATATATAGGTTTTCACAACTAACATATAGTGGGAAAAAGAGGTATAATATACGGAGAATAAAAGACAAGGATGGGTTGTTATTGACTCATTTTCACATTGTGCAATTATTATTGTTCTTTTTCTTTTTTATTATTACTACACGATGTACAACTATTTCACAAATACCACAAATCAATTAGTTACAACATACCTCTCACTAAAACTAAAATCCTTATAAAACTTATATTAACGTACACAATCACACAACATATCTTTTTGTAGAACCAATATAAACATCTTGCCATAGCTATTGGTTCCTTATAAAGATCGCTCAATATTTCAAAATTTATTACAGAATGATTATAAATAATAAATTATCATTTAAAATATCTAGCTTTCTAATGGGCATTAAATTAACCAAAATTGTATATGCCCATCTTTAAATTTTGACAAGCTAATTATGTAATTATAAACATATACAACCCCACTCATTTAATACTTTTATTACCCTAAATTATTATATTCTATATTGACACATTGACGTAATCTACTGCCCTGAAAATAAATAAATGGGCGGGCTCCGTATATTTGGAAGCTCCAGGCTGCCTATTATTGAAATTTTAAAGGTTCCGGGTTTCCCTTTTCAAAGAAGAATTGTAAAACAGCGATACCATGTCATCGTGGGGAATGGTGTTGGGTTCCCAAAATTCACAGTCCATTTAGATAATTTGAATTAAAAAACAACTCTGCCAAAAATAATTTCTCAAACATCGAGGAGGAAAGAGATGGGAAATGTTGCCAACAAAGTTGAATAATAGGCAAAATCAGAAATTCAACGGGAGTTGATAGACAACTTACATAAATTAAAATAATCCTAAAGATGACGACTCAAATTGCGACTCGGCTAAGCACGTTTAAAGTAATTAGTTAAAGGTGGTGTTTAAATGATTTTGTTTGGATGACAAATTTATGGTTGGATTTTGTCAATTTGTGAGATTGTTGTGTTTTTTTTCAATTTATGTTAGCACCATCAAAAAAAAAATTTAAGATACCCAAATTTCTTAAACTTAACCATTATAACCCATTTTTTAAAAACTTTTTCATAAGATTTGGTCAAAATGGTGAACATTTTCTATTAATTTTGGGCCAAAAACGTTGCCTCACCCTCATGGCGTCAGCTTCAGTGCGTCATCTACATTGCATCACCCTAGTTGCAAAACCGACAAAATCATGTGACAGTAATCTTGATTTTGTGAATAGTTACTAAATTCCGTCAAATTGGCGAAACCTTACAAAATTCGGAGGCTCTATCGATCCGGTTTCGTTGATTAATACGCCAATCAGAAGTTCGGTAAGAAATATTGGATTCATGGATTAATACAAAGTAGCAGAGATTTTCAATAATCAGAACTATAAATTTCTCGCGGCCCATCTAGTCTTTAGAAACCCTTCCGGATCGATGAGATGGCATACGATTACGCATTGATGAATGGTAACACTGGCTGATCTTTTGTACAATGAGATTTATTTTGCAAATGAAATATGTAATAATTTATGGTTCACTAATTTATGTTTAGTTTGTCCTATAAAGAAAGGATATAAAGGATATAATAGGTTAATTATAGAATCCTTAATTAATACATGAAATGATTTTTATTTTTATTGTTTTTAGTTAATTTTATTGAATTTTAGGTAGAAATTTTTTGAAAATAAAAAATAAAAAATGTTTAATATTAAAAATTGAGTGTTTTGTAGTTTTTTAGGGTGCTAAATTTATTTATGTATTGCATTTAAAAATAATAATTTTAAGTCTATTTAATCATTTAAAATTGCATTTTAAACAATAAGAAATCAAAGTCTTACTAACAATTATATTAGTATGGCTAAAAAAATCATTTTAACTATTAGTTAAGCTACACTTTTAGAGATTAAGCGGGATGTTTGTAGAATGTTAACTAGGTATGCAAGTTAGAAATTTATAACTGAAATTTCTAACTTACACGCATGTGTGATATGCTTATGAAATTTAAATAGAAATATCATGCTGGTGGGAAATTTTATGACAGTTTGGTGAATAAGTAGAAATTGGGGATACAAGTGTATAAATTGATGAATGTTTTTTTACATGCTTAATATATTAATTAATTTGAGATATAGATGTAGCTTTTCTATGATTTACTATAGTGTGGAATTTCTATAGAAGTTCAACTTATATTGAGTATCATATAATTTATGGTGCAATTGAGTACATGGATGAATACATAGATTCTTACAATCTACTATTTTAATGTAAACCTATGTATTTTGTTTTAGTGTATAATTCTATTTACAACATTCATAATCGAAAACAATTTTTAGGGGGTTTTGAGGTATTCAATATTATAATTGTCTATTTCAATTTTTTAAAATATTGGAAAAATAATATGTTTGAGTATTTGTAAGTTGTATATCCTTGAATTTTTTGCCATATTAATATTTAAGCAATCAATTTTTTTTGTATTCGAGATAATTTGCATTCAAATTTTGTAACTATGGTGTCATCTTGTGACACATGAGTGAAAGACACATCACTTCTTGGTAAAGAAGTATTAGCTTGTGATTTTCATAATGACTACAATGTAAATTTCTCTAACTAGGAGAGCCGTTGTGAATGATTCCCACCACACGCATTAGAAACCTTAGAGTATCCAAAAATGATCAAAAGGGAAGATGTAAGATGCAAGACTTAGAGTGTCATTAGCAATGGAAACTTGGAGAGGGTGCATAGGCATGCTTGGCAAGATGTAAATAGACCCTGTGTCTTGGGCATTGACTCATAGTGTACAGTAAGGAGGCGAACATGGTAAGAAAGCACATTAGGAGGATGAAGGGGTGCATAATTTGAAGTAGGACACAACAGGAAACCAATGAGGGTCACATAGTGGGATTCGTTAGGTCATCACAACTTTGTAATACAACAATTGTTTTCATTAGGTAGGACGATAATGGTGGTAGGGTGATAAAGGATGTGAGGTTCCCTTTGATGTCGGAACATGATCCTTAGTCACTATTGCATTGGGGCTTGGAGATATGATGGACATAGTAAAATATTAGGAAGTTGGTTGTTGCACTCTATGTCTGGCTTGGGAAAGGTGACAATAGGCCATATATGGTTAAGTGGTGATGGTTTATGATCACATATGATGAATCAAGAATTATAATATTCCACATAGCTGAAAATATCCTTGGATAGGGTTTAGTTAGGGCATGCCATTGAGGTATATTCTAGGTGATATGACAAGGTTGTTGGTCATACCCAACTCATGACGTCACACTATTTATATGAGGTGACTATGCTTCTTTGGTTGTATGGCATGCTGAAGTAAGATGAAAACTTTGGTGTCGTAATAAACATTATTAGAGATACTATGTAACATACCTCAAATTTACCCTATATATATATATATATATATATATATATATATATATATATATATATATGTATGTATGTATGTATGTATAAACACACTAAAAACTACAATTTCTTATGATTTTCAATCTTCCAAAATTTTATATTCCATATTGTAACTTATATACTAAATCTATATATAATAATTTTATATGTTTTTGAAATCTTCTAAGAATATGCTCTTCCTTACCCCACACAGATTCCTTTTAATGTCAAATAGATTTATACATATTAAGTTGAAGGGACGTTGTAACCCTTCCCTCTCATGTCCCTATCTGTAACACCCCTCCCTTGTGTGTTAAATGTTGTAAACCTAAGCTGAATTAAAGCTAGGTGTGATACCCTCCTTGTGGGTTAAACTATTCTAAACCTAAGTTGAGGAAATTTAGGTGATATGTAATATGAAAAGAAAATGTGTTATTAAATAAATTAATAAAATAAATCATTTGGAGGGCGGAGGACCAAGAGAGAGGAGATGCTTGCCAAATCCCATGACGAATGGGATAGAGATGAATCTTTCATGAGTAAGCTTCCAGATGTGTTTCTAGTTAAGCTTGGATGGATTGCAGATCCATCAGATGGATGGGAGATAAAGATCCATCAGACATAAAAGCTTTGCGGGAGATAAAGGTAAGTTTTTATGTGGAAAAGCCTCATGGGAGATAAAGACGAGCTTTTTCGGAAAAGACCTAGGCAAATGGAAAAATCCATAAATGGTAACTAAATCATGAAAGAGGGTATTGAATATCCATTGCGTTGATCAATTGAGGACAGTTGATCCTTGGCAAGATCTTCAACTCGGGGTGAATCAGAGGTGATTCATGGCTTGGTGGTGGTGCTTCTCCCTCCAAGTGAGGTTGAGTTGGTGTCATATGCATGGAATGTTTGTATGTTGATTCTTACTCTCTCTCTCTTTTACTGTTCCAATTTTATTATGAGTTTTCTTAGTTCTGATAATATTTGAATAAATTACATGTGCTTGGGTATTAATAGATTTAATCATCTTTCCCTCTATTCGGGTGAGATTTACTTGCATGGTATGTTGAAATCCTTAATTGTTATGAGATTAAAATCAATTATCTTAGATATGATGATGGTTGAATTTATCTCTATTATGAAATGACAGATTTCTTATGCAGGTTGCATTCCAATGTAAAGTTAACTGTAGAAGCGTGTTCAGTGGGTAATAGTTTTAGGACCCATTCATGATAGGAATTAGCATGGGACCATTATTCATAAATAGATTGTGTGTGTTAATGTTTCCTTAAGAAATGATTGCATCTATTGTGGGCTTAATGTGCATGACCATGCTTAAGGAGTTGGGAAATTATAACTATAGGGGGTTGATGTCAATGATTTCCGTAATGTCTCTTAGAAGTCATTATTCTGAAATGGTCTTATAATAGGCTTAATATTTGTTGCATCTAACATCAAGTGGTAACTCTGGTGCATGTGGATCACTTAATGGATCATGCTTCTAATTGCAAAAGTAGAATTGCTTCCGATAAGGGTACTTTGAGTATTTAATTATGTATGTTGAACCAAGGGTTAGTCAGAACACCTTGATTATGATGAATTATATTAATGATGGATGGCCAATGATGGCCATAGTAAACTTAAGATAATACTCCATTAATGCTGGTGTGGATTAACCAGACGATTATATAGGTTGCGTGCCATGATTATTCCTTCACACCCATTGATGGTTTTGATATGTAAGTTACTTATATGAATCTAAAGGTTCCAATTATGGATCTGATAAAGTACAAAAGAATGATGCGTTATTATGAGATTGTATAAACTATTAAGAAATGAGGAAATGGTCAGATCTTAGCTATAAAAAAAAAAAGAAATTTTACAGAACTAGAAGCCTAATTAGCTATTATTTCAAGGTAGGCCAATGGGGTACATTACAAATGGTATCAGAGCCCAAGTTCAAACCTTGCAGCCTATGGATTGATCCATCCTCGTAAAATTTTCATTGACAGGTTTAATTACAAAAATTCCTGTAAAAGTAATAACCCAAAATTTATCCTAGAAATTTAAGCACATGGAATTTCTCGCCTCCAAGGGAAATTAAGGTTATTCAAAGAAGAATCCAAACATTAACGAGGTTATTAAAGAATTAATAACATATAGTAAATTCTCTCTATATATAACCTGATATCATTGGGGGTTTATGTGGGTTTTAATTGATTAAATTATGACATGTACAATCGACATGCTGAGATAAAAACTGCAAAGCAAAAAAAATACGTGCTGGGATATTACACTCGCTCTTGGTGATTGGCAGTTATCCCGAGTGAAGTCATGGCCAAAACCACCTCATTTTATTTGCAAAAATAGAGTGTATTGAATATATATATTCTTAAAGACAAAATCAAAGAAATTACGAAATTATTAAAAAAATAGGAAACCCATAAACTGATATGAATTTCGGTCAAATCAATAAATATATTCAAGTTTCGTAAAAATAGAAAGGAGTTCACGATCTTGAACTTTATTATTATTGCATTTTACAAATTTCATGACAATATAAATGGAATATTACGCCTAATCTCTACTACATATGTCATCTTGACTGCATATTATACCACACTATGTGTTCGGTTAAATTAAGAAATGAGTCGAGCTGCCTCTCCCTCATGAAGCTGGCGAAGGCTGGCGGAAATCCTAATTCCTGTGATAAAAATCTCGGAATCAATGTCGTAACATCTTGGCACATGTGATTTTGGTAGATTTCATAATATACAAATATGCCTTGATATATCACAACAAGACTATTCTCGGCATATATATAAGTGTATTGTGCTAATATTATACTTCGGTTAATCCAGTGCAGTAATATACTTGGTTGCAGTTTTGGTGCAATCAAAGATTGTCAGGGTGCGAAGAAATGGTTTCCTATCAAAGAAACCCGATCCCAAACCAAGCTGTCTAGATTCTGCTGACATGAAATTTGTAAGGAAAGAGTAATACCAAGGAAGATGGAGGCTTTTATGCGATCGATCGTTGGTTAGATAAGACTTATAATCAAGCAGAAGAATGGATAATGGCAATTTGGATTCCAAGAAAATATTGTCTCCTCTAATGCCCACAATTCAAATAAGTGAACAATCCTGATCGACTAGAAATATAATAGTTGTTATGAGTTCGTTGAGAGGGAGCACCGTATAGCCACTGGCTGTGCTCTCAAAAATGTGCACAGATTGTCTATATATATTGCCTGGATAAAGGTTGGTACATACATGCATCTACGCTGTGTTTTCCTACTGCTCCCTGCGATGCAATGATAGTATATACTTGAATCTATTCTCTTGGTTGGTAATTAAAAATGCATATAAGTTATTGATTTTTAACTAGTTTGTGAAGGGTGTTGGCATTATCTGAGATCCTTGCAAGGAAGAAGGATGGGTGACTTATGTGAAGGTCAGAAGACAAATGTGCAAGTGAAGAGTAAGAGAGTTCATGGGTGTTGTCCCTTTTGCAGAGTTGTGAGTCTGTTCACAATGTGGTATTACGACATTTTCAATCATCAAGCCTTATGACTTAGCTTAGTTTCGACGCTGAATTTTGGATATACCCCCACAAATATTTTGGTTCCACTCCATCTCATTTATACCTGATTCATAAAGAATAAAAACTATTTTCCCTCAGGGTTCGTATCCGAGCAAGGGAGTATGCACATGTTTAATTATTATTATTGCATATATTATATATGATCAATGTTTGCAATACTGGTTGAACTATCGTTCTCATTATATATAATTATGTCAAAAACTGTGTAAAGATATTGTGGTGACTAAGCATAGATAAATATTTTTAAGCAGATGATGTAAAATTAAATAACATAAAGTCATCTAAGGTAGAAGCAACCTGCGCATAGCAGAGTTATAGAGTTATATTTTATAAACCCAGGTATATTGTGATGAGTAACTCGGTGTCTAGAATTGATGGGAGTCCGCGATACTATTGTCCCACAAAGATTCTCAATAGTGTTTATAAGTAATAGGAATAATGTAATCGGGTTGTTGACTCTCTAAGATTTACTTCATTTAGCAGTAAGCTCAATGGCTTCATAAAGGAGGTCTATAAGTAATAGGAATAATGTAATCAGGTTGTTGACTCTCTAAGATTTACTTCGTTTAGCAGTAAGCTCAATGGCTTCATAAAGGAGGTCTAGTAGCATATAAATCTCTGGTTTATTGAATTGAATTTTTTATCCATGAATGATTTGATGCGACAATATCTATAATAGGAGTGCAAAGTGGATCTCCATCTCTACAATATCGATAAAATGAAGAACCAAAATCTTTCTATCTCATTAAACAACATGAAATATTATAACGCTTAACAAAAAAAGGGCAATAATAATGTAATAATATCAACATTTTAAATTTTTTTATTTTATAATTTTTTTCCCCTGAAAAGAAGTGGTAATTTCATTAAAAATTGCAAATTCTTATACGACATTCCTAAACCTATTATCAGGTTCAAAAGGAGAATATGTATGTCCCTGTAGGAATGAATATTCAACTTAAAAACCAAAACAAAATTGGTATAAGAATTGGTTTCTAAAAAAATGTTCTTTGTGAGTAGTGGAAAATTAAAGCTGGGAATGAAATAAATTATTCTAAGAGGTGGATAGCAATGGATGAAGTTATTGATATAGTCATCATGTTATCACAACTACAATACAAGAAAATTGACACCCTTACAAGTGCTATAAAGGGAATTGACTAACTAAAAGGATAATTGTATAAAAGAAGAAATGTTAAACCCTAGAAAGGTGTTATGCAATGAAAAAGGTTTTCATGAACAATGTTAAGAATATAAAGAGCATGTATCTCTATTGTATCAAATAGCATAGTTAGTGGTAAGTGGCATAGTAGATAACTCTTATTGCTTTGGCCATAGAGCTATCTCACTCATTAGTGCTATCCCACTCATGATAGCATTTGCATGGATGATGATGTATACACATAAATACTTATATTTTGAACGTATATGGATGGGTGAGATCTCTTTTAAATCAGAACTTGATCATTACTATGTTTGGTATGGAACATAGTATGCTTCTAATAGATAACTAGATACATATTTATGCATTAAATCCTTATGTATAATGATTCCCATAAATGAGAAAATCCAATTCTAATTTATCTTAGTAGGGTGATTTTTCATGTAAAATTCCAAATTAGTCATATTTCAGCATGTGGAGATTGTGGTTTCCAAAGTGAAGGTAAAATACACATATGCATGATAGCAACTAGATGTACATAAGGAAAACTTGGGAAAAATTTGTATTATGAACGATGAATATAAATTAGAAAGTTTTTTCTTAAAACCTTTAACACAACCATAACATGTACTGGTTGAGCAACCATGTGGAAAACTATATTAGGTAACAAATTTTAATAAGGACGGGTGAATAAAAACAAATCTCACCTAACACCTGAAAGAATGATTATATAATGGAGGAAGTCCATGGTCACATCGAGGCTTAATTGTTGTATATATATACCTATGCCTTGTCATGGATAGTTTACATGTTGTTACGATAGTTTGGTTAAGTAGTCATTAAGATAAACATGTTGGAGAGAAACATGCTTAATATCAATGCATGTTAATAAATTATATGATTTTACCATGCAAACACATCTGTGTGTAGTATTATAGACTTGTAAGAATATTGTATTTATGAAATGGTATAGTATAGTTGCAGAGTAATGAGACATATGAATATTCCATGTAAGCACTTCTTCATGAATTATGGTATTGATAGTCTCTTACATATTGAAATAAAGTAAAATCATTTCTCAACATTCATAAAGATGTTTGTTACCCCAATGCCTATTGAAGGGGAGTATGTTTTGTAGAAGGAAAGAGCATGATTGACCTAATGAATATATTGGTATAGTAGTGAAGAGTTGTTGTTGTGTTTTGATAGATTGTCTGTTTTGTTTCTTAGATGTTGGGCATAGTTGTGTTGAGCAAGGATTGGTGGTTTGTCACTTGTAGAATCAATGTTATGTTGCTATTAATGCTTACAAATATGCATAGCATGTAGAATTTTCTTTTTTTCCTCCATGCAAGGGATTTGAGTTGCTTATTGAAGTGATATTTTGTTAGCATACGTGCTTGGGCTATTATGTGCCAAATTGTAAATAGGCAAAGTATGCATGACTATCTTAAGATTTATGTTGGACAAGAAAAATCGAAGGTTATAGCCCAATACTATATAACTATACAAATTGTGGTTCAAATTAATCATTTGATTAATGCATTTGCTTGCAATGTGATTTTTTCTTCGGTTGGAAGAAAGTATGATTAAGGAAAAAATTAACCTTAATACATTTCGAGGACATTTTCATCTTTAGATGGATATGCATAATGGAACCTATAAGTATCCTTGAGTACAAACCATAGTAATTTATGAAGTAGCACAAATGGTATAGAACATTGGGTCAACTAAATGGTATCGAACAATTTATTTGAAACATTTTCATATCATATAAATAAAAATGCATAATTTGTATCAAGAAATTTTGAGAGGTCCTCTTATTGGATTTCATTGATAAGGTGTCTTGACAACATAAGGAAATGTTGCGTAATTCAAACAAGAATTCATAAAGTAGATAACTCATTTTTTAGTAAAGTGTGATTTAATATTACAGATAAGCTAACATGTAAATACCCTGAGATCATAAACACTTACAACTACAAGGAGTGTAGGATTGAAAGCAGTAAAAACTTTCATGTATAACTACACTAAATTATGCATGGTCAATAGGTTGTTGAGGCATAAAAAGGGCAATACTAAAACATTTGAGATGGATTAATGATATGATAAATATAGAACTTCAAAAGCTATCTGTTAATAGTCTACTTTAGAAAATTAAGAAGGTATGATTAAGATGATAATATGCATGAATACAATACTATGTGACTGATATTGTAACCACATGAGATCTAAAATTGATTTACACTTGACATAAAACTTTCTTAATTACATAGATGAACCATGATCATAAAAATTCCTTAATAAATGAATGTTGGTATGATACTAACATTGTGGAAAAATATGTGGATAAAGTTTACGTCATGCAGGTGATACCATGAGGATGGTATTATAGGTTGTACCATAGCTAGAATATGTACAACAATACATATTGGATTGGATGACTACATATGCTACAAGGTTGAAAAATGAAATGTGTATTAGTGTGTATAACATACCTTGTGTAGAGGTACGCATAGAATCATTGGATAGATGTATCACCAGATAAACAAACCTGGATGCTACCCAGAAGAAGGAAAGTAAGTTTGGTGTAAGTAACTATGGTTAATCATAGTTTGGCATACATACAATTACAATGAATATATATCTGATGAATATATATATTGTTATGTGAACTAATCTATTTTGACTTTGCATGCAAATTAATGTGGAAAATATGCTAATTGGTGTACTGTATGCAGAGAGACTGCAAGAAGCAGGTGTTCGACAATAGCACAAAGAACTGAAAGAATGCAAGCAGAGAACATGCATTCTTCAAATAAAATAAATGATAAGCAACAATTGATTTTATAATATTAAGTAACAGATCATGATATTTATCATAGTCAAGCTTTTGCATCTATAAATTCTCACAAATGGTTTAAAAAAAAGTGTTACAGGTAGCTATGAAAGGAGAGCACTCCTTGAGACCGATCTAGCTATGGAAGGAGAAGCATTGGGAGAACTCCTTGTGACAGATGTACATCAGAAAAATTGCATCAGATGGTCGAACCGTGAGAGTTGTTCATACAGAAACCAACTACCTGTGAACAAGGACAAGATGTAGTGATACAGTGAGGATGGTGTAAAATTTAAGGGGGGTTGTATGTAACACCCCTTCCTTGTGTATGAAATTATTGTTAACCTAATCTAAGTGAAATCAAGGTGTGATACCCTCCCTTGTGTGTTAAATGTTGTAAACCTAAGTTGAGCTAAAGCTAGGTGTGATACCCTCCTTGTGGGTTAAACTATTCTAAGCCTAATTTGTGGAAAGATACGTGATATGTAATATGAAAGGAAAATGTGTTATGAAATAAATTAATAAAATAAATCACTTGGAGGGCGGAGCACCAAGAGAAAGGATATGTTTTCCAAATCCCACAAGGAATGGGATAGAGACGAATCTTTCATGATAAATCTTCTAGATTTGATTCTAGATAAGTTTGGATGGATTGTAGATCCATCGGATGGATGGGAGATAAATATACATCAGACATAAAAGCTTTGCGGGAGATAAAGGAAAGCTTTTATGTGGAAAATCTTTGTGGCATATAAAGATGAGCTTTTTTGGAAAAGACCTAGGCTAATGGAAAAATTCATAAAGGGGGACGCCTCTAATGGTAACTAAATCATGAAAGAGGGTATTAAATACCCAGTTCATTGATTAATTGAGGACAGTTGATCCTTGGCAAGACCTTTGGCTTGGGGGGAATCAGAGGTGATTCATCGCTGGGTGGTGGTGCTCCTCCCTCCAAGTGAGGTTTAGTTGGTGTCATATGCATGGAATGTTTGTATGTTGAGTCTTATTCTCTCTCTCTCTCTCTCTATTACTGTTCCAATTTTATTATGAGGAGTTTTCTTAGTTCTGAGAATATTTGAATAAATTACATGTGCTTTGGTATTAATAGATTTAAGCATGTTTCCATCTATTCAGGCGAGATTTACTTGCATGGTATGTGGAAATCCTTATTTTTTATGAGATTAAAATCAATTATCTCAGATATGATGATGGTTGGATTTATCTCTATTATGAAATAACGGATTTCTTATGCAGGTTGCATTACAGTGTAAAGTTAACTATAGAAGCATGTTGAGTGGGTATGATTTCTAGGACCCATTCATGGTAGTAATTGGCATGGGCCCATTATTCATAAATAGATTACCTGTGTTAATGTTTCCTTATGAAATGATTACATCTATTGTGGGCTTAATGTGCATGACCATGTTTAAGGAGATGGAAAACGATAACTATAGGGGGTTGATGTGAATGATTTCCCTAGTGTCTCCTAGAAGTCAATATTATGAAATGGTCATATAATAGGGTTACAATAGTTTTTGCATCTAACATAAGTGGTAACTCTGGTGCATGTGGAGCACTTATTGGATCATGCTTCTAATTGGACAAGTAGACTTGCTTCCGATAAGGGTACTTTGATTAGTTAGTTATGTATGTTGAACCAAGGGTTAGTCAGAACACCTTGATTATGATGAATTGCATTAATGATGGATGGCCAATGCTGGCCATTGTAAACTTAAGATAATACTCCATTACTGCCATGTGGATTAACCAGAGGATTATATAGGTTGCATGCCATGATTATTCCTTCACACTCAATGACGGTTCTGATATAAAAGTTACTTATATGAATCTAAAGGTTCCCATTATGGATCTGATAAAGTATAAAAGAATGATGCATTATTATGAGATTGTATAAACCATTCAAAAATAAAGAAATTGTCAAATCTTACTCGTATTTTTTTTTTTTTTTTAGAATTAGAAGCCTAATTAGCTATTGTTCCGAGGTAGGCCAAAGGGGTACGTTACACTATCCGATAGCAAAGAAATAGAGGTGTGGTCATGTCATAAACTTTATAGAACAACTAAAACATTCTAAGCCTCGTTGTATTTATGAAAAGAAGGTATATGATGTGAATTATTTGATATGCAATTGTCTATATGGTTGGCCCACGTGACTTGGCAATGTGGCTTCACCTCGATGGTGGCATCCCGGTTTCACACATGGTCATTAGGGGCAGATGTTCGAGATAAATCTCGAGAAGTAATAGCAAGGATTAAGTAGTGGTTGGTTAGGGTAATTACCTTGCCCCCCATCCCACTCTCAATGCCATTTTTAACTGACTCTACAGTGAAAGTGTGCTCAACAACATGATAGGGTTTTGAATTCATTTTTGTTTAGGTTTTTGCAATAGATACCCGAAGTAAATTTTCCTCCTCTCTCACGGAGCATGCATTAGCGTTTATAACACATCGCAAATATGGTAACTTCCTTGTCATGGTCTGGCCCCTCGAGGCTTTAACATTTTAAGAACTACAGGTAGCAACCACACTGCCATTTTTTTGTTCAAGGTTACTTATCTATTGCAATTGTTTTCTTAATTGCACATAATTTTGCAGGGTACTCCATAAATTTCCCAAGCATGATTCCTGAAGGAGTTGATGAGTTTTCTTCCTCAATTTATCTTCCAAAAACTTGTTCCAGACATTCTAAACTTCGCTTCATAGCCTTGGATTTGCAACTGGTTTCTTAACTAGCTTCAGGGCTGACATTCGAGAAAGGGTAAAATTGCTTCTCTCAGGATTATCCTCTTCTCGGGCATTTATTAGAAAGGTAAATAATCTCTTTTACTAAGGCTCTTGGTATCCAATAAAATTTCTCCATTTCCCTTGCAACTCATTTGACTATTCCTGTAATGCTATTTACACATAGGTGACGAATTTTGGATAAGCAAGCGTCCTACCTAGGTAGACCATGTTCCATTGAGTTATGATTTTTTCCTTTTGGCAAGCAGTGACGTTCTTTTTTACGCTTATGGTTATGTCATTTCAATAAAATTTCCTTGTCTGCTACACATTTGTGTAAGCTTCTTCCAATTTTCCTGACAAAGTTCCCACCTTTGTTGCTCAGACAGTTTGCCAGGCACTCAAATTATCGAACCCCACCCTTCCCTTCTATATAGGTTTAATCTTGTTATCACAATTTGCCAGGTACTCAACTTATCGAACCCCACCCTTCTCTTCTATACAGGCTTAATCTTGGCATCATAAGAGTTTTGAAAGAAGAGCTAGTACGATCATGGGCATGACCATTCTTGCTTCCAGTTATATTCTGCTAAATTGCAATTTTTCCCTTTGAAAGAAACAAAACCCCTCTAGGTTCGCCTATGTATTATTTTGGTTTAGACCCTTCCTGTAACATTACTACTTGTGTCTACCAAGGAGCCGATTATGTTTGAATTCACTTATATTAAAGTTGTATGTAAATGATGCACCCTTGATTTAATTTGTTGAGTGATTTCCATATTGAGGAAGGGTTATGTTTTGTATAATACTAAGATAAGTTTACTATAACAAATTTATATGTATGTGGAGATTTTATAGAATATCTGGGAGTTTATTTTAATTTATTTTTATTTATTTTTATGGTTTTAGCACACTCATATTGTGCATGAATATTCGGGAGAGATGGGTTTCTATATCAAATTCTATGTGGGTGAATTTAGTAGAGATTACAAAGGCTATAAATTTGTAGAACATGCTCACTACACTCATTATGTGCCCTTCTAATTCTACTTGTATGATTTGCTTTTATATATATATATATATATATATATATATATATATAGATATATATATATATATATATATATATATATATATATATATATATATATATATATAGATATAATAATTTTCATTCCTCTTCAAGTTTTGTACCCAGCTATTTAGATTGGGTTTCACATACTTTGTAACCTATGTTTTATACCAGCTAGTTATTAGAAATGGCATCAAGTATTTGGATTGGATTTGACATACTTTGCAATCTATATTTTATATCAGCTAGTTATTAGAAATTACATCAAGTAGAACCATATTAGGTTTCATTTGTGTCATCATTCATTTCTTCCACAATAGTGGAAGCTTTAGGTTGTATATATTCATTTAGAAATAAATTAGCCATATTATCCATTGTAGTTAAGTTTTTTTACAATGATTTGTTTCATGAAATTTGTAATATAGATAGATTTAGATGGTTTAAATAATTTAGTGTCTTTCTTTTGAATGATTTAAGTTGATTAATATGTACATTTTATGAATCAATTTTTTTATTTATTTATAGTTTGGAATAGCCAATATTTGTATTTTTGTAATCCAATTTTTTTATTTTGAAATATTGATATTTACATATTAGAAAACGAGCATCATATTTTCAAATGATTAGACGTTAAATTATAAATCCAAAGCTTATGAAATGCTACTCACCAAATAATTGGTGAAACCTAAGGTTATTAAATTTATCTATTCATTTCTATTTTATGTTGAAACTATTTTATGTTTTAGAAATATTTATCTTATATTATACTATATTATCATAACATTGAAATGAGCCATATTAAATCATGTTCTATTCAACTTGGCAAATTTGATAGTATCTTACTTTACATTTTATAATGATAATATTGAAATAATTCATACTATTATATATTTTATAACAATTTAAATAATTTGATTTAAATAATTTCATGATCTAAAATATTAATCCACTAAATTAGATTTTAGATTGATAAATTATTAAAACATTTTTTTTGATTCCATAAATTTAGTATAGTTAATTTAATGTGTAATCCCAACTAATATATTTGTATTATAAAAATATCAATAAAAATTTATCAATTATTCATATATATATATATATATATATATATATATATATATATATAATTAAATACTCATCTTATTTTCTTTAGAATATTAAAAAATTAAAATTAAAAAAAAAAATCTTAAAATATAGTTTTAAGATAATTTTACACATAATTTCCACTTCAAAGAAAAAATGTATATTAACTTTTGTAGAAAAATCCATAATTAGTTTCTTACATATCATTTTCAACGTAAAAGAATGAATGTATTCACGATGCTATAAGATATTTTAGTTTTGTTTTACATACACATCTCATTCTGTATAGCGGGTTAGTTTGGATTGATTTTACTTGCAAATAGTGACCATTCACGTTAACATATTAAACTATTGCTTTGAGAGGAAGAAAAAGCAAAGGAGTCATTGTTGACAACGTTGGGTAAAGCAAAGAGACAAAACTGAGAATAGAATAAAATATAAGGATGGGTGGTCATTGTCTCATTGGTGTAAAGCATAGAGAGAAAATTGAGAATAAAATATAAAGAAGGATTGTCAGTCTAATTGAGAATAAAATATAAGGGTGGGTTGTCATTGTCTTATTGTTTAATTATTACGTGTAAAGACTTATTTTAATAAGTTAATTGAGAAATGTAATTTTTTCTATACATATGCTTTAAAATAAATGAAGAAAAATGAAATATTTTTTAATTAAAAAATTAATATGGATTATAATAATAAAATAAAAAATATATATGTTTGGTTAGTTTTAGTTAAAATATTATAAAATATTAATGCACATTTAGTTGATATTATAAATAAATGTGAAAAATATTATAGTAAAAAAAATTCACTCTCAATTATAAATAAAATATTTCAATGTTTATCTAAAATAATATAATTACCAATTTTAAAAATATAAAGTAATTAAAACTCGAAGCAAGTCTTATATTATAAGTGGAAGCAAGATATATCATTCTTATACTTTTAAAAATATTTGGATACAGTACTTAAATAAATAAATTGACTATCTATGTTAATTAAATTATTTCAATATCAACTTTATATATAGAGAACAAGTTAAAAAAGTAAAATATTAATTTAATGTTGACCATCATAAAATATTTTAATGTCCCAAGAGAAAAATTAATTAAAAATAAATCAAAATCAACTACTTTATAATAAAAGAAATATATAATTCAAATTCTTAATATAATATTTATATACCACACTTAAAATATATTAATAATAATAATAAAAATCAATGAGCACTAAATAAAATATTTTAATATGTGATATTAAATAATATTGAAATGTATTTAAGAATACATTAATAACCAAAAAAACATTTCAATATAATAAAATAATTCAAATGTTATATATACATATATATACATATATATATATATAAATTCTTATGATTAAAATATTTGAAGAAATTTTATTGTTTGACATTTTGTTTTTTGTTTTGGTATGGTTAATTTTGTCTTAAATCTAGCAAACATTTGTGGACAATATTGCAAGTTCAAGTTATCCAAGTTGCCATTAGAATTTTTAAGGCGTTGAATCCATTTATTCACTAAAATATAATTTGTTTTATATATAACTAGTATAAATGCATGTGAGTAAGTGCTTCAATTCTTTAAGGTGGAAACATTTTTCCAAGTTTTTCACTCTAAAATATGTTTGTACTTTAAAGAGATTTGATACCTCGAGAGATTCATGTTTGTACAGTTTTATTCTCTCGAGGAAAACATAAATAATGGTGAGATGTACCTCTTTGTAAATATATTTATTTACATCTTATTCATATTCATCTTTTATGCAAAGACTTGCTTCAATTATGGTGTGAAGCAACTGATGGTAGGTGTGTTATGTACTTTATTCAAATGTTAACAATAAAAAACACTACACAAATATCTAAAAGTAATATATGAATATTGCAACCATATCCATAATTTATGACATAAAATATGTGAAGAAGTTATCTATATGGCAATATCTGATGCAAAAGTTACAATAAAATCTTCAAATTAGGGTTCAATCAAATATTTGAAAATCAAAATTTTTAATCATATTAAAAATTAAATATTCATTTTCAAAATTAAATATTCTTAGCTGCCTTAACCATTACTAAATTAATATTTATCAACAAATAAATCCATGGCTAAGAATTTAAGTACACCAGAACTAATATATATTATTTTGTTGTTATGATTGTGAAGTTTATTGAATTCGTTAATCAAATATTTCAAAACTCATTACGAAATGATTATGTTGGAGCACATTATAAATGATTACGTTTCATCTTAACATATGCCACCGAACCCTACTGCCGTGAAAATAAACAAATGAGAGGGTTGTGTGTATTTGGGAGCTCTAGGTAGGCTATGATGGAAACTTTAAAGGTTCCGGTTGAGTTTTACATGGAAGAATTGAATTTTAGGTTGGAAGAATAATGGAGGACCAATGCCAAGGAACGAAACCCGTCTAGCATCCTGGGGAATAGTATTCGGGTTCCCGAAATTCCTAGTCAATTGAGGACATTTGAATTAAAAAAACAAGGCTGCCAAAACGAACTTTCCAGGCAACGACGAGAAAAGAAATGGGAAATGCTGCAAAGAAGTTGAATAATCAGCAAAAACAGAAATTCAACGGGTGTTGATAGACAACTTACATAAATTAAAATAATCATAAAGATGAATCGATTTGCGACTCTGTGAGCACATGTCAAAGTAATTAGTGGAATGTACATCACCCTCATGGCGTCAGCTTCAGTGCGTCATCATCATTGTATCTCCTTACACGAATCTTGATTGTGTCATCCATAGTTATGGAAATAGGTTGAATTGGCTAAAAAACTGGAAAATTTGGTGTTTCGATTCGGTTCGTGGATTAACTCGCCAATTCGATGTTCAGTACGAAATCTTCGGTTCACGGATTGGTACAGGAATAGCAAAGTTGATTCCCAATCAGAATTAAAAATTTCTGGCAGCCTATTACTCTACTTATTAATCAGTAGGAATGCTCGTGGATTTTTTATACAACCAAAAATTGTAAAATAAATTGTTTAGCAGGGCTATTAATGAAATCTGTAAAAATCATGGCTGGTTTATGATAGAAATCAGAAGGGACAGAATAGGCCATCCAAAAGACGGGGTTTCTAAAATAGGGTAAAGTTTGGTATGTATGTTTCAAATTTATAACTTGCATGTCATATACTAACAGAAGTCAAATAGAAATATATCCTTGTGGGGAATTTCATGATGCTATTTATAGTAGACTTCTTGATTGGGAATCTGAATAAGTATTAAATTGTAATTTTTTTTTTCTTATTATATAAAATGGGAGTTTGAATACGTACTAAATTGTTTTTTTTTCTTATTATATAAAATGGGAATTTGAATAAGTATTAAATTATAATTTTTTCCCTCATATAAAATGTTATAGTAAAATTTTGTTTGGTTTAGTTAATGAATAATTAGTAATTGAGATTAATGAATTTGGTTGTTAACATTTTGTTTGGTTCAGTTAATGAATAATTAGTAATTGAGATCAATGAATATTGTTGTTAATTGTTAAGAGATATCCTTTAATTTGTTTTTTTTCCGTGAGGAAAGTGTATGTCAGGACTAATGTTTATATACATTTAAAGATACTTAATAATGTGGATTTTGTATAGGTTACTATAATGTGGAATTGGTATGTAACTTTAATTTATATTAAGCATTATATAAATCATGGTTTATTTGAATATATGAATGAATACTAGAATTTTTATAATCTATTTTTTTAATGTAAACTATACACATTTTTCTAAATATATAATTTTGTTTCTAATTTTCATAATTGAAAACATCTTTTAAAGGGTTTTTATGGTCTTTCATATTATAATTTGACCATTTCATTTTTTTTTAAATTATTGGCAAAATAATATGTTTGAGTATTTGTTAAATGTATACTCTTGAGTTTTTCCCATATAACCATATTTTTTGGTATCAAATTAAATTTGAAGTCAAACTTGGTAATTATGTTGTCATTTTGTGACACACTTCAATGAAATGTGTGTCACTTATTGGTAAATAAGTATGAACTTGCAATGTTGAAAACCATTGTAATCTAAATTTCGATAACGAGGAGAGCCTATGTTAATGTTTCCTATCACTCACATTAAAATCATTACCTTGGAACTATCAAAAGAGCATATGTAAGAGTGATGACCTAGAGTGACATTGTAGTGGCAACTCAAAGAGGGTGCATGGGCATGCATAGTAAGTTGCATGATGACCCTATGTCTTTGAAACAAGTTCACAATGTAGAGTAGGAGGTGCAGATGGTAAGTAGGAACATTAGGAGGACCAAGGGACCACAATTTTTTCAAGTAGGACAAGGTCAACAAGTCACAAGTATCACATGGTGGACTTGTTTAGGGCATCAAAATTTGGAAATGTGGTCATTGTGTTTGTTTGGCTTGTCCACAATGGTGGTAGCGTGATCGAGGATGCAACATTTACTTCAATGTAGGAATAAGATCATTAATCATTATCACGAGATTGTTAATCATTCTCATTTACGGGCTTCTACATACGATGGGCATGATCACACATCAAGAAGTTGGTTTTCAACTCTATGCTTGGATTGGGACAAGCAACAACATGTCATCTATGATTGGGTGGCGATGGTGTAGCATCACCTATGATGAATAAAGAATTCCAATGTTCCACATGGTTGAATATATACTTGTCTTTGGTTCGGTTAGGGCATGACATTGAGGTATATTATCGGTGATAATAGTGGGTTGTTAGTCATGCCCAACACATGAGGTCACACCATCTCTATGAGGTGACTAGTTTTCTTAAGTAGTATGGGATGTTGAAGTAGGATGAAATCTTTGTTGTTATGATAAATGATATAAAAGCTACTATGAATATTGCAAGCACTTCTCTTCACCAACAACACCCCTTTTAAATAGTTAAGTAATAAATCCATGTTGATGAGGACATCAAATGCTCTAAATGGGGAAGAATGTAATGCTCCTCAACTAGAGCACCATTGGTATTGACAACTTGAATGGTGGATGTAGGAATGCTTGTAATGTTCCATGATGATCCCTTATCTAGGTAGTCTTGATGGCTAAATCATGATGTAGCACGAGGAGGTGAAGATGATGTACTAGATAATGAAAATAAGCAAGTATGCGAAAAGGACAATTGGGAACATATTATCAAGTAGGAAGGGTGGTAACTAGGTGAGGCAACTTGAAGGCTATGTGTAGGAATCACTGTAAAGCTACATGATGAGCTCTTATCTTGGTACACTTGGTGACTAGTTCATGTTGTAATATGAGGAGGTGATCATGGTGTACTTGAGAATGAGTATAAGCAAACATGATGGGAAGACCAAGGGGTACACCTTGTTGAGTAGTAAAAGGTGGTAAATTGGGGATGGTCCCATAGTAAGCTTTGTAAAGGGACAATATGATTTTCCAATGTGGTGATTATGTTCATCAGGCCATGACAGACAAAAATGGTAATAGGGAAATCAAGGATGTGTGGTTTCCATCAATGTAGGAACAAAATCCATGGTGATTGTCATGGAGGGGCTTGGAAAGAAAATGATCATCGTCCCTCATTGGGAAATGAGTTGCTCAAGTCAATGTAGCTTGGGGGAGGTGACATTGGGTCATTTATGTTCAGGTGGAAAAGTGTAGCATCACATATGGTAAATAGATCATTCCAATGCTCCACATGGTTGAAAACATGCATAGCTTGGGTTTCATCAAATCATAATGATGAGGCATATTTCAAGTTATATAAGTGGATTTTTGGTCATGGCCAAGTTATGGGACCAAATTAGTGCCATGTGATAACTAGTTGATTCCATTCATGATGGTTTACAATAGTCAACCATTGTCAACCATCAAATTTATTTAGCCATCATAAGCCATCATAAATGGTCAATTATGATCAACCATTAACAACTATGATCATCTCTATTTAACCATAGTCGACCTTGGATAACAATAGTCAATCCATGCTTAAGATGGAAAACCATAGTCAACCATGGTTATAATGGTGAAACATGCTCAACCAGGTCACCATGGTTGAACATGGTCAATCATGGCCTTCCAATGTGAATATGGACCACCATAACATATTATAGAAAACTATGGTCAACCATGATTTACCATGATCAAACATGAACAACCATTGTCGGCCATGGTTAATCATAATCTATCATAGTCAACTATAATTATTTGTGGGAAACCATGGTCATCCATAGTCAACTCTATATTGACCACAAGAAACCCTCCTTAACTATAACTTGAATATATTTATACATAGTAAACCAATATCTACTATTTCTCCCTATGCATGATGATCCTCCACTTGCACAACCACATTAGTAAATGTGGTTGTAATATGCGAATCGACGTCAGTTTCCACCTTTTAGATGGCAATAGGATATGACAATGATGTCGATCAACATATATCAACCACATTTACTAATTTGGTTTTGCCAGTAAATAGTTCCAATAAATTACTAATGAGAACGTTCATATCATATATTTACCATATAGTTCCAATAAATTACTAATGAGAATATTCATATCATATATTTACCATAGAGAATGCAAAAATTATATGTACATGGATTTTTCTTTTTGGTATATAAATTTTTTCTTAGCGTAAATTATTTTACATGCACTAAAATATATTAAACATTGAATTTTAATTTATAATAAAATCTTAAAATTCACAAAAAAATATTGATAACATGTTTTATCTAAAATTTTAATTATAAATTTTAAACTTTTATAATGATGGTATGCATGAACATAAATATAATATAGAGAATATATACACCATGCACAACATACTTATCATAATTTATCTTATAACCATTAATCAAGAAATATAGTGATTTACAAACTTAATTCTTTGAGTATAAATTAGTTTAAAGGGGGTCATAAACACCAAAATAGCTAAAAATAAATGGACTAATCCAAAACAAGTTAGTGCATATGAATAACATGTGGAAACACATTTTAGAAATTATCTCATCTACTATTTTCTTTGCATATGGGATGTTAGGTTTTACAAAATTAACAATGTAAGGTAGCAATTCCCATCACTTATCTACATCAAGGGAACTCATTGGTACCAAAAACATGTACCAATGAGTCCACAACATTGTTCAAAGTGTCAATATTCACTAGCAACCCATTCTTGTCTTTGACCTTGTCTATCACAAAGTGGTGTTGAATATCTACATGTTTTGTTTTGGGATGATAGGTAGGAAACTTTAGTATAAACTATACACCTTGACTGTCACTATCTAACCTTTCAACTTGGTGTAAAATCCCATTTAATAAACATAATCAGCATAAATATATATATTCCCTACTTGGATGAATAGTTGTGATGTATTTGATTTTAGTTTATAGTGAAACTAAATCCTATCTCTTGCTTTTCCAACTAATTATTCATCCAAATACAATAAACGCGTAGCCACTTGTAGATGTTCTACAATCCAAATTGTCATCCTATTGTGCATAAAAAAATCCATGTATATCGAACTCTTTTTATATTCTAGGTATTTCTTGATAGGAAATTTAATAATATGTAATTCCATATAAATATTTGAAAACCCTCTTTATAGATATCTAATAATCCTTTAGTGGTTTTAATATATACTAGGTAAAAAATCCCACAACATGGGTATTTTTGGTCAAGTGTGGACCATTGCATACTTCATACTTCCGTTAGCAATAACATGGAGAGCACATGAAATGTCATATTCCTCTTATTTTGTCTTGGGATATTAATATACATATAAAATCACACCTGCATGAATAAGTCCTTAACCAATTCATACTCCTACATATTAAATCTCTGCAATATTGCTTCAACATATTTCCTAATTCATCTAGAGTTTCATGTTTTCTTAATCTCTTTTAATTTCCATGCTAAAAATAAAATTTTAGTACTAATGTATTTCATATCATTTTTTTATTTACAATTAACAATTCGTTATTATCATATAAACTCATACAAATAAAATTATAATTAACAAGTCCAAAAAAATACACCATGATTGAATTTTCCTCTTGAAAAACCAATTTTCAATATCTAATTATTAAAACTTTGACACCACACCCTTAAAGATATTTTTAACCCATACAAAGACGTTTTCCAACTTGCAAACCATCCCTTTCTTTCCTTTTAATACAATACATTCTAAATGTTTCATGTAAATTTATTCTTTAATACCCCCATTTAGGAATCATACGTGCACGTCTATCTCTCTATTTCAAGCTCAAAAGTAGTGAAATCGAACAAAATAAATCTAATAAATGTTCATTTAAAAATAAGAGAAAATATTTTAACCAAAATCATCATTTCTCTCTCCAGAGGGTAATATCCATTTTCTAATAAGTATGCTTTGTACATCTCTTTTTTAGCTTCTCTATTGAACTTTGTAAAAATTAATTTGTTGCTAATATATTTTATTCCAAAATCATTTATATCTAAAAAATTATTCTTATTCAAGGTATCCATTTTTTTGGCCATGACTTTCTTTTAGAATTTACTATTCTCTAAATCTACTACATCCTTAATAGCTTTAAGATAAAAATTACTAATAAATAAAATTAAATTAAAAGAAAAATTAGATGAAGTATACCTTTGTATTTTCCTTCTTTCCAAAATCAATTACCTCAAAACTGGAGTTTGATGATTTTCTTGTTGTAATTCATGTTCTTATTTTAAGTCATATTCTTCTTCTTCTTTCATCATCTAAAGGAATCAGTAACCATGATGGGTTCATACATGCATAACAAAGGGTTGATTTCGACCACTACCACTATAACCTCTAAGTGAGCGCATTTCTGTCCCCAAAAATTACCCACATGGTACATTAAGGTATTTGAACTTGAACCTCAAATATGCACTGTCTTTTTAAAACGATGATCACTAATTAAATCACACCCCTAGGGGATTTTGAAAAAAGGAGACATCGAGGTGGGATTTGATCTACATATGTGTGCACTAATCATGAAACCATTTTTAATATAGTTTTTCTAGGTAGAAGCACAAGTATAACCGTTACCTCAAGGTGCTCCATGCATTTAGAGTTAGACCCTCACAAGAATTCAACCTTACCCAAACAGAAAAAACCTTTATTTCCACCCTTAAAACTAATCCCTTCATGCATTTTGAGTCACATTATTCATCCTTCAACTCAAACCCTATTTTCTTTTCATCATTCTCCCTTATTAAAACTTCCTATTTAGGAACCTATTTAACACTTGAATACAAATCATATTCTTAAACGCTAGGTTCCAATGTTTATAACCTATTATACCATATTTTTATTAAGACTTCCTATTTGGGAACCTATTTAACTTCTTTAAAACAACGACTTAAATAGAAATAATATTCTTAAACACTAGGTTCCAATGTTTATAACCTATTATACCATATCTATATTAAGTAAAGTTCACATTTTTAAGCTATATTATATGAGTTACTCTAAGTCTATTTTGAATCACGTATAAAAACATCACAGCCAAATGATACGAGGATTTTAAGAGGCTTTTCTTAACAGTCCATGCCATGCACAGTTTTATTAATCAATATCGATGAAGGTGATCAATTTACTAGGTTATATCTAGTATCAAGTGCCTCTTCTTAGAGTTCCAATCTTAACCCAACACCACTAATCATTCTCGTAATCATTCTTCTTGCCTTTTGCATCAATGTCACATTCCTCCTTTTTGCAAATCCATTTTGTTTAGGTATACACAGAGAAATATATTTCCTCGTAACTGTTATTACAAAATTCCTTAAATTCATTCCGATACAGCTTTACACCCTTCGTTCTTGTCTGAAATATGAAATCATCAACCTATAAGGGAAAGGACAAAATAAAAATAGTTTACCCATTAGAATGAATTAGATCACTAACAGGTTAAAGGAAAATTGGTCTCACCTTCCTAAAATGCTTCAGAGATTCTTCTATCATTACTGCTTTCCCAAAATCAATCACTCTCTCAAAAATCATAAAAATAAACATATTTTCAACAGAGCGAGCATGGTACTTCTATGTAGTGAAATCAAACGAACCAGATTTGAGCTTCATTTCTTGCTTTGGAAAGCGTTTAATTTTCACACAACATTGGCCAATCAAGTTGATCCTATAAATAAATCTTCATTTAACAACAAAGCAGATCTCCTAGACCAAACCTCTTCTCCGACTATCTTTAAAAAGACGAACACAATAGATCGCGAAGCTAAAACACGAATGTCCCAAGAAAAAGAAGAGATGAAGGAGATGCAAGATAAAGGAAGTTGGAAGACCGTAGAGAAAAAAAAAGAAAGCTACAGCATCAATCTCGCCAAGAAAGACTAGGAGCTAGACAATTAAAACTAAGAAAATTATAGATCTGATTGGTCTCAATGGATGTTAACCATCATCATCATCATATTATGGTCAGAAATTGACACCGCCTCAGCTCTAAAAGCTCTTCGAATCAAAAAATTAACCTGTGAAAAACAAGCTCAGACATTTTCAAAACATTTTCAGGATAATGAAGCCTCTCCCCTGCCTTCTAACTCTGTAAGCTCATCTACTAATTTGTTGAACGATGATACTTTATCAGACTCCAGAATCAATTCGTCTCAAAAAAACATTTTTAAACTCTTTTATCAACCCGCATTCAATCTCCAATAATCGAATTAATATTCGTGCAACATCTTCAGACAATACATCTCGTGAATTAAATACAAACTCTTTAAACAACGGTCTCTTTAATTAATATTATTCCCTACAAATCATACATAATTGAGAACAATAACAAATATAATTTTTTATTTTTTAATAAACATCGTAATCAATTATCACTTAAAAAACATTATAATTAATATTTATTTCTTATTAATATTAATGCATAAAATTATTTATATAACCGTTAATAATTTTTATTAATAATATGACATATATATACCATATTGTATAAGACATTTTATAATATATTAATTAAACTTTTCTCTATATTGGAATTTTTTCAGAACAAAATATGACATGTATAGACTATATTGTATAACACATCTTATAATATATTAGTTAGAGCTTTATCTATATTAGATTTTTTTTAACAAATTGCATGAGATTTTTTTGGTTGGCACGTTTGGAACTATCGAGTGTGGTTCATCAGTAAGATGAAGAAGCAAATGTGGAATACGTAACGACTAGTTTTTAAAATATTATAAATATGACTCTTAGATTAATTTCTAAAATATGTTATATGATATTAAGTCAACAACTAACAATGAAAATAAAAATTATATATTTATATATATATATATATATATATAAAATCTATGTGTTAAACTTAAAAATAAATAAAATAAAATTTAATAAAATAGAAATCATAACTGTCAAAAATCAAATAAAAGTCTAAATGATAATTAAAATAAGATAAAATAAAAGTAGAATTAAAAAGATTTTTAATATCAAATAAGATAATTTAAAAATAATAATAATAAATTTTATTTTTATATAAATTGATTTTCAAAAGTAAAATTGATTATTAATTGGAAATGTCTACGAATGGTCCAAACAGCCAAAAGTGGTCAGAATCCAGGCAAACAAATTTCAAAAAATCTTGCACTTGCAGTGTTTAAATCATGTTTTTGATGGTAGAAATGGATTCAGCACCATCACAAACCACTTGGCACCCAAAACCTCGAATTTTAACAAGTGTAACATGGATTTACAAAAATCCTTGATGCATTTTATCAAAAAAATTGCGAAAATTTCCATAAATTTCAGGGCAAAAAAGCAATTTGGTTAAACTTATTAAATTATAATAACGGTCAAATAAATTAGAAATCATAACCATCAATAAGATGATTTTTTAATAATAATAATAATAATAATAAATAATCTTATTTAGGTATAAATTGATTTTCAAAAGTAAAATTGATTATTAAATTAAATAAGATAAAAGTAAATAAATAAAAGTAAAAGTAAAACAATATTTTAAAAATTAAACCCCGGATGCGGGTGACTAAAGCGGTTTTAAACTTGACAGGACTGGGGTGGGCCGAGGTGGCTCGACACCTACCCACCCAGTACAAGGTGTTAAATGTTGGTGATAGGAGTTACGCCTAGCATGTGCACAGGCAGGTTTATTACATCTCCCCGTCATGTGACTCAGGCTCATTCTCTCTACCCACTGCAACGAATCCTCCCTCTGCACACTGCTACTTGCAAGAGATGACAATGATCATCAATGCAGCAGTTATGAATGTGGTTTTTCATGACAGGTTTGGCAAGTTTAAGGAGTGGCAATGCCCTGCGCTCAAGCTCATTCCTTGCAAATTGTTAGTTTGGGATCATCCCATCGCCTCTGTTTGATCTTTGGTTCTTTCGGATGTTCCTAAGCCTTTGATAAGGAAGCTTTGTTTGGCCTTCCAAGCGCAGCTCCTTTGGCACATATCTTTCCACGGGAGGGCTCTGGGTCTAAGTTTGAAGGTTCTCTAGTTGGTTTACTATCTTTCTCTCTCTGTCCTAGCCGCTAGCTCTTATGGAATGCGTCTGAGTAATCCTTTTACAGTTTGCATCCCCCTGTTCCACAATCTCGTCTTCTGCTTGGTCTTCAAGTTGTGAGGGAGGGAGATTGGTTTAGGCAATCTATTTGGTACTCTAAGGCGTTCTCCCGGGTCCCCGCGCATTTGTTGTTCTGAGGACCAAGCGGACTGCAACCTTCCCATTTCCCCTTCTTCAATGGCTCGTTTAGGTCAGAGAATGGGGTGCCGCAGAGGGCAACCCCAGTGCGCTCCAACTGGTTCTTCCTCGAACTCGCCCGCCCCCAACAGTGAACTCTTCACTGGTTGTTATCTTGGAACCCCAAGTGGGCGCGGGAGATGGCAGGCTTCCAATCATTATCGTGGGCCTCCATCCTCGACGTGCTCAGCCATTTTCACTTTCAATAGCTCTCTGCATAGGCCCCGGATAACTGCCCACATATCCGTGTTCTTCTATGAAACAACTCAGTTGGAAGGCTCAGATTCGCATCCGAGGGGCTCGGGAGTAGTCGCTATTCCTTCCTCTGCGATTCAATTTGGCATTGGAGTGGTGCCGCTGCATGTTCAGGAAGGCCCAGGATGCTGAGATGGTGCCAGCGGATCCCGAACCCTCCAATCAGAATGCTACTCCTGTTGATGATGTGCCAGATTTCGGTTGGTGCCAAATCGTGGAAGAACCACCTGCTGACTAGTCTATTCTCGCTGACATGGGTTTGTCTTTTGGTTTTATAATGGTTTATTTCGGGCATGTCTACTATAGTTCTGTTGTAGAAAGGCGATGGTCTGGCTATGCTTTTGCTGTTTGGGTTCATGCGGTTCCCCAGAAAAGCTTCATCTCGATCCCCTGCGTAGGTTCTGCTACTAGTTTCATATCTTCTTTCTTGGGAATTTTGGCTATTTTCAGAGCAATGCATCGACTTTGGTCCTTATGTAAATATTTTTCCTCTTTTTTAATAGATTTAACCTTACTCAGAAATAAATAAATAAATAAAATAAAATAAAAAATAATAAAATAAAATAAAATAAAATAAAATAAAATAAAATAAATAAAATAAATAAATAAATAAAAATAAAAATAAAAAAAAATAAAAATAAAATTAAAATTAAAAAAAATAAAAAAAAAATTTAAAAATTAAAATGATTTTTAAAAACACATAAAAATATTTTTTAAGATCAAATAAATAATAAATAAATAAATAAAAATTAAATTAAATTAAGAAGAGAGGGTTGAAACCCTTGGCAATCTTCCAGCCATCATCTTTATTAAGATTACTAGGTCTTCTTTCAATTTCTATGCCTTCCTTAAACTTTTGGCAATGGAAATGACTAATCTTAGCAATGACTTGGGCCTCTTCAATGTAGATGTGATGTTTAATTTTTCATGCATGTTCAGCTAGAGCTGAGGATCATGTTCTCCCATGTTTGATGTTAGTTGTGTGTTCATGAATCCTTGTATTTATTGAGCGGTGAGTCTCACCAATGTAGGGAATCCCACAAGCACATCGGATGACATAAACACCTTCCATATCATTCTGGTCCACTGGGTATTTTACTGATCTTAGGGAGCTTTGAATGTTTTTTAGGGGCCTAAAGGTTGAGGGGACCTTATGCTTATTAAGGATCCCCACAATCTTGTCATTGGTCGCTTGGATAAATGAAAGATGCACACTAGAAAATTGGTCTTTGGGTTATTTTCAGGTTTTATTGTGAGCCATTTTCCAACCTAATTTTTCCTATCTATTTTAGCCCATTGTTTGATCATTTTTCCATATTTCTTTGTATCTTGAAGATGAACCACAATTGTGGGTTTGAAATGTAAATCATTAAAATATCATAAATGCAATGGATCCAAAATTCTATTTCAAACAAGATATCAGGTGCAGAAATATGAAATATGAAACCATTCTCCATCATTAACACATTAGCTAATTTTCCAAACGAGACATAAATTATTTAAACTTACCAAAAACATTAGATTTATTTTGGAGGATATAAGCCTATGTGTTCCTCAAGACATGGTAAATAGATTTACAGAATGATATAAAATGCACAACTTCAAACAAATCATTATGTAGCAACTCTGAAATTCCGTTTTCTCTAGTAGCACTTAATAATAATTTTACTTGATTATGTATACCATAAACACATTGTTAATATAAATTGAAATATAATATGCAAGAAATACATTTATGATGTAATTCCAAAAGGCCCTCCTCTCTAATATATCCTAGTATTTAATTCCATATCATTATCTTTTCTCTAGAGATATTAGGGGTTTTGTATTCTTAAATTCCATCCCCAATAATAATAAGAATTTTAAACCCATGCTTTCTAATATCTATGCAAATTTCCATTCTAAACTCCCCTCATCAACACCATTATACATTAAACCATTTTACAAGTTTTACTTTCAACCATAGTATGTATACCTCCACCACTCATATTAGTTATAGATATCACATTTCTAGTCGTCTTTGGAATCCAAAAAACACCAAGGAGTATTCTAATCAGTAGAAAATTTATTATTTATCATCCTATGATTCTAACTCTTAAGTAGTATCATAGGAAAAGACCACTCTCATTAGAAATTTGATATTGATAGCAAAACTCCCTATGAGGTGTCATATGAAATGAAGTAGTTATGTTGATCAATAATAAATCATGATTTAAATATGTACTTTAGTAATCCTTTTACACATCCCTTCCTTCCTCTAAGGAAGTATTCCCTTTCGTCGAAGTAGCATCAATGTGTCCCTTCCTTTTGTAAACACTTATAGATCCACATTCTTTCTTATAATTCCCATCTTTATAATATTTCTAGTATTACTTTAAGGATTTTCTTGCAGATCTAGTTATACCTCTAAATTTAATCTCCCTGTTATAAATTTATTTTTCTCTAACTCTTGGGATTGACCTTTTACAAACAAGGCATCCATGCTCCTACTATCAATTGTTTTCCACCTCATTTCTTCTAAGAGTAAGGATGAAAGCACATCAAAAGACATTAAGGTGGCTTTATTACAACTACCACCACAGTTGCTATGAATCACACAAAGAAATAAATAAACAAATGGAATTACCATCATAAATGGTTTTAATATCATCTTAAAACAATTGTATTAGCATGGTACTAAATTAATTTAAATGCTCTATCGCAGAGTCTACATTATACATACTTTGGAAGTATAATTTTTTTCAAAGATTTTTTTTTTACCATAGACATAGTTTGACCTAATGTCTCTATTTTGACATAACTAGGTTGTACCCCTTTCCATCATAGGAAAACTAGTCAAATCATCCATCAACATACTAGAAGGTCTAGTATCGGGGTTCATAGTGACCCACTATTCTTTGCCTACAAGAATTTCCTCCATATGAAGTTTACATAATTCAAATCTTTTCCCATTAAATTTCTTAATATATATTTTAAAACTGCCAGCCAATTTTTTCAACACAAATATCACCACCACAAATCTCCCAATAAATCCAAGTTTATCACATACCATAAAGAAACGTGTTTTATCAAAATGAGTTCAATCCTTAGCAGCAAAAGTGTCCACCTAAGAGTTGCTAGAAACAAGCTTGGTGGAGACGATCAGAGCACCCGAGCTGTAGCCGCGTGACTGACCTAGGCGATCACAGTGCAGGGACTGAGCTTTGACCCTCCTTCATGGCCCCTCCGGAAGCTCCACCGGAGGGGATCGTTCCTCATCTAGCTTTTTCAACACTGATTAAATTGTTGCCCCCAACCAACAGTCTCAAAATTTATCAAAAAGTTGGATGTTCTTTAGGAGGTCAGCCTGCCTCCAGTTCTCCCACGCATGGATGCCCTGTCCCTGGCAGAAAGAGGACTTATAGGTCAATTCACAGGCCTCTGGCCATCTCCAAAAATTGTTCAAAGATGGGTTGAAAGGAACTGGTCCGAAAAAATACAAGGGAAAATCTCCATCAGATTCTGTGGGAAAGGGAACTTCACCTTCCACTTCGAAACTAAAGAAGATAAGGATTTAATCTTTAGAAATGAGCCCTATTTCATGGACTCAAGGGCCCTGTATCTCAACAAATGGACCCCAGATTTCGATCCAGAGCTGGATGTTCCTAGTGCAGTCCTAGTTTGGGTTCGACTCCCTCACCTCCCTCTTAATTTCTGGGGAGATGAATCGGTTTGCGCCATCGGGAATGCAGTCGGCAAATATATTGATCACTGTGAACCAAAAGAAAATATTCAAGCCTGTGCGCCGATCTATGTTGAAGTGGACCTTGGCAATGGCCTCCCGGAAGCCATCAAACTTAAAGTGGACGACTGGAGCCACATACAGCAACTGGATTACGAGAAGATCCCCTTTAAGTGTAAGGTATGTCACGAATATGGCCACTTTGCCAATATATGCACTAAGCTTACTGATGTAGAAAATGGATCACAAGAAGAACAATGAGAAGTGGTTAAAAAAAAGAAAACGGTCTCTTCAGTAAAAGCTCCCCTTGATTCAAGCCCTTCGAATTCTTCTGCAGCCCATCCCACCCCTTCCTCCCCTGCTCCCTCCAAACCACCTCCCCTCTCCCATCCTCAGACCCTTCCCTCATCCAACCCCTTCTTTGTCCTCTCCACCCCTGATCCCCAGGCGCCCTCTCTCCTTGAAGGCCAACACCAAGACACTATCGAATCCTCATTGCCTCTTACTATTTCCTCTCAGCCTCTTCTTGATCCTCCCCTCAAAAGAATTACCAAAATCTCATCTAAAGATCATGAGGATTCTAGTGAACCCTCCAAGAAACCTAGCCCAGGCATGAAATCTACTAAGCAGCACAGGGATGAGAACGCACAAAAGGACATAGAAATGGGAATGCAGACACCCATAGAAACTTATATCCTGGGACAGCATGACAATGAATCAATAAACAAGGACCAAGGGGGGGCGAGAACCTCCCCACACACCACATATCGAATGATGAAAAAATTATCTTGGAACATCAGGGGACTTGGGCACCCCTCTAAGGTAGCAGCCCTAAGGGATCTTATCATCTTTGAGAAGCCAGGAATTATTATGTTACAAGAAACAAAACAAAACCACAAGGAAATGAGTAAAGTCATTGAGCAACAAAGATAGTATAGAGGAAGCATTAGTGAGGCATGAGGAGCCTCAGGTGGAATAGCAACAATTTGGAATCAAGGTATATAGAACTGTATTTTGGAAACAATAAATCAACACTGGATCAAAACAACTTTGGAAAATAAAGCAGATCAGCAAGCCATTATCATCTACAACATCTATGTGCCGAATCACTGCAGAGATAAGGATAGTTGTTGGCATGATCTAAAAGACAGTATGGACATACAAGAGAACACTAACATTATTCTAGGAGGTGACTTTAATTTAATGCTCCACACCAATGAGAAAAGGGGAGGCAATTTTACACTTGAATCATATAGAATACAATTGGAAAATATGATGCAGGAGCATAATCTTATGGATGTCCCTCAAAAAAACCATAGATACACCTAGAACAACCGCAGGATGGGTGTTGGTAACATCATGGAGCGATTGGATAGAATTCTCATCAATATTACACTTCTCTCTGCTTTCTCCGTCGGATATGCTAACACTCTAACGTGCTCTGCCTCCGGCCACTTCCCAGTAACTCTAACGTTGGAAAATCATATGCCACTTGGGCCCATCCCATTCAGATACAGTTCTCTCTGGAATGATATACCAGCAGTTGCAGGAATTATTTATAGCTCTTGGATCCAACATGTGGAAGGCTCTCCCAATTTCATTTGGGAAACAAAACTCTAGAAAACAAAACAAGCCATCAAAGAATGGGCTAAAACAAGGTATCAAGAACCAGCAAAGGTAAAAAAAGAAATTAAGAACAAACTGGAAAGTATCCAAAGAGTAATAGAGGAAAATGGCCTCTCCCAAGAGAAAAAACAGAAGGAAAATGAACTCTAATTACAGCTATATCCAGTTAACAAAGAAGAGGAAACAAAATCAAGGTTCAAGTCGAGACAATTATGGTTACAAGGGGGTGACAAGAACTCAGCTTTTTTCACAAGAAAACGACAACCAGAAAGATAAGGAAGAATGTTAGATCCATCCTAGATGCAGAAGGTGATAGACAAAGCACTTATGAAGCTATTCAAAGAGCTACTACAGATCACTATCGGGACCTGCTAATAGAAACAAAGGAAGCAGAGGATTATACAGATTTATTACAACATCTCCCAACAGGGATAAGCTGGGAAATGAATGACATTTTAAGCAAGGAGATAGATGAGGAGGAAATCAGGAGATCAATCTAGACTCTTCAACCTGATAAAGCCCGGGGACTGGATGTATTTCCCATCTGCTTTTATCGAGCATTCTAGAGAATTATTAAAAAGGACTTGACAAAAATGCTCAATTGGAACCAACGAAAAGGAAAAATAGGAGGATAAACCAATGCTACTCATCTAGCACTCATCCCCAAAGAAAACAGGTCATCTTCCTTTGCTCGTTTCAGGCACATATCACTCTATAACTCCTCCTATAAAATCTTGACAAAAATCATTGCTACTTGCCTAAAGCCTTTGCTCCCTTCTCTCATTTCCGAAAATCAAGGTGGATTCTTAGCCAACAGACAAATAACTGATTCCATTTTACTTGTGCAAGAAGCCATCCATTCGAGTCAAACTAGAAACGAGAAAGGGTTTATCCTCAAGCTTGATCTGGCCAATGCATTTGATAGAGTGAGACACTCCTTACTCTTGTAAGCTTTGAAGAAGATGGGATTTGATGACCGCTTTCTCAACCTCATTCGAGCCTGCATTTCATGGCCACAGATCTCCCCTCTTGTAAATGGAAGGCCTGGAGAAGCTTTCCAATCCTCCAGAGGCCTCCAACAAGGTTGCCCCCTCTCACCTTATCTCTTCATTCTAATGGATGAATCCTTCAGCAGGGCGTTGGACTTCAGTCAAAGGGTTGGCTTAATCACAGCAATAAAATTTGGGGGCAGGGTCAAGAACATAAATTATTCACAATTTGCCGATGACACCTTGCTGATTGGAGGGGCCTCCACCACAATAGCCAAGCGCTTCAAATCTCTCCTTGACAAATACATGAGATACTCTAGTGGAATGGTAAATAACTTGAAAGACTGCATATATGGCTAGAATACAATAGTACAGGTTCTTCACAATATCGCCAACATCTTTGTAGTCACATGCAAGTATGATTGGACTCACTTCTCTTACTTGGGCATGCCTGTTAGTGCTGGACCTTTGAGATCAGATGTCTAGGACATAGTAGTCGACAAAATGAAAAGAAAAGTGCAACAGTGGGGATCTATTTGGCTCAACCCAGCTGGTCACCTCACTCTTCTTAAGTCAAGTATATCTTCTCTCACCCTATATCTTTTTTCTCTTCTTGAAGCTCCGACTTCCTTCCACAACAAAATGGAAATCGTCCTTCACCAACTCCTATGGCAGGGGGGGGGGGAAGAATGATAAAAAGAAATTCAACTTGATTAATTGGAAGCATGCGATCCAGCCCCAAGACCGAGGAGGTCTTGGAATTAGGTCTCCTAAATTTCTTAATTTAGCCTTTGGAGGCAAAATTGTCTGGAGACTCATTATTGGACTCCTAGAATGGTTGAAAAAAGTTTTGGAAATTAAATACCTCAATTTTCCTAGATAGTAGCTTCTTGATCAAGATATTCCCAATAGAGAATCCTCCAAAATTTGGCGATTATGCAAGAGAGCAATTCCACTAATTGCTCAAAATACTTCAAAAATCCCCAAGGGAGGTGCAAGCATCAATATTGGAGTAGACAGAATCATGGGTCAGCAGCCAATAAACAGACATGGGGCAGTCCACCCTATCCTTTCTTTTTATGAAAGAACAGGCATTTATTACCTGGACCAGATCTCCCAATGGGATCCTCACACCCTTCTTTGGTTAGGTTAGGCCTTCCCAGCCACACCCAATAGTCTTAATGCAAGTCTTTCTGTCCTTCAATCCCATTTGCACAGTATAGCCCCTATAAAAAACAACGATCTTGATGGGTTTCGTTGGGACCCATTCATATCCTCTTACACCATCCAAGTTGCTCACCATTATATTTGCAACATTAACTACCCCATGCCAAGTTGGCACCACTGGAAGGTGGTTTGGAAATCCGAGGCAATTCCAAAAATCAAGTTTTTTCTCTGGACCCTCCTCAAAGGGAAAGTCCTCATGGTCAAAAATTTGCAAAAGAGGGGAATTAATGGCCCCTCTCGTTGTTCTAACTGCTTAGCTATTGAAGAATCAATGCATCATCTCTTTATTGAATGCCCTTTTGCCATCAAATTCTAGAGGAACTTGTCTCATAACAATCAAATCCCATGGAACACCCAGAACACCATAGGAGAAATTCTTTACAAATGGAAAAAACACTACCCCTGGCAGAACAGGAAAAATAACGCAGTGAAGAGAGTCTAGGATATTCTTCCCCACAATATGCTATGGAATATTTGGCTGGCATGAAATCAAAAGGTTTTTAAGGATAAGGACTCGACTGTTAGAAGCCTTTGCACCAAGGCAAGGAGTCTTGCCCTTGAGATCATCTCAGTTAAGAATCCGAGAAGTATAAATGTCAGTGAAGTCAGCATAGAAGAACGCATTTTCATTGGACATCTGTTAGACCAAAACACCAGCAATTAGAAGGGCAATGCTTCTAGCAATAGAAACAACAATGTTTCCCCTAACTGGAAGATCAGGCTAAAAGAGGAAGAATTTGAAGGTTGGATTAAAAAAAACAATAGGCATTATCTCTATTTCGATGGGGCCTCAAAGTCGAATCCCGGGGTAGCAGGGACGGGAGGAGTTATTTTTAATGCTAATGGAGGTAACAACTCTCTTATGAGTGGGGTCTTGGCCACACTTCCAATAACAGAGCAGAAGCCCTGGCCCTTTACCAAGGTCTTATCCAACTTGGGAAGCTTGGTATAGACACAGTCACAATATTAGGAGACTCGACGATAGTTGTCAGTGCAATGGTTCAGAACAGGGATCTTCCCAATGCTCTCCTTCAGCAGATTATCAGACAGTGCCAAATCTTAGGACACACCATGAAAGATGTGTGCTACTATCATGTTTTGTGATCGCTCAATAAAATTGCTGACAGTCAAACAAACAAAGCTTGTGCCAGATCAAACTGGGTTGCCTTATCTACAATGGTGTGGAATCATTTCACATATACCATAATGAAGAGACCTCCTGGATCCAAACAACACCTCAGTTCATCCGATATGATAGCCTCGTCAAAGATTATCCTCATTCCGCTTGTGACTAAGATCCGCATAGATTTAAAGGAACACCACCTTTGGTTTTTGCTGTTCCTTTTTCCCTAAGGAACAACAGAAAAACAGAACAACAAAAAAGCAACAACAGAAAAGGAACAGTAGAAAAAACAGGACAACAGAAAAGAAAAATGGAGTACCAACAAGTTCATTAAGCTTGAAGCAAGTCGGCACTAACGAAAAACCTGAAGAGTCTATTGCTCGAAAAATCAGCCACAGTAATATAGATTGATATGCTTTGTAAATGATGTTATTTATTACAGCAGTTTGTTAGGATTTACCTTTGGTCTTTGATATTTAGAAGCCCAAAAGGCAAGATTAAGGAGGAATTTTGTTTAAGCTATAACTCATTCTTCCTTAGCTCTTCTTGGCACCTCAGCATGTATTTCAAGAGCTCAGTCTCCCTCTTTTTTTCAGATTTATAAAAGCAACCAAATTTGTTAAAAAAAAAGTGTCCACCTAAATCCAATAAAATAACTTTTATATCAAATCTAGATTTTAAAAATTTATAGTGAACATATGCATAGAGAGAAAAACATCAAAACAAACACATACATCATGGTCAAGATAAGCACGATGATTTACCTGATTAACCAAGAAAACTAAAACTACCCAATAATAGTGTCATGGATCTAACTTTTTCATTGTATTAACATCATCATTTACAATACAATGTATAGGTTTCCATATCATCCAAAACCCTAATATATTAAAATCGAATACATTTAACCTTAATTCCTTAATTATAAGTGGATTACAATGAGTCAAAAATACCAAAACAAATAAAGAAAAAAACCAAAACTAATTTAAAAAATAATCATACAAAAAATATAACACATTCTCAATACCAACCATGAATAGGAAAATTTGACCTCTAAAAACTCTATCAATTAATATTCTTCCAAAGAAATCACATTCATTGACTTTATATGGTGTAAATATTTTTTCCCATCAAACACATGTTTATGAATTAACCATATTTATTATATTCCTACATGATTAAGAACATAGCGAGCATAATTAAGGTATTAATTAGTTAATTACTAAGGTACTAGATAGACTAATCATGTGAGATCTCTTATCTCTGTGTTGTAGCCAAGGCATATCTTTGAAACCCTTCCAATGGTGGTTGGACCATACAGCCAGATGGGACACCTACACGAAATGGTGTGAGATCTAGTTGAGACTTCAAATCGGGGAGATCCCCTTACATGTTTGCACCATCGAGTACCGTCAACATAATGATTGGTATATTGTAGCTTAAAATGAGACTGTATGTACTATATTGGTCAATTATCTATGTAAATTATTGTATCCCTTCCTATTGGATAGTGTTTCTGTTTCTTCACATCTTGCACTAGTGTATAGAGTTTCTTATCATAGGTAGGGCAGTTGAGAACTTCCATGTGAAGTAATTTAGAATGGTAGCATGCAAGGCTTCATTCTTGCATCAATACCACTTCCATGACATACTCACTTGCACTGTGTCTCGAATTTGAAGGGGTGGTGCATGTTTAGAGATGCTATGAATGGTACTTGTTCAATATTCTTCTTTAACTCTTGAAATTCCCACTATCAACCCTTCCCCATGGGAAACTCGTGAAACTTGATACTATGGTGTATAATGGTGTTGTTACTATTGAAAATGATGTGATGAATTTCCTTAGGTACCATGTTTCCCCATTGAAACTCCTGACCACAAAAATAGTAATAGGGACTAATCACTTAATTATGGCCTCCCTCTTGGAAGGATTTATCTTCAATTCTCCCCCACCTATCACATATCCCATATACACCAATGAATACAATGAAAACTCACACTTATTGGTATTTTACGTCGAATTTTACTTCTTTAATGTCTCTACACCTAGATAAAATGTGAGATGTGTTCCTCTTAGGTGTGTTTGTATTAGGAAGGGGGTGAAATTTGCAAATGGGTTATTTTTTGGACATTTTCTGATAAAGATATTCACCAATTTGTTAAAAAAATCACCTACATTTTACATATATATGATTAAATGGATGATATTCACCAAAAAAATCCAATTTTAATATTAAATCACATGTTTTATAGGAATATTCACCTGCATTCTATATGCATGAAATTTCAAACTAGAATAATGGCCTACAATATTGTATATAGGAAAATTATTAAATTCTTAAAAATTTCATAGGTTTTTACACTAGTATATCATCAATATAAACAAAAAATGAATTTATACAAGTTTTTGGTATATCATTCACTAACATCATAAATGAAGCTAGCACATTGCATATGCCAAATGACATCACTAACCATCTATACAAACCTTTCCTAGTTTCAAAGGTTGTATTCCCGATATCTTCTTCCCTAACTAGAAATTGGTGATATCCTGACATTAAGTCCATATCCGTGAAGTATTTGGATTGATGTAACTAATATAATAGATGATATATCATGGGAAAGGAGGTACCTATTCTTGAGCATATTTTTGTTTCATGCCTTGTAATCAATACATATCCACTAAGTTCCATCTTTCTTTGGCACAATGATGATGTCTGACTACATGGGGAGGTACTTAGTTGATTGACACCTTGACTTAGTAGCTATTATAACTACTTATTCACTTTTTCCCCCTCTATACAATCCAATTCTAAAAAAAAAAGGGGTCCAATAATAACTAGATCTATTTCTCCACTTCCCTCTTGGGTGGTAGCCATTTAGTCTCCTAGAGCACACTCCTATATTATTTTATTAGATCTTCCATTTTTTTTCCCATTACTTAATGCACCCCATCCAAGGATGACTTATCTCCCATGTTCTCTTCAATAAATTATTTTTACCTTGAAAAAAAAAGTATATTTCTTGCTAAAACTGATCAATGTTTTGTCTTGGTTGGTAGTTACTATCAAGTTGTTCATATTCCCCGTGTGAAAATTGATGATGAAGAATTTTTCATCCTTGAAAAGGTGGTACTGGTTGGATATCTGAATGAAGATCACATCATTCATATGCATATAGAGACTTACAAACTCAAAACCACATACTTCTAATGTAACTACATCTAATTCTACTTCATTAATAAAGACAACACAGATAGAAAATTTGATTCTTCATTGTTTGGCTACATTTATCTATTTCTTCTTCTTGACCAATCCCAATGGATATGGTCTAACATGGCCATGAGTCTCCAATCCCAATTTTTTGACTAGATTTGCTACTATGAGATTCACTTGAGATCCTGGGCCAAAGAGAGCATCATTTTTCATCTTCTGGACTTTTATCTTTATATGGAAGAGTCTAATACTTTTTTTCTCATCTTATTGTTGAAGACTACTTATATTCATAAACAATATTATCATCCACATACGAGGTGATTTCCACCTGATTATTCAAATATGTGGCCATGATATTTTTCTTCTTAACATATTTCTTTCAGTTCTTTGCATTGAGATCTAGATGTAACTTCTAGAAGTTTTCCACTATATGTACATTAAAATTGTAGTGGTTGCAGTGGTTCCTCGGATATTTGCATTGGTGTGTTATGGTTATTATATTTTTATTTTCTCCTCTTTGATTCTTCTTCCCCCTCTTAGGAAGTTTCTTGGTGCTAATTATACTTTCACCTACTATATTATCATTTACGTTGGTCTATGTTCTCTACGAATTACTCCTATACGGAAGCCACATACATTGATCTGGGTTTGAAAAACATCACTTTCTTCCACATGGTTATGTAGACCCCCCTGATACTTGATGTGTACATATGGATTCTTTGGGGAGATACCTTGCATTGTTATCATCTTTGTATATTGAGTGGTGTGCTCCTGTACACCCTCTCCTTATTTCTACCTAAACGTATGCCACTAGATCCACCAGTGATCTACATACTCAATAGGGTAAACTTGTGATTTGATAATAGTTTTGAAATAATTCCACCCAATCACACAAGGATCTCCCTCCAACCTGAGGGCATCCATGTGTATTTCCTACTAAGCCAAGGCATAGCCCTCTAGTTTCAAATAAGAAATTGATTTTTTTTTATCTTACGTTATATGGGGAACACTGAAATAAAATTATAATTGATACATCAAGTGCTTTTACCTCAAATATTTAATTTCATCCTTGATACAACTTGATGCCAATTTTCACTTCCATCTTGAATAGGTAATATGAATGGTTCATGGGACTCAAACTAGTTTGTTCGTTTTTGGGTTTATTCTTAGAATCCCTCTCGGGTTCTTTTCAATCCTCTATTTTCCCCTCTTGAATTACCTCTATGTTAGAACCTCTATATTCTCCAAATAGTTTGTGACTATTTGTTAGGTTTTCCATGAGAAGGCTCACATTATTGTTTGTATCTATGACTTGTTCTTCCAGCCATGAAAAACCTGTCCTCCATGGGATCTTGAGGGTTATTAATAGATTCATCTTCCATGGTTTGGGTTTAATGCCTACCAACTCAATCATTCTATATCCCCTATAAATCCACATAGCTTACCCAATGAAACCTTCTCTAATACCAGTGTCATCTGTAGACTATCGTGGATATTCCATTAGACAATTTATCACAACATATGTTCTCAAATATATTAGAAGATATGAAATATAGACTACGAGGGTTAAATTATCTTTATATTTTTGAATTTTTGAATTATTTTTTATTGCATAGGCATGCAAATTATAATTATGTATAAAACCGAGAAAAAATAGAATAACCACTCAAAACCCACAATAACAAAATATATGATCTAGGGAACCATTTTTAAATAAAACCCAATTAGAAGATGAGGTTTCTCCACTCTCCCTTTCTCTTAATGAAAACGTATGAAAGTATAAAAGAGTGATATGTGTGGACCATAGGTTACTAAAGTATATAGTCTCTTAATGTTCTATATCTTTGTCTATCCACACCCTAATACTCTACTCATCTATGGAACAAAAGGCACTAGAGTAGGGTGGAACCCCTTTCGTCTTCATGGCCTAATTAGAGCATAGCCCAATAGTCTATGAGTGGTTAAGTTTGACTCCTTCATCTCTTAACTAGAGTTATAATATGGAATCTTCTAAAGTATTATTCATCGTGATCACATGGATATCCCCTTTTAAATTAATAATGGGGGTTAACGTGGCATCGTTTCAAATCATGGTGGAAAATATAGGAAGGTCAAATTCTTGGTGACATAAATTTTGTATACGAACTTCACTTGAGGTGATTATTGAACCATTATAATGGTATATGTGTATAGAATAGAATTTAGGGGTGTGATGCTTAAGGATAAAAGTTTTATTGGAAAAATATTCCATTTTATTCCTTGAACTTCTTTCAAAACGTTTTAGACCCTAATTCACCAAACTAGGGCCCGCTTGTAAAAATGGTCCTATGAGTTGATTCCTACACTTTTTACACTTTAAAATCATCATATGTATAAAAAATAAATAATTATCCAATCCATAACATCTAAAAATCTAATACCTGAACATAATCTTTATAGAATTATAGCTCCCCTATTTGCATGAGTGGTTTCTATGTATTAAACTTTTATAGTTGAGAACTTGTAACTAGGGACTATGTCCTTCTTAACCAATTTATTACTCCCCCAAATAGGCTAAAAACTTTAACACTTTTAGATGTTATACAATCAAAATGTCCATCATATTTTACATTAACAAGCTATGTACACCAAAGTTTTTATTTATTCCAAATATTCCTTGGTAGGAAATTGTATAATTTATAGTTCTATGCAAATATTTGAAAAAACATCTTTATAGATATCCAATGGTCTTTCCTTGGTTCTTACGGATACTTAGTCAAAACCCAATTACATGGGAAATGAAAAGTTTAGTACAAACCATTATATATATCAAACTATGGATAACACTAGCATAAGGAACACATAATGTGTCCTCTTCCTCTTCTTGTATCTTGGGAGATTGATCTACATATAACTTTAAACATGCATCAGTACGTACATTGAATAGCTTACATTCTTTCATATTAAACTTGTGTGATAGTCGCAAAATATTCCTCTAATTCATGCATAAAAAGTTATCCTTTAAATTACTTTTGATTTCCATTCCCAAAATAAAATTTTACCACCAATATGTTTTTTATGTCAAGCTTACTTGAAAATTGAGTTTTGATATTCTTGATGATTTTATTGTTGTTTCCAATCAACAACGTATCATCAATATACAAATCCACATAAATAAAATGATTACCAACAAGCCTAGAATACATGTAGTGATTGATTTTTCTTGTTAAAAAACCAAGTCCTTGTATATAAGTATCAAGAAATTTGACACCAAATCCCTGGAGATAGTTTTAACCCATACACCAAATTTTATAGCTTGTAAAGGAGTTCTTTCTTTCCCTTTCATACAAATCCTTCTAGTTGTTTCATATAAACTTCTTCTTCAAGATCTCCATGTAGGAATTTTTTCTTCATTTCCATAGGTTCTACTTAAAGATAAAATGTAATAGCGATAAACAAAATAAATATAAAATAATTTAATTTAATAATAGTGAATAAAAAATCACCACAACCAATTTCCTATAACTAATTCCCTATACTAAGATTGGTTTATATTTCTCTACTTTAACTTTTATATTAAACTTATTTTAATCATCAAGTTAGTTGTTTCATCAACCTTAGCCTTATTTGATATCCTTTAAATATACCACATCCTTAAGACCTCTAAGATCATCAATAGTAATAAATAAAGTAAAACTAGAAAAAAATCAAATGGAATATACCTTTCTAGATTCCTTCATTCCCCAACCCATCTCCTCAGTACTCAAGTATGATATTTTTCTTCCTAATTCATGTTCTTTTGTTGAGCGAGATTATTCAACATTCAAATAAAACTCTATTATCCTTCATTCTTTATCCTTTGGTAGGGTTTCCTATATGGTAACATCTTTAACCTCTCTAGAAGCAAAATTTTGACTACAAATAGTATCACTTCATAGGTTCCAATGTTTATAAAAGTTTATACAACATTACAACCAATTACAATTTATACCTTTATTATCCATATTAATCCTATTTTTATTTGGAACATTTCCATAAGCATAACCCAAAATGACTAGATGTTTAAGAGAGGTTTTCTTAATAGTCCATCCCTCATTCATAGTTTCTAAAAAAACATGAATGAGGGTGATCAATTTATGAGTCAATATGTAGTATCAAGTTTGTATGCACATAATTCTTATCCTAACCAACGCCACTACACATGATCCTTACCTTGTTCATCAATTCCCTATTCTTATTTTCTACAAATCCATTTTGTTGAGTTGTATATAGACTAATATTTTACCTTTTCATTTATCACTTCATATATAATTCCTTAAATTCATTCAGATAAAACTCTACACCATTATGTATACTTAACACCTTTATTTTCTTCTCTATCTAATTCTCCATAAGAGCCCTAAGTTTTTTAAATTTACCAAAAACCACAAATTTATTTGGAAGGAAATAGATATGTGTGTTACTTGAGAAATTATCCATGAATGAAACATAGTATATATATTTACATAATTATTGAATAGGTATAACTTTGAACATGTCATTATTTACCAACTCTAATATTCCATTTTCTTTTCTAGCACCTGATGAGAATTTTACTAAATTATGTTTACGATATGTCCAATGTCCATGGATTTCAAAATATTCTATGCAAATAGAAATATTTTTTACCATACCTTTACAATCTAACGTCTTAGTACTTAATGCCATAGCACTAACTTTTTCTAAATATATTAGGGGTTCTATCTTCTACGACGGCACCGTTAAGAGCAACAAAACTATTACACTTATGAATTACAGTTCTTTCCATTAGCTTTCAAAGATTTCAATTCTAATATCCCATCATTAATTGTAACACCCTTGTGGTATACATTTTAAGCATTGACTATGTTTAGATATTGAGCTATTATTGGACTGAATGGATTTGGAAGCCATAATGGATTAATGTGGTGATGTAATATTTTATTTTTATTTTATTATTGAAGTAATAAATATATGGTTTGAGATATTTAGAAAAAACACAAGAGTTATTGAATATTTCTTTCCAGCTGGGAAACAACTATTGGTGGTCAAGTCCATGACGGACCTTCCTTTAAAAATCTCTTAAAATCCCTATGAGAAAAATAATTAGAAACAAATGGATTTAATATGATGGGAGAGAAATATCATATTAAATCACTTAGTTGGATAAATATACTAAGTTAGGGTGGAATAAAGACTGCAGGCTTTAAAGAAAAAGGAAAGAACCTTTTTCGAAAAAGAAAAACAAAAGGATTAGAAAAAAAAATGTTTTCATACCTTAAAAGCAAGACGCTGCTAAATTATGCTGGGAAGAAAACTTATATAAAAAGAAATCTCCAATGAATAAGGGATGATGGGTTCTGCTGGCAAGGAAATCTCAACTTAGGGGAGAACTAGAGGATAGAGTTCATGGTCAAGACGAATGTGCTTAGTTCCCAAGCAACATCTATGGTTAGGATATTCGTATTTTATCTCTGAGTTATGTGAAATTTTAAAATAGTTGATGTTTATGATTTAAGTATGAATGATCAAGGAAAGTTGTGTCACATTATGTGTGTTGTTTTTCTGGTACAACAAATAGATTTTCTCTCAGATGAAACATAATTACTTTTGCATGAGTTTGGTGTTAGTCTTCAGAGATAAGGGTGATTGTATAAATAAGCATGGGAAAAATATATATATAATATTTGTGCGAGTACTTGATGAAGTATATGCATGCGTTAAGGTTATAACCTAGATGTTATTTAGGTAGATAGAAATCCTATTACATAAAAATTAACTATTTCTCTTCTTTAAGATAAATGGAAGTACCTATGCTAATAGTGAACTTGATGAAGTATATGCCTGCGTTAAGGTTATAACCTAGATGTGCTTTAGATGGATAGAAATCTTATTACATAAAAATTAACTATTTCTCTTCTTTAAGATAAATAGAAGTACCTATGCTAATAGTGAAGTTTTTCTTTCAATGCGAGTATGCATAAACAAGATCTTCTTGTTTTCATTCTAGAAAAAAGGAAAGAAACTCTTATATTTCCTCATAAAGGAAACGTTAGTATAAATAACATCTGTAGAGTACCGAAATACCTATAATGGTATGTAGCTAGGAGGATTACTCCCAGTCGAGACGATGGGAGATTTCAATTCTGATAAACAATCATACTACGCTAGTATGTTGTGAGCCTCAAGAATGAAACCCACATCCGAAAGAAAGTATTAAGAAAAAAAATAGTGATATCCTTGCTGTGATACTTGTGTAATTTAGATATTAAACATAAGGAAAATCAGAATTAGAAACAAAAGAAACAAGTACAAAAAAAGCATTAACTTTTCCTATGTTCAAGAAATCAATAGATTATACACATACATGCCACTAGGACCAGTGGAAGCAACACCGTGAACTGAGAATTATAGTTTAGGACCATAGTATTTCTAGGGTTGTTCGATTATTATGAGACTAGGTAACACAAAATTGAAATTAGTGTTGGAAATAATACTGAGAGGGGGGGGTGAATCAGTATTATCACATTAATAAAACTTTTTCATTTCCATGATCAGATTCATATATGCTACTTCCACAACTTCTTATGATTAAGTTAATTGATCTTCAATGAGTGCATTAGAACATTATCAACCATATTATCAGATAACAGATGCAGTAATAGAGAATAGATCATCACACATAAGGCACACACATGAACACCATGATATAAGGTGGAAACCCAATGTGGGAGAAAACCACCTGCTGCAAGTCATCTCAATATTCTTCTTAATAAGAAAATCCTTTTACAATATTTATACTGGTGCAGTCTTATACCAGTACGGGAGCTACAACCCCCTTTGCTCTTGTACTAGCCGATCCATTTACTAGTACGCAGGCTGCTACCTGCTACAATGCTCCAAAGATTTCCTTTAGCTCTTGTACTAGCTTAGATACTAGTACGTAGGTGCTGACCTACAATCTTCTCTCCTCCAGGTACCACGTTTCATCAATTTTCATACTGGTTAAACTGAAGCACAACACATAATCTGAAAGGCCACATTTCATCCAATTTTCATACTGGACCCAACAACAACATTGAAGCTCATAATCAAACAACCCTCTGAATCACCCAATCACTAGATCAATACATATACAATGAGAGTCATCAATCAGATCTAGTCCATCAGATCATTAAGAACCTGATCCATTCATGCATCAATTCTGAAGCTAATCATAATCATTCACTCAATCACTGCTGTTATCAGAGCATAATACCAGAAACCAGACATCACTTCAAAACCCAGAACACAGCAATGATAAACATGAACAGCTAAATTGATTTCAAGAGAAGTACGCAGCTTCACCCATGTAATGCTTGCGTACAGTACGCACTGTTCTGAACTGTGCACCTGCGTACCCACGCACTGTGCCAAATAGACTTCTTGCGTATCTGCGCTCTATGTCCATTGAACTTCCTGCGCACCTCCGCAACTGCAGCGCTTCTGTGCCTGCGTATCCGCGCACCTGCAGCGCTTCTGCGCCTGCGTACCGGCACACTTTTCTTTCACTGTACCTGCGTACCTTCGGGCATAGATGATTTCAAGACTTCAAGAATAACCCAGACAGTCAGATCTACAGATCTGATCATGCACCGAAGAGATCTCAATCCATCAGTAGATTCGCCTTATTTAGATCTAGACATTACTCCCAAGAGATCATCATATTTCAGATCTAGCTCTCATAAGATGTTCAACCCAAGCACACACACAAGCCAAATGATCTCCCTTGCTTTATATAGGAAAGCTCTTCCTTAAATCATGGATCAATACCACGGGCCGACACCATAATAACACAATACCGTCGGCTAAATACCAAGAGTAAAACATAAGAAACCCCACATGTGAATTTCTTTGCCTTGAAATGTGTGCACTGGGGGTACGCACCTCCTGAACGGCTGACCTGCGTATCTGGCCGCGGTCCCTTCACGGTGTACCTGCGGGTACGCACTTTCTGTAAGGTGTACCTGCGTACCCCTTATTTTCTTCAATATTTGATAGTTGATCATCAACCTCTGCTGCTGGCTTGAAGTACAGTGATCTATCACCTGAATGGGTTGCCATCAAGGACAACACTTTAGCCATAATGCCAACAATCTCCCCCTTTGGACTTGATGGCAAAGCTTACTAAGAACTTTCCATTTGATTCCTTTGAGCTGTCCTGCATCTATGTATTGTGTCACATCTGATATCTCTTCTGTAGATTCATCTGAATGTATATAAGTGAGATGATCTTCTATGAGAGGGTTGCCATCAAGTACAACACATGCATTATAATGCCAACAATCTCCCCCTTTGGACCTGATGGCAACAACACCAAATCACTCTCCCCCTTTGACATCAAGGGCAAAGGGGTATGCTCCCCCTAAGAACATGCTCCCCTTGACTATAAACCAGATCTGCTGAAGTCTCTGAATGAGCTCTCCCTTTGTATATGCCATGGTGCTCTAATCTGATAATGGTCTTTTTGAGAACAAGCTGAGATGTCTGCTCTTCTATATAGTGTTGTTCATGCTCAAGCTTCCCTTGACTGTAAGCAAGGTCGGCAAAAATATGTTCTACAAAAATAACATGACTCTATATATCATAAATGACCTTCCTATCACCAAAAGACTCAATGCATACATTCATCACAATGGTGGTACATAAAAAAATTTACATATGATAACATCATTCATCCCAGGCATAGTGGGGAAACATAGGCCGTTACATGACCTGAAGAGATAACTACAATAGAGACCCATTATTACATCATGAGTAAAGACCAATCACCCAAAACTGTATGATCTGCTTCATAGTATCTGTCAACAGCAAGGTACTTCTGCATCAACTCATTCATAACCATCTTGATCTACATGAACCAAGAGCCATCAAAAAGGAAGCATCTGCATCAATCAACATATGTACGAAACAACCTATCATCATATAGGTAAGATCTCATCATCATCATGTCTCCAATAATGCAACTTTGAATAATCATCCATGTATCCAGCCAACAATCTTCATCCATATATGTGCCAAGAACAATAAAGACTCCATGCAAGCACCATTAGAGAATCAACCACAAATATGATCCAAGAACCATGTGACCAACTCATAACCATAGCAAGGTGAATCATAAGCATCATCACCAAGGACCATAATGCCAACAATGCATTAAGAACATATGCTCCCCCTAAACTAGTGCCATTTGTCAGATCTGATCAATAAGAAGAGTCAGCCAATAAATGCTTTAAGACAGGTACGCAGTTTTTCTTTATCTGTCCTGCGTAGCCACACACTTCACCTTCAGCTCCCCTGCGTACAACCGCAGAGATCATTCTGCAGCACTGCGTATATACGCAGATAGTCTTCTATTACAGTGCGTACCCACGCACCTGTTCCATCAGTTGCGCCGCGTACCGCACGCATCTTTTCTTCTATCACGCCGCATACTTTTGTCTACCTCCCTAGGTTATCCTTCTATCGCGCCGCGTACCTCCGATCTTGCTACGCACCTCTTCTTCTGTTTCTCCGCGTCCGTCCGCATGTCCTCTTCTGATAAGCCGCGTACCTCCGCACAGGGACTGTGCCTTCACTTGCGTACATCCGCACCCAGTCTTACGCTCTGCTGCGTACGCCCGCACTTTCACAGTTAATGATCTGCGTACTTCTGATTAGGGCCAAATTAACAGTCCTCCTTTGTGCTACTGACAGTCAGATTCCTAGATCTGATAGATTCACTTCCAACTTCACTTGCCTACTGCCTTCAAACAAGCATATACGCGATTGTGCAGTATCCAACTCGCGTATATATGCGACTTCCTTTTATGAAGTTTGCATATGAGATTCAGGAACCTGAAGTTTTGTACTTTCAGCTCCCTCTGATTCTGGTATGTCTGTACATTGTGTTGTGCCACCTTTTTCTGACTGTACTTCCTTTTTCTTCCATATCTTCAAGCGTGATGATGACATTTTCTCCTTGTGATATGATGCCCCCACTTTGTTCCTACATTCCTTAGCTATATGTCCAAGCTTGTTACATGCATAACATCTTACATGTTTCATATTCCTCCTGTAACAATCAGCAGCTTTGTGACCAAACATATTGCAAGCAAAGAAATATACATAAAAATACCTTGATTGAGATGACTTGTCTGCATAATGGTCTTGAACTCTTCTTCTTCTACATCTAGTTGCAACATGTCCAAGATTATGACATACATAACATTCAACATTATTCATAGGAGGAGTAAAGGATTTTCTTTGAGGAATCTCTTTCCTTGGTTGATGATGAGATTGATCTTTCATTTCTTCATTGATCACTTTAGATTTCTCTTTAGAATTCCTTGCCTCACCTTGTGAACTAGATTCACCTTCAACAGATTCATGGAAACCAAGACCAGTCTTTATAGCAGGAGACCTTTGACTACTAAGAATATCATCCAAGACTTTAGAACTACCTTGAAATCGTAAAAGCTTATCCTTTTCTTCTAATTTACCTTTCAAGATATTTACCTCAACCTGAAGCTGTGCTTCCTTTTCAAGAGATTGCTTTTTCAAATCTTCTTCAGCTTTCCTTCCTTCTTCCATTTGTTCCTTTAGTTTAAGAATCTCCTTTTCTTGTTCTTCATTCAGATCCTGCTGCATTTGACGAACTCTAAAGGCACTTTCCAGCTGGGATTTTAAGCTGATGACTTCGTTGTCTTGTTTTTCAATTGCTTGGTGTAGGTATTCATTCAGCTTCTTTGATTCTTCAAGTTCTTCCTTTAGTGAGAGGATTGTGGCTTCAAGACTTTCATAATAACTGGATCGATCTCTGAGCTCCTTGATTGTTGTGTTCTTTTCAATGACTTCATTTCTTAGAGATGTCGCTTCATCCTGTAACTTTTGATACCTTTCCTTGCATAACTTGAGGGCACCACTCTTTACGTCAAAACGTTTTTCTTGTTCAATAATTTTGTTTGTCAGCCTGTTAAATTCTGCCTCTATTTGACATCTTTCTTGCTCACCCATAAGAGCAAGTTCAGTAGTCTCACTATCACTTTCATCTTTTCACAAGGAAATATAGTTGGAACATCAGAGGATAACACATTCATACCTGATAATGATTCTGAATCTGATTCTGAATCTGAAGAGCTTCTTATACCTAATCCCCAATCGATTCTCCCATTGTCATAGTTCTTCTGAGATTTCTTCTTCTTCTTATGAGCTTTCTTCTTAAGCTTCTTTCCCATTGTTCCACGGATCTCCTTCAAGCGATCAAGCTTCTATCAAAGGACCTGCTCTGATACCAATTGTTGGAAATAATACTGAGAGGGGGGGTGAATCAATATTATCACATTAATAAAACTTTTTCATTTCCATGATCAAATTCACATATGCTACTTCCACAACTTCTTATGATTAAGTTAATTGATCTTCAATGAGTGCATTAGAACATTATCAACCATATTATCAGATAACAGATGCAGTAATAGAGAATAGATCATCACACATAAGGCACACACATGAACACCATGATATAAGGTGGAAACCCAATGCGGGAGAAAACCACCTGCTGCAAGTCATCTCAATATTCTTCTTAATAAGAAAATCCTTTTACAATATTTGTACTGGTGCAGTCTTATACCAGTACGGGAGCTACAACCCCCTTTGCTCTTGTACTAGCTGATCCATTTACTAGTACGCAGGCTGCTACCTTCTACAATGCTCCAAAGATTTCCTTTAGCTCTTGTACTAGCTTAGATACGAGTACGTAGGTGCTGACCTACAATCTTCTCTCCTCCAGGTACCACGTTTCATCAATTTTCATACTGGTTACACTGAAGCACAACACATAATCTGAAAGGCCACATTTCATCCAATTTTCATACTGGACCCAACAACAACATTGAAGCTCATAATCAAACAACCCTCTAAATCACCCAATCACTAGATCAATACATATACAATGAGAGTCATCAATTAGATCTAGTCCATCAGATCATTAAGAACCTGATCCATTCATCCATCAATTCTGAAGCTAATCATAATCATTCACTCAATCACTGCTGTTATCAAAACATAATACCAGAAACCAGACATCACTTCAAAACCCAGAACACAGCAATGATAAACATGAACAGCTAAATTGATTTCAAGAGAAGTACGCAGCTTCACCCATGTAATGCCTGCGTACAGTACGCACTGTTCTGAACTGTGCACCTGCGTACCCACGCACTGTGCCAAATAGACTTCCTGCGTATCTGCGTTCTGTGTCCATTGAACTTCCTGCGCACCTCCGCAACTGCAGCGCTTTTGTGCCTGCGTATCTGCGCACCTGCAGCGCTTCTGCGCCTGCGTACCGGTGCACTTTTCTTTCACTGTACCTGCGTACCTTCGGGCATAGATGATTTCAAGACTTCAAGAATAACCCAGACAGTCAGATCTACAGATCTGATCATGCACCGAAGAGATCTCAATCCATCAGTAGATTCGCCTTATTTAGATCTAGACATTACTCCCAAGAGATCATCATATTTTAGATCTAGCTCTCATAAGATGTTCAACCCAAGCACACACACAAGCCAAATGATCTCCCTTGCTTTATATAGGAAAGCTCTTCCTTAAATCATGGATCAATACCACGGGCCGACACCATAATAACACAATACCGTCGGCTAAATACCAAGAGTAAAACATAAGAAACCCCACATGTGAATTTCTTTGCCTTGAAATGTGTGCACTGGGGGTACGCACCTCCTGAACGGCTGACCTGCGTATCTGGTCGCGGTCCCTTCATGGTGTACCTGCGGGTACGCACTTTCTGTAAGGGGTACCTGTGTACCCCTTATTTTCTTCAATATTTGATAGCTGATCATCAACCTCTGCTGCTGGCTTGAAGTACAGTGATCTATCACCTGAATGGGTTGCCATCAAGGACAACACTTTAGCCATAATGCCAACAATTAGTAGAGCAAGCAACATGGTGTACACATTACAATATTTAGGAACATAACATAAACACAGAATGAACAAACCTTGGAAGGTTATGCCTAAGTTCCAACCTAAGACATTAATCTAACATCAGGATGTAAATCATGAAGAATGAAGGAAAAAATTGAAAACCACATTGCAATAAAAGTAGTTAAGAAAGCATTTTTCGGTTGCAGGATAAGAATAAGATGAATCTGTGTTAGATCATGTTGCTATCACATTGAATACGTATAGACTATAATGCACAAAATAGAAATAAAGCACGAAGTAGGAAAAACAAGCTTCAATAATATAAATCATTTATAAAGGGAAAAAATATATTTATACAATCTTTGAACGTTCCAATTCCATATACAATGTGTCGTCGTGCTAATTCATAGAGTTGACACATATAATACAAATGTATATGTCAGAAGTCAACCATATAGTACACACACCCACAACGAAATGTTTCCTATTATTCTTTTTCTTTCCTCTAGAGACCCACTAAGCTAACTTTTCTACACTGAAAAAACAACAACTGAAATTCGAGCCCAAATGAACCTTGAGCCATAACCAAACAGTAAAGAATCCATGGGAAACTGACCTGTAGGAATGATGGAAGGAAGTTAGAAGCAGAATTTTCCCTATTTTAATGAACACAGTGGACAATAGTTTCATTTCTCTTGTCGCCATAAGTTCGAACAAGGGAGTGAGTCTCAAAAGAATTTTTGGACATAATAATAACAGAACATTGTTGGAATTCAGAGACACAGCAATTCAATTAAAACACACAGCAATATAAATCAAGCACATAGACACAGTTTTTAACGTGGTTCATCCAACCAATCTGGGCTACGTCCACCAAACATAGGCATCAGGAGTTTATTAATCAAATTAGGAGATTACATCATGAAATCCTCACACTCTCTTAGCAAACATCCGAATGGTTGCCTGTTATATAGCCTAGAGAATCTAACAGCCTCATAACTCCCTCACATCAAATATAGGAGGCATTAACTCCCTCCCAACAACCTGGAGCTAATCTAGGAACTGAATCCCTATTGTTGTCATCAGCTGAGATTTTTCCTATTTTGCTCAAACAGAAAATCTCAATAATCTCCACCTTGACAACAATTCGCCTAATGCCCTGTTATTATTATTTTATCTTTTCTGCAAGCCAAGAGAAGCCAAACACCAGCGTAGCTTCTCCAACAAAACTGGTTTTGTGAACATGTCTGCACAGTTCTCCTTTGTATGCACCTTTTCAAGAGAAACTCCCCTTTCAGTAATAACCTGTCTTACAAAATGATATTTGATTGGAATATGCTTTGACTTACTATGATAGGTCGGATTCTTAGCCAAATGTATTGCACTTTGACTGTCACAAAGTAACCTGATGTTATCCTGTAACCTACCAAACTCACCAAGAAAACCTTTCAACCAAACCGCCTCTTTGCAAGCATGAGAAGCAACAATGTATTCTGCTTCAGTAGTAGACAAAGCAACAATGTTCTGTAGCTTTGACATCCAGCTAATAGCTCCACCTGCAAGAGTAAAGACGTACCCTGAAGTTGACCTTCTCTTATCCAAGTCACCTGCAAAATTGGAATCAACATATCCACAAACAAATTCACTACTCTTATTGTAAGAAATACAATAACTACTTGTGCCTCTCAAGTACCAAAGCACCCATTTCACTGCTGCCCAGTGTTCTTTACCCGGATTTGCCATGTACCTGCTGACAACCCCAACTGCATGAGAAATATCTGGTCGCGTACACACCATCGCATACATCAAACATCCTACTACATTGGCATAAGGAATTCGAGACATATAATCCTTTTCTCCATCTGTATTAGGACATAAACTCGAAGAAAGCTTAAAATGGGAAGCTAAAGGGACTGACACAGGCTTCACATTATTCATACCAAACCTCAAAAGTATTTTCTCAACATACTTCTGTTGTGATAGCCACAGCTTACCATTACTCCTGTCTCTGAAAATCTCCATTCCCAAAATCTGTCTTGCGGCTCCTAGATCTTTCATATCAAACGTCCTTGCCATCTGAGTTTTCAACCTGTTGATTTCTTCAATGCTTTTGCTTGATAAAAGCATATCATCAACATACAACACTAAGATAATGAACATGCCATTATTTAACTACTTAAAATAAACACAATGATCATATTCACTTCTTACATATTTCTGACTCAACATGAAAGAATCAAACTTCTTATACCACTGCCGAGGCGACTGCTTCAGGCCATATAATGACTTCTTGAGGCTGCAGACAAATTTCGCATTGCGATGCTGAACAAACCCTTCTGGTTGTTCCATATATATTTCCTCATCTAAATCACCATGTAGAAATGCAGTCTTAACATCTAACTGCTGCAACTCCAAATCAAACAAAGCCACTAATGCTAACACAACTCTAATTGAAACAATTTTAACCACTGGTGAAAATATCTCATGAAAGTCTATGCCAGCTTTCTGAGAAAACCCTTTTGCAACCAGTCTTGCTTTGTACCTGTCTTCCGTATCATTCACACCCCGTTTCAGCTTGAAGACCCATTTGCATCCCACAGTTTTCCTGCCTTTGGGAAGTTCAACCAGATCCCACGTACCATTCTTACCTAAGGCCATCATTTCTTCCTTCATGGCTGCTTTCCATTTGTCACTATTTGAACCTTCTACAGCTTCCTGATAACACAAAGTTTCATCATCATTAGCGATCAAAGCAACTGAAGTAACATGATCATCATACCTTCTCGGACGACATTTGATTCTTGTAGATCTCCTTAAGAATGTTTCTGGTGCTTCCACAATTGGTTGTCTATCATCTGTAGAAACTTCTTCATGATCGCCATCTGAGACCTGTTCATGTCCTCCATCTGAACCCTGTTCATAATCTGATTCTGAAACCTGTTCATGACTAGAATCTGGACTATGGTCGTTATAACTATCATTAGAAATGCTGTCAAACTGAATATGCTGGAAATCAGATACATCATCCTGTTTCAATCTTCTATCTACATCTAACTGTACAAGAGAGGATTCATTAAACTTTACATCTCTGTTGATGATGATTTTGCGGGTAGTAGGATCCCACAATCTATATCCCTTTGTTCTATCACCATACCCAACAAAGATATACCTTTTCGATTTCGGATCTAACTTAGTTCGCTGATGTTTAGGCACTAGAGCATATGCATCACAACCAAACACTCTGAGTTTAGAATAGTCACAAGGGTGTCCTTTCCATACCTCTTGCAGAACCTTGCAGTCTATTGCCGTTGATGGAGATCGGTTTATCACATAACAAGCAGTTGCCACTGCTTCCGTCCACAACTCCTTTGGCAACCCGGCGTTACTCAGCATACACCTTGCTCTCTCTAGAAGAGTCCTGTTCATGCGTTCAGCAACTCCATTCTGCTGAGGAGTATAAACCGTGGTCTTATGTCTTTCGATCCCTGCATCCTTGCAATAGCTGTCAAACTCCTTGGAGGAAAACTCACCACCATTGTCAGTTCTTAAACATTTTATAGTTCTACCAGTGCTGTTTTCTACCAATGCTCTAAACTCCTTGAAAACTGTAAAAACATCAGACTTCTTTTTCAACATGTAGACCCAAACTTTCCGAGAAAAGTCATCAATGAATGATACAAAATAAGACGAACCACCATATGAAGCTGTATGAGCTGGACCCCACACATCTGAATGGATATAATCAAGTATGCCTTTACTAGTATGTTTGCCTGTTTTAAACTTTTGTTTACTTTGTTTACCAAACAGACAATGTTTACAGAAATCCAATTTTCCAGATCTTAGATTAGGAAGTAACTTTCGGTCAGCCAAAATTTTCAATCCTCTTTCACTCATATGCCCCAATCTTTGATGCCATAAGTGAATGGAACTACCGTCATGTTCAGACACAGACACATGATCTGACCCAGTTCTACCTTCTAACTGAAATAGATTTCCTACTTTCTTAGCCTTCATCACTAGTAAGATACATTTATAGATTTTCATAACTCCACCTTGAATTATAGTTTTATATCCATTTGAATCAAGTGCTCCTAATGAAATCAATTTTTCTCTTAAATCTGGTACATGCCTCACATCAGTTAATATTTTGGTTGTGCCATCAAACATTTGTAGTTGTATGCTTCCAATCCCAACAATATTACATGTTACATCATTACCCATGTACACAACACCATCATCAATTGATTTATATGTTTTAAACCAATCTTTATAAATACACATGTGGTTAGATGCCCCGGAATCTAACAACCAATGTTGATCATGTTTTGAAATATTAACTGACAATACCTCATCACTCATACCTGAACCTGATACTGAACCTGTATCTGTGGTGTTGGCTTCCTTCTTTTTTGTCGAAGAGCCTTCTTTAGCAGCCTGCTTTCGCTTCCAACAATCCTTTTTCAGATATCCAGCCTTGCCACAATGCCTTTGGCTTCTTTCCTTTGGACTTTGAACAAGAGTCGCTATGCTTTCCCGCGGAGTGTCTCTCTCGTGAGCGCCCTCTGGCCATCATTACCTCTGATGTAGAGGTGTCTGCATTCGACCTCTTCCTCGTCTCTTCAGCCAACAAGGCTCCAACAACATCGTCAAACTCAAGGATTTCTGATGTACTAAAGCTTATGGAAGAACAAAGTGATCCCAGGATTCAGGCAAAGAACATAATAGAGTTATTGCCTTATCCTCTGAATCAAATTTCACATCTAGACTGTTTAATTGCACCAACAAGGTATTAAAAACATTCAGGTGATCAGCAATTGAGGTACCTTCTTTCATCCGCAAACTGTAAAGCTGTCGTTTCAGGAGAATTCGATTTGTCAAAGGTTTCGTCATATAGAGCTTCTCAAGCTTCGTCCACAGGCCTGCGGCGGTTTTCTCTAACACAATGTTGAACAGAACATCGTCTGCCAGACATAACCGAATTGCGCTCAGAGCTCTATCGTCCATCTCATCCCAATCATCCTCCGTCATGGAAGGAGGTCTTTTATTTTTCCCCAACAGTGCTTTCGCCACACCTTGTTGAACCAGCAGATCGTGCATCTTCACCTTCCAGATCTCAAAATTATTCTTGCCATTAAATTTCTCAATTTCAAACCGAGCACTTTGAGTTTTCGCCATTTGTATCAAAAAACACAATAATCTCCAATATCCAACCAGCAAAAAAAAAAAAAAATTGCCAATGCCTTTGTTTTTTACTCAACAAAAAACTGCCTATGCTTTTGAAAAAAAATTTGCCGTTTGCACTTCAAAAAAAAAAATTCTGCCTCTGCCTTTGTTTTTACAGCCACTGGCCAGCAATCAACCCAATGTTGGCTGATATACAAATTCACCATATGAAAGCAATTCAAATAAAAAAAATTTGCAATGCGCCCCTTCAAAAAAAAACCGATAACAACAATGCGATATTGAAAAAAACTGGTTCCCAAAATATATATCCCCAATATATTTTAACACACCACCATCGAAAAAATCAGCATAATCGTTATTATGGAGCGGGCAGAAAGCAATGCACCATTCGAAACCACTTAATAACCATTACAAAGCATTCCACTCAATAACGCTATGCACCAGCCACTCAATTCAAATATGCAACGCACTACTCAATTCAAAATATACACCAGCCATTCAATTCAAATATGCAACGCACCAGCAATATGTAAAAAAACAACGCATTGATTTAATCTATCCACGTTGTTTATAACATATATATTCATGGCGTTTTCCAATATATATATACTCTGGTTTAAAACACATCAAATCCACATAATTCACGCTGGTTCCAATATATATATACGCTGTTGGAAATATCAGTCACGCTGTTTTAAAAAAAAACATACCCTTTCGCTGGTTATGATATATACCCACGCAGATTTTTAATTGAATGCACACCGGTTATGAATGCACGCTGGTTATGATATATACACGCAGCAATGTTCTTACCATACGCATCAGCTCCACGCGCAAAGCAATCCACGCATCAGCTATCCACCGCACAGCAATCCACCAGCATTCACACGGATACACAGCGGCTGCTCCTCACCACGCACAGCACTCAATTATGCGCCCAATTCCAGCACGCAGGTCTGGTCTCTTCCGCGCAGCAGTGATATTCACCCTCCAGCATGCAATCTCAACACCTCCAACATGCTCTGATACCAATTGTTGGAATTCAGAGACACAGCAATTCAATTAAAACACACAGCAATATAAATCAAGCACATAGACACAGTTTTTGACGTGGTTCACCCAACCAATCTGGGCTACGTCCACCAAACATAGGCATCAGGAGTTTATTAATCAAATTAGGATATTACATCATGAAATCCTCAATTAGGATATTACATCATGAAATCCTCACACTCTCTTAGCAAACATCCGAATGGTTGCCTGTTATATAGCATAGAGAATGTAACAGCCTCATAACTCCCTCACATCAAATATAGAAGGCATTAACTCCCTCCCAACAACCTGGAGCTAATCTAGGAGCTGAATCCCTATTGTTGTCATCAGCTGAGATTTTTCCTATTTTGCTCAAACAGAAAATCTCAACAAACATGACTTCTAAAAGAAACATAAAGTCAGCAAACAAAAAAACCCCACAACACGGTGGCATCATACCTATAGTTCAAAACAAAACTGCATTTCATGTTCATGTAGATTTTTATATAACATCATTAGCACTGAGAGAATGAGCCCGTGTACTGTTTCCTTAACGGGAATGGTAGGTTATACTAAAATAGGGGAAGAATATGTGGTTAAAAAATATTTTTCCACCAGGATTTGAACCCTTACTCAAATTTAGGATTCATGGGTTATTATTGTCCCATAACCCTTTTGGAAACATAAATGACGTTAACCTCATTTTTAATCACCTTAAATATCCACACAGATAAGGACCCACTCCAAAAGCAGTAAATTTGAACCTTGCATTACAAGAAATCGCACCATAAGCTACTAAATGAACGATAGAGGAGCACCGAGTATCTGGTTAGCAATGTGCTAATAGAAAACATCAAATTTCAAGTTGAGAACTCCATAATAGAGGGAATCCCAACATACCAGTCTGAATACTCCACATTAAGGGAACACATTGAATTGTCAGAGATAAGCATAACTTATGCCTGATGTACAGAGAGCGAGGAGGTATGGCATCACTATGCTACAGTAGTAGAAAAAAAATATTAGCGGAAAAAAAAAGGCACTGAAGCTATTAACTAAAAACCAACAACGATAATCCATTTAAAACTCTTATCAACATACCGTTGGATATTTCCCCAATTCGAAAACAATATATACCTGTCATGAGGCCTTGAGAGGAAAATACAACTACTAGTAAACCAATATTTTCATAGTTGCACTCTTAAGGCACGACAGCATTCCAAAATGATGAAAAACCAACATCTAAAAGAAATAGGATGAAATCAAATCGTAAGGTTTAGGGTTGGATGAAGGAACCTCCACCTACGGATTATGGAAACCAAATTTTGTTGTCAAATTACCAAGGTACTGACAGGAATATGGAAATCACATGCACCGGGAGGACGTGGTGTACCATGAATCACTCACGTAAACTAGTGACTGTCAGCAAACCTTCAAAATATCACATTTAGTTGGGGTAGAAGGAACTGGGAACTAAGACTTCGCCATATATACTCATTACCAAAGGTTCAATGCTACTACTATGAAGAGTTATTTTCCTTAGGTGCTAATACAGAGAAATGGTATAAACATGAATCACTAACGATATAACGTTAATTATGCAATTCAAGAAGTAACATAAGTCATGGGGGGATGTGATGACCTTCTTTAATCTAAGGGTGTTTTATTGGAATTTGAAATAGGGAATTCGTTAATATACAACCATTGTGTGAACTCATAAGGAGTCGATTACAAGTCGAGTAGAAAGGGGTCATTTCCTTATCATATGGTGAGTAAGTACAAGCCGTATCATCGAACTATATTGAAAATAAAACAAAGTGGGACATTGTTATAAATTGTAGTCATGGTATGATTATATATAAAGTTACGAGTTAAGCACGTTTAAGAACTTATACTGACCTATCAAATTTAATAAGGTGTGGTGCAAAAATAAGGATAATATAAAAAAATAACTTCCTTTGAAAATAATGCTATTAATGGTAGTCAAACTAACATCAAATTAAGGAGTACTATTAACCTACGCATTCCAGTGAAGAAGTATAATTACGGAAATTATAGTCGAGAGGACCTAGAAAGGAATATATATATATATATATATATATATATATATATATATATATAACTTCAATTTATTCCTTTTAGAAAAAAGAAAAAAAAAAGGTGTGCAACACTGAGGTACGTTACATATGGTATTAGAGCAGTAGGTTCAAAACTAGGCCTAAGGGAAAACCACAAAGATCGTTTAGAAAAAAGGGGTTGTTATCATACATAAAGGGTGGGGATGATTAAATATCCATTGTGTTGTATTTAATTGATGTTGTTCATTGGTAATTGAGATAAATTCCTTAAGTCAATTAATATGTAAAATAGTAACATATTTTTACTTAAATGGCAATACAAACCAAAAACCGATTGAAGTAATAATGGATCCTCTCATGATAGTTATAAAAATACTATTCCAATACCAAATTCATAGCGAGTGTGTATTTTTTTGGTAGAATGAGGAGGTAAGAAATTTTATCCTCATATGACTATAATAAGATTAGAATAGGAAGATACAATTAAGGAAGATCTTAAACAGGTAAGGGAAATACGATATGGTGGAGGTTGAATTTGAGGTGTTGGACAAGCCTTTTGAAGGAGAGGTGTTTCTATTTCAACTACAAAGACAAGGTGTTATTTTTAAAACATAGTTTTTTTTAGAAATCATATATGATTCATCACCAAATGTAGGAGGCTACAATTCATATGATCAAGCTCATTTTTTGGGTGTGTTTCAAGGACCATCGAAGGGTAAATTTATTTGTAGAGTACAACAAAATCCACTTATGGTAAAGTTGTATGTCATTTAGTTCAGGTGTTCGTTAGTGAGGATATCCTTACCTAAGGTTATGTGTTTTACTGGAATTCCATAGTGAATTCATAGCCTAGATTGATAGGTGTATTAGAGATTACATAATAATGGTACCATGAAGAATTGGGAAAAAAATAATTCTTGTAACTTAATGATTTGGGAGGAAGCAAATGGGATAACAATGGTGCGTCTATCATTACAATTATGACTAAATTCTGATTGTTATTAGAAATGAGAGGATTTCATGGATATTTAACTATTTACATATGACATGTGAGATCTGGTTTATCTTAGGGTTCCAATTTCATTTATTTTACATGATTTTTTGAGCAATAGAGTAGGTGGATTGGATATGGTTTCCGAGGGGAACTACATAATCATATTCTCTATTTAAATTTCGAAAGTTATTCCATGCACTGACGATTTTTGAGTGGAGAGGTGTTGTTGTAGGTCTTTACGAAGGAAATTAGCCATATGAATAAGTCAATATTTGGAAGCAAGCCGAAAAGGCTATTGTCTCTAACACAAAAAAATTAATAATAATAATGGAAAGGGGGTATGGATTTCATTTCATTACAACCAATGGATGTAACAAGTACACTACAATATATTCAACAACCTTATGAAAAATCATAATGAAATAGAAATTTTATGAAGTATAAAAAAAATGGAGGTGCCAAATTAGTAGCTAGTTTTACTAAGCTATTAAAAAATTATAAAAAAAAAGTCATTTTCATTAATTAGAAAGGAAGATATGTGACATATCATCACAACCATCCTACTCTTAGTATTTAATATTATAGAATTAAGTTAAGCATAAAATAGAGTTATTGTATGGAAGTTTCTTTCTGGAGGGGTATACTCCTAGAAGGTCATATCATATATCTAGCTCATAATATTGTGGAAAAAAAAAGAATATCCAATTTTTATTATATAAACAAAAATAAAAAAAGGTGAAAAAACCATAAGAAAACAACTAAGATATAAACATATCAAAAGGTTGTGCTAAGCCTTATAGGCTGGAATCTAGGGCGAAGATGGACTACTGAGAAATTTGGTGGTACCATAACCTTGTTCCACACAAGGTATGGTTCAAAAGAAAATGTTGGCAATTTGTTGATAGCAACTGTCATACTCTACAAATAATATATCTAGAAGTGTACCTAGATTACACTCACAACCAATATATATTGAGAAGAGAAATAAATAAGAAAATAGAGGATACAAAGTACCGTTATGTACAAATTACCTCCTATTGGAGCATGCACACATATTTAAAAGATTTATGGGATAATATCTGAGCTCATGCAACCAATTAAAAAGGAGTCTTTGAACTCCAAAAAAAAAAATTGCATGGTCTAGGTCATGCATACAAGAGACTAAAATGGTAATAGTTGAATAAAGCAATCACAAAAAGGGTTACCTTATTCCTGTCGGTAAAGCAAGAAAGCATTGTCTAATTGAATAGTTTAGTATGTTATAATGAAAACTGAAATGTAGGTGAAAATTCAAATCTAGTTGATAAAGGAATGTTTTTAGTGTCCTTGTAAATGTGTATGGGATATAAAGCAAAGAAAATTGTAGCCAATAGATAGTCAGACAAATAAAAAATATGTTAAGTTTGTGATATATATGTAGGACAAGATAGAACAATAAGTTATAAATTACTGTTAAAGGAAGAATTAATCAGAAAAATAGCAAAGTATGTACAAAAATTAGGGACCATCAAGTTGAAAACAATAGTAATAAGAGAATTTTAACTAACCAAGGAACCAGAAATGCATGAAAACGCTCAGGAATAATGTAGAAAATATGTATAAATCATCAAGATTATACAAAAATCAAGGCTAAAATCAAGAGTGCAAATAGGAAATCCCTCAAAGAATAGTGCAATTGAGACTAAAGAGAAGAAAATAAGTCGTTAGTCTGGAATAAATTTTACGGATGAAATGGTCTCAAAATTGTATGGGATTAGATTTCTATTGTTGTTTAGTTAGAAACCTCAATAATTAGAGTTTTATAGAACCAAAATAGCCGTAAAAGAGTTTGATTTGGTCGTAGTTAATTAAATAATGATTGGAGTGATGCCGCCAGACAAGCTGGGAACAGAAATTGAAAAAAAGAAACAATTAGTTTAGAACAACCAGTAGAAAGAAAAATATTTTGTTTGGATGATGCAGACATAACCCTTAAACTTAATTTTTACTGGTTGATGTAATGTTATTCTCAACCAATGAAAATTTATATTAGCATAATGTGTGCTAAGACAATGAATGCGCATACAAATGTAAGGAGAAGAGATGTCATGGGTTATATATTGGAGTCAAACTCACATAAATTTCATCAACAACCTGTAACATAGGAAAAGTTGAAAAATTCAAGGGAGTGAATTAAAAGAGAGTGGATGAAGTGTACAAGAAATGCTACAATTTTTTCAAACTACATATTAATAACATTTGTGGGCAATGTGAGTCCTTTATTTTCTATTCCTCTTAATTTTTTGGTCTCTGATGTTGTAATAATGAAGAAGGGTTTAGAAATTACTTAAACTATTATTTCCTCTATGTAAATTAAATAAAAGACCATGAAACATAATTAAAAATTCTATGTTTTGACTTTCAAAATAAAAACAATGGATGTTGTACATGACATTTGCCAAAATCGGTTTGTAAAGGTACTAAAGGACCTACTAATACTATTGTTATGTTATCTTGAAACTACTGACCTTGTTGGATGCATTTGATAGTTTGTGGGTCCAGGTTCATAACCTTTTGTTGAACATGTGAATAAAAATGTAAAGAACCTATTCAACATGCTAAGAAATGTGCATGATTTGAAGAAATTAGTAGAGTTACTTTGGAATTGAGCCATAACTCGGAGCAGTGTGATAGAAAGAACTTTTGCATTGAGTAAATTATCATGGAAGAAAAAAACAGAAATTCAAGATACATTTCTTTTATGTACTGAAAAAATATGGAATTGAGAAAACACCAAGGATAGTGCTTACTTAAAGGGGGGTAGGATGTAACACCCTTGTGGTTTGCTTTTTAAACATTGACTATTTTTAGATATTGAGATATTATTGGATCGAATGCCTCTGGAAGCCATAATGGGATTAATGTGATGACGTAATATTTTATTTTTATTATCGAAGTAATAAATACATGGTTTGGTATATTAAGGAAAGAGCACTAGAGTTTTAGAATATTTCTTTCCAGTTGGGAAAGAATTGTTGGTGGTCAAATACAAGATGACCTTCCCTTAAAATTCTCCTAAAAATCCCTAGGGTAAAATAATTAGAAATAAATTGATTTAATATGATGGGAGAGAAATATCACATTAAATAACATAGTTAGAGAAAGATATTAAGTTAGGGTGGAATGAAGCACTACCGGAGAAAAATACATGCTTCAAATAAAAAGGAAAGAACCTTTTTTGAAAAAGAAAAAAAAAGGACTATGCAAGAAGGTTGGCAGACCTTAAAAGCCGGACACTGCTAAAATATGCTAGGGAAGAAAACTTATATATAAAAGGAAAAAACCACTATGGAATGGGGGAGGATGGATTCTGCGGTTAAGAAAATCTCATCTAGGGGTAGAACAAGAGGATACAGTTTGTGGTCGGGAGGTACGTGCTCAATTCCTCAGTAATTTTCCAAGAAACCTTTCTGGTTAGGATGTTGGTATTTTATCTTTGAGTTGTGTGAAATTTTAAAATATTTGATGTTTATAATTGAAGTATGAACAATCAAGGCAAGTTGGGTAAAATTGTGTGTGTTGTTTTGTTGGTAAAATGAATAGATTATCTCTCATAGGAAACATAATTATTTCTCCGTGAGTTCGATGTTAGTCTTCAGAGACGCGGGTGATTATATAAGTATGCATGGGAAATAAATATATATATGTGTGTGTGTGTGTGTGTGTGTGTGTGTGTGTGTGTGTGTGTGTGTGTGTGAAAAGTTTGTGAGAGTACTTGATGAAGTATAAGCCTGAGTTAAAGTTATAACCTAGATGTGCCTTAATTAGATATAAATGTTATTATAAAAAAGTTACCTATTTTTCTTCCTTAAGATAAAATAGAGAATCTATGCTAATAATGAAGTTTATCTTTAAATTTGAGTTTCCATAAATGAGCTCATGTCGTTTTCATTCTGGAAGAAAGGGAAGAGACTCTTAGATTTCCTCAAAAGGGATAAGTTATTCAAAATACCATCTGTAGGGTACTGAAATACCTATAAGGGTATGTATCCAGGAGGATTACTCCCACAGGAGATGATGGGGGAGTTCAAATCTAATAAATAGTCACACTATGCTTGTGTGTTGCGAGCCTCAAGAATGAAGCCCACATCGGAAAGAAAGTACTAAGAAAAAATTGAAATAAATTATTAGAAGTCAGGTTATAAATAAATAAATACATATATAATAATAATAATAATAAAGTTTCTATTCTATTACAAATCATAAAGTTCCATTTTCCACATACAACCCTGTAAGCTAGTGAGAAAAATAGTGAGGGAAATGAATGGTATCCCTATTGTGATACACGTTGAATTTAGGTATTAAACATAAGGAAAGGCATAACTAGAGAAATAAGAATTGAGTAGAAAAAAAAGCATGAACTTTTCCTATGTTCAAGGAAACAATCTATTTTATGCGTACATGCCACTAGGAAGAGTGGAAGAAAGTCATGAGCTGATGATTAGATATTAGGAACATAATATCTGTAGGGTCGTTACATAATTATGATACCACGTAACAGGAAATTGAAACTATTAAAGCGAACAATGTGGTGTAACACGCGACAGTATTGAGGAATGGAACACAAAGAGAGAATGGACAAACCTTCCATAGTAAGTTCAATGTAAACATGATACAAATCACTCTGGAATAAAGTACTTGGGTGAATAATACTATATATTTGCCGAGGAAGTGTGAAAAAGTATAGAAGCCCGATTATATCTAAGTTCCAACATAAGGAAATAATCTGACATCAGGATCTAAATCACGAAGAATGAAGGAAAAATTTGAAAACCACATTGTAATCAAAGTAGTTAAGAAAGCATTCTTCAATTGAAGAATAAAAATAAGAAGAATTTTCACTAGTATAAAATGGCTAATTAGTTACTAAAAAATGACTAAAATTTGTATATAAACAACCATTTTTCATTGGGTGACCAGTAGTAGGTAATTTATAGTATCTTATAACATGACCAAATTTTAGTCATTTTAGCTTAGTCATTAATTTTTTATCTCAATTTCATCATCTATTAGTATATTTAGCCATACATTTGGTCATTAATTTAATCATTGATTTAGTCATTAATTGCCATAACTAATGACCAAATATACAACAGAATATATTACTATATGATCACCCAATGAAACAAATTTATGACCAAAGGAATATGACAAAAAATGTCGGTCATGTTATAAAATACTGTTAATTAGCTACTAATAGTCATATATATGAAAATTTTATTCATTGTTCGAAACCAATTAATGACCAAAAAAATATGAGAAAATATTGGTTGTGTTATAAGATACTGTAAATTAACTACTACTAATCATATATATGCAAAATGTATTCATCCTTTATAATCATAAATTGATCATTTACAGTAGTCATTTATCCTTTTTTGTTAGTTTCATATTCATTATATAAATGACTAATTTAATAGGTTATATGAAATATTCATTTCATTTACTTTCATCAATAATCATTATGAAAAACTAATTTAGTCGTATATTCATTTTATTTATGTTCATGATTAGTGAAAATAAACTACTAATTTAGTAGTTTTAGATTGATTTTATGTGTTCATTATTAATCAACACAAATTAATTTGTATGATTTTGTGACTAAATTAAAATAATAATAATAAATAAATAAAATCATACAATTTGCATGTTTATGTAATATAAAAACACAAAGTTACATATGTTAATTATAAAACTAAACAATATCAAGTGTAACTATAAATAATTTCAAACACATAAATTATATTATATAAAATGTCAAGTATTACAAAATGAGTTTCCAACATAATAATTATTGGACTAAAATTTACACATGAAATGTTGTTTCATTAATTCAAAACATTATCATTGTGTTTCCAAGGAATTGCAAGTGAATTCACCAACTCTGAAGACTTGACCATAAGTCTCTCTGTGTGTCTTATGTGGGATATTAGCTCTGAGGGTATCACTTGCGCTGTTTTTTTCTCTCTCTCTTTTTTTGTTTGTCACTCCAGTGTTATTTTTCTGCTCTTTCTTCAATTCTTGCTTCTTACCATCAATATTGAGTTTATTTGCTGAAAACAAAAGAAGACACACTGTAGAGTGTAAGCCATGAAAGATGATGAACACTTAAAGGCTTTATGCGACATATACCTCAACATCAACAATATCAATGCCATTTTCCCCCATAAAAGCAAGAAACTTGAACAAGTTTTCTTCAGATGGGTCATAGCAGCCGCTATGTGGCCAGATGATCTATATAAACAAAGAAAGTAAAATTTCACCATAGAAATGAACACCTTAGTAACTTAGTATTCAACCTTAAGGGAAATATTAGGCACAATCATGCCAACTAAGTTACATGCTAAAAAGCTCAAGTTGTAGATAACTTGTGAAAACAAATAATTTGAGATGTGATGTCTAATCCTTGTCATTTTATTCGAAACAAAATTTCATTCTCTAATGCATGAAATTGGTCAAGTATATAAACAACATGAAAGTAAACTTTTCTAATAGTCATGAAAATATTTTAACACAAAAAAACTAAAAGGATTTTAATCAATATCCTATAATATTAATTTCATCTTCAAGATTTGGTTGTTGTATAAATGGACATGATACCAAGTATTTTCAATTTCATAGTTAAAAGCCAAAAAAACAAAAGAAATGTTCAAAATAAAATCAAACAATAAAGAGAATATATCATGCAATGGACATTGCAATTATAAAACAATTTTTTACTTGTCTGCTGATGTCTTATCTGGAATTTCTAAAAATTTGCTTGCCCAAAATAACCAATGAGGTGAAATAATCACAACATTAAAAACCGTAAGAATCTCTACTAAAAACATTTCAAAATTTGATGCCTTAGGTTCCTGAAGGATCTCAACAACAAATGAATCATATCCAATTCATGCTATGAATTATCTCCCCATCCTTTTTCCAATCACATTTCTTGTAACCATCCCACACCAGAGTTAAGTAAAAACCAAATTAAGACATTGACATTTGTTTTTATCCTTTATATCTATAAAGTTTGAATCTAAAAATACTTTAACACAAAATAACTATAATACTAATATTATCTTCAAGTTTTTGGATGTTGTTTAAATGGATATGATACCAAGTATGTTATATTTTATAATTAAAAGACAAATTAAAATCAAAGTAAAAGTTCAAAATAAAATCAAAAAATAAAGAGAATATATCATGGAATGGGCATTGCCATTATAAAAGAAATTTATTCCTTATCCATCAATGTCTGGCATTCCTAAAATTTCTTGCCCAAAACAACCACGAGGTGAAATAGTCACAAAAATAGAAAAACATAGGAATCCTTCCTAGAAACATTTCTGAAGTTGATGGATTGGGTGCCTGAAGGATCTCCAAAATAAATGAATCATATTCAAGATATTCTCTGCATTGTCTCCCCATCCTTTTTCCAATCCCATTTTTTGTAATATGCCCACCCCTAAGTCTGATAGCATTCAAATGAAATATTTAATATTCTTGTAGAAAAAAATGAATATTTCTTAAGCATGCTAACTACATGGTATAGATACTCATAATTTTTTTGCAGAAAATAAGATTAAAAGATTTTATATTTTTGTAAAATAAATTTGGAGATTTGTCAAGTAGGTTAATTTCATGGTACAAAAACCATTTCCACAAATGTATCCATAAATACAGTGGATATTACTCATAAATATTTGTAGAGGATTTTTCAAGCAGAAAACATGTACAACTTTGGAGTCCCAGTTGTGTGAACATTTAACATATTTGATGCGTATTCGGTTTTCTTCTTATTTATTTGAGCTTTGAAGACCCTTCATCTGGTTAGCCTATAATAAAGTACCTCTACCACCATAACCCTTACACGAAGTTGATTCCCGACTGCTTCCAGTCTTGTAAGTTGCTATGGATGCAAAACAACAGAGGTCATACCCACAGAGTATAAATTTAAAGAGTTTGAATACTAACCCAACCATTGTGAGTGTGAAAGGGACTTTTAGTTCTTGGAGCATCTGGATGGCCTAGAAGGTTTCCTAGAAGATCACCTCTCTACTCTCTAGAGTTAGCCTTCTAGGTTTTTATATTTGATTGTGATAATACATTAGGTTACTTTATTTTATATAGGAGTCACTTTGGAAGTCCCACTTTGTATGGACACCATTCTACCTAAAACAGTCTCATTGATCTACTTCATTAGTCATTTGTTGGAAATTAATATATTTATCTTACCTACCGATCTAACATATCCAGAAATTGTCTTACATCCAAACAAATATGCTCAATAGATACACTAATACAACCATAAATCATGAAAGTGAAGCTTAAGATATCAAGTTAGGCATATGTAGTAAAATAAAACAATCTTATATTGAATAACTAGCCTCGAATAATACTTTTGAAATCTTATAACATAAAAATTCTGGAAGAAGGTCAACACACCTCTCTTTCAGCCCCTAAACAACTAGCATTAGACCTCTATAACAGTACAATTGATGCCTAGCCAAGAAATAATAATTTTGAAATGAAATGATGATGACCTTCGGTGAGAATGAGCCCTGAATACTTTTCCAAAATTGAGCGTTAAAACTGCATTTTATCTTGAACCCCAAATACAATTGTCTATGCAATTTCTCCATAATGAATTATTGCCAATGGATAGGAGGCCTCCTTTTATATGCTTTCTTTACACTTTATATGGAATAAATGATAAATAAATAATCTAGAATTTCCTAGATTTGGGATGCTCCAGTAAGAAATCCTTCATTATGCCCTTGAGATAATCAACCCATCCAAGTGTCACCCTTCTGTATCGAATGATCCACCAAAGTATTGATTTTCCTTAACATTTGTACCTCTCTAGAGGCTTCTCCATGCAATAACCCATTAAAATAGGGTTGATTGATAATAATTAACATTATAATAATGCCAAAAATATGCATACATATTTGTAAGAAACAAAAGCGATATTAAACTACAATTGTACGTGAAAAACGGTTCCATCAGTAAAACAAAGATTAATTAAATTAAGGACACACTTTAGGTTTCAAAAACAAAAAAAAAAATAGATATTAAAAGATCAGATGCATTGAAATAGGTATTAGAAAATGTTATAAAGTATTACATGTTCTAGCCCTTACCATCCACCATGTTCAATAACACCCCCTACAAAATTATCCAACATTCCAACCATTGAATAGTGCACGAAGATTGTTTCCAAAAATATACCTTCTGTATATTTGGCTTAAGATAAAAAAAAAGGAGGTGCATTATTGATATTATTGTCTGATGATACTCTAACTTCCTCACTGATATCTTCAAATTAACCAACAATTGCACAAATCAAAGAAAAAAATATAATTAAAAATTCTTACATGTCACTATTATTTAGGCTGGGGAATTGCAAGTTTGTTTAGAACATCATAACCAATGAATGAGTTTTGTATGATAAATATTACCAAGCATGAAAGCTATATAAAGATGTAAGCTAAAACCACCCATGCAGAAATAGGAAAAGAATGAAACAACTATGAGAAGTGGATTTAAATATAAGAGAACCAAAAAGTACCAAAACAAGAATATAGAAATAAAAATCAAGATCTTTCAAAGTTATGCATCAAATAAAATTTCATATTTCCCAGGAAGAAATGAAACCCAAATAATAATATCCAACCATGTTATGATGGTCACAAGAAGATCCAACTGCAAATTTCTTCCACTCATATAGGTAGGAAAGGATTGTAATATGTTTATCATAGTGGGTTACATGGCTTCTCATGAATCAAGGGAGTGAAATAATATATTCTTGATATCAATTGTGATAAGATATGCAACTGCATATATTTGATTCATTTCCTATGCTTCACCTTTGTCCGACAAATCCAACTAGGAAGAAAGTTGTGTTATAAGCATAACCATATTGCTTGCCATCCAAGAAAAGACCTTTGATAGACCAAACTATAGTCTTGTGCACTTTACCATAAAGTGAAAAGGTCGAATGATATGGGAGCCACTGAGAAAGGTTTTGTCTTATGGTATTGTTTGGGTATGATTGAGTATATAGTGTTAACCATGGGAGGATGGTCGATATGGGAGGAGGATTTCCTGGTAATACAATATTTCCTAGAAGTAGGACTACCCAATGCATGCATAATATTGGATTCAATTATCACATAACTTAGGTTCTTGTGTAAGCTTACATCCATTGAAACTCAGGAGATCCCAATTGTACTTGCGTAATAATGTGGGGAATTTCTCACTAACAAGAATTGTTAACCCAGACCTGGTTGAACCAAATTACTAAAGGAAATGATAAGATAATATAAGATAGGATAATTACGTTAATGTAAAAATAAATGAACACACAAGTATGTCAATGGGACTGCTAAGTGTAACGAACTAAATACAAAGGAGGAGTACCAAAAAGTATCCTATATAAAGAACAAGAAGTAATGTAGAAACATGAAATCTATAAGCAAAAACATGAGAACACACTTAGAAAGCATCTAAGATTGTTTTTCTACTTCCTAATAACAAGTTCCAAGGTTGATTTTCTAAATATGTTTTTTTTGTGCCCAAAATAATTGGCTCATAATTCATAGTAGAATTATTTGTTTTGTCATTTATAGATTTTCCAGATCTACTACTTTGGGAATTGAATTCTGCCTTAAATTTCCCATACCATCTTGACAAATCTCTATAGATTTTGAGTTCTCTTCATCATCTATTACTTAATTCTTAAACCTTCCCTCACTAATCAAAGAACTTGATAATCTATTGATCGTCATTGTACACCCACAAGTTATTGACATTATTTGGGATTAAAGCCTTAAAAAGGATTTCAATAGAAAATTGTTCATAGAATAGCACCCACAAGATATTGACATTGTTTGGGATTAAAGCCTTAAAAAGGATTTTAATAAAAAATTGTTGTTAGAATATCATCTAATGGAGCTAGCCTGGAAGATATTTTAGCTAAAGCGTTCACAACTACAATCTTACTTTGAGGAATGGACACAATTTGTAGCTCAAATTGGCAATTCTCCAAATGAAACAAAAGAAAATGCATGGAATTATTTACCTTATATAATATTATTTTCAAAACAAAACTTTTAAATGTTTCATCTTCAAATCAAGAACTTTTTCAAGGCCTATAGGAAATGAGGGTATAGTTTTTCTAAGGATCAATCAATGTACAATCTTCCCCTGCACCATCTTGTAACATAGAACCATCATAAAAAAATGTCTAAAAGTTAGTTTGTAGTTAGGTTAGAAATCTAGAACTATCGATATCTGCTATCATACAATTTTCATCTTCAATTTCTAAATATAGGTTAGAATATATAACACTATCTATATCGACTATTGTATAATTTTCATCTTCAGTCCAAATGCAATTGAGTTAAAACTTTCTATCTGAATCTTGTAATGTATAATTCTTGAAACCTATCTCAAGAGAGTAATTCTCTAGAATTGCTTATGTGAACTTTATGGGTTCATTTAATCCCTCAAGTTAAATAAACATGTCTTTCATGTAGGCTTGTTATAAATTTTTATTTGATTTGACTATTCCTTCCATGGTAACCAAAAATGAGAGTGATTAGTGGGGAAGTATCCCTGTAGCTTTTGAGAGAAATCCCTTCTGAGCAATAAATCATAATTCCCATGAATCTCAACAACAATATCTATAATTTGACAAACCTTTATATTAGAAAATAATTCTCATCAAAACATCCTTAAATCCACCATTGAATTTTACATCTCGCTTTTCTAATTGAATAATGTGGGTATAGTTTTTGGTAAAAGTAACATTAATCACTTTGCAAAAAATATTGGGCATTACATTAGATGCTCTATGGTCCACTAAGTAGTTCTACACAATATAATTAAATATTTTCAAAGTTAGAAAAAGTAGGTGTTTGTGACTTTGATTGTTTTCTTACAAAAGAAACATTCACAATAGATTTCTACTTTGTTTCAGATACCTATTTTCCATCATATTTATTCTAGGTTTCTACACGTTTCTCTTTTACTTCAATTTAGGTATTGTTTTTTGAAGTAAGTAAGGTAATGTTTTTAAGGTGTTCTCTCTGACAAGGAATGCTACAGATGGAGTTGTTTGCTTTTGTTTTCATGTCCTCAATACCACTAAATTCCATGGCCACTCTATTCCACTAGATTCAATATCACTATGACCTTTTTAGTTATTGTAATGGATTCATAGATAATAGAAATTGAATGAACAAGTGTTTTTCCATAAGCCCTACTAAAAAGGTAAACAATTTTTCTTTCAATATTTCAAGTTGGGAGTAATTAATAAAATGAAATGGAAAAAGTGTTTAATTAAGTCATGTCTTTTTATGGTTACATAAAGGTGGTTGTGTAGCTTATGTCTCTCTTATGAGGCATTACATTTATAAATTATTGAGTACAATGAAGTTTTGAGTATATATCAAATATCTGCTATGTCTCTATTACTGTTCTGCAAAAGTTATCGATAAAATTATATTGTTGACACTAGAGTCGTTTGTATTTTACAACTAATGATTTTATCCCTTGGATTTTATAGATTAATTTCAGTTTTTGTTTTTTGCAAAAATACATCATATTTTGCACCTCATGGCCTAGCAGTATAGTAGTGTCAAACTTACAAAAGAAAAGGTTTTAAAAATGGGAAAACAAAAAAGTGCATTTCAACATATCTAATATGGTATAGCATTACAAAATTAATGTATTCAATAGGCTCCAAATTTAATGTCCAATTTGAAGATAACATAAAAAACAAATCAAAATGAGTATATTCAACATTATACTTAACAGAAATTAAATATCAACCTTATAATTGTTATAAATGCTCTTGAATTTAGCATAAACAAAAACATTTAAAATTAGAGGAGAACATGCAGAAGTGGACAGCAGTACCATCAAAGGTTGTATCTGGTACAAGTCAAAAAAATTCTTTGAAATTATTTGCAATTAACATTGGTTGACTATCTTCGCCTCTTACCTCTAAATGAAAATTAGGAAGTGGGCTTTGATGAAGGTCTGTGTAGGCGGTGCCAATGGTGGCCAAAAAAATGTCTCGTTCTATGTGATTTGCTTCCTCAGGAGAATTATAGCCATGGATCGGATTTCCACATGCACACCTAATTGTAGAACATGAATGAGCTTTAGCGCCAGAGAATATAGATGCTTCTCCCTGCAACAACACCTTTGATTGGCCTTTCTTCTTATTGTCGACACTCATGAGGTGCATTTTCAGAGATAAATGTCAAAGATCCAGACATAAAAAAACAAGCTTTTTATAAACCCCTCTTGCAGGATCTCTATTAAGTGCCACCAAAATCTCATTAAAATTTTAGTTCAAACACTAAGATGGTCTACAGTTCAAGACAATGTGTGTGTCATTCACAAAAGTCTACATTTCATGGAGAAATATGATGACCTCCTCTGTGAAGTTTAGCATTATGTATGATGAACGTACCAGGGAAAAATTTATGTGCTACAAAGATGTTAAACAAATTTTGTGGATCCCTAAATTTCAGTTGCGTGACCTCAACTCAGAGTCACAGATCATACTTACATATGAGAACATTCAAGAAATGTTGTGGATGCCTGAGCACTAGATGAGCGACATCAAATTTCTATTAATTCACTTCACATGATATTTAAGGTTTTGATATTCTAATTTTGTATACGTTAAAAAAAATTATGTGCTACGAAGATGTTCAAGAAATCCTGCAGATTCCTAGATACCAGTTGCGTGACATCGACTTAGACTTGCAGATCATACCTGTGAATGAGAACATTCAAGAACTTGCGGATGAGAAAATTCAAGGAATGTTGTGGATGCTTAAACACTAGAAGTGTGACGTGGGCTTTCTCGCAATGCGCTTCACATGATATCATTTAGGGTCTTGTTATTGTAATTTTTTTTATACCACAGAAAAATTTATGTGCGAGGAAGATGTTCAAGAAATCATACAAATCACTAAATAATGGTTGTGTGACCTCGACTCAGACTCGCAGATCATACTTATGGATGAGAAAATTTAAGAACTTGTGGATGAGAAAATTTAAGAACTTGTGGATGAGAAAATTCAAGAAATGTTGTGGATGACTAAACACTAGATGCATGACCTGGGATTTTGTTAGGCCCCTATACTACTAGTGTAACTCCTTATTGTTATTAGTACAACCCACATATTATATTGTTGTACGTATGTAGTCCCCATATTGTTTCTATTGTGCCCCATAGAAGCCCACTATTGTTATTATTATGCCCTTACATTATTATTGTTATGTCGTCTCTAATTATGTTATGACCCCTTAGACTCATATATATAGAAAGGAAGTATTTTCATTTGTATCATCGAAGAATTGTTCATTTGTGTAATCTAAAGGAGGTTGCCCCCTCGAACAGTCTAAATTATAAGGCGTTGATCTATCTTTTCTATCTTTTTATGACCTAGTTTCATAACATTTGGTATCAGAGCTTTGAATTTTAGGGTTTTGCTGCTCCAAATAGGTCATTGTGGCATTTTTTCTATAAATTCTTTTCTATGACATTTCAGACATTAAAAAAAAACCCATTTGGGCCGAAATTGTTCTAAACCACAGTTCCAAATTTCAAAGTTTTCCATGCTATATTTGCAAAGATATGATCTGAGGAAGTTGGCATTTTTGTAGACTCGTAAATTACATTCGAAACAGCTGACTGGGGGAAAACAGTCATAACTTTTGTTTTGAGCATCAGATTGAAATTTCATAAGAAGTTATAGAAAGAGGATGAATTGTAGTTTCTTGTGTATATTTTTCAGATCCTAAGGTCAAAACAGTGACACGTGGCACTTCCTACAAGTTTGCTCTTCTGAAACGGTCTATCATTAGGTCATCTTGGAAGATTGTGCATAACTCTGCCTTGGAGAATCGAAATTCGATTATACTGGTGGCATTGTAAAGAGGACACAGAGGGCTATTGTAGATTGCAATTTCAAAACTGGATGATTTGAAATTATAGAGATACATCAAAGGCAATATCGAGCTCCTACAAAGTGAAAAAAAAGGTGTGTAGATTTTTTTAAATTTTTGCTTAAGCTTGGTTTGGAAAATTATTTTGAAGGAATTCAAAGGGCATAGTAGAGCATTATTATCGGTATATGATGCCCCGAGGAAAGAAAATGAAAACATAGTAAGCAACCAGAAATCTCTAGCATGACTTATGAAGAAGAGGAAGAAATGCAACATGATATATCAAAATTACGAGACCAAGTGCAACAAATGTCACTCGTACAAAAAGTAATAGAATCTAATATGGATGGTTTAAAGAAAGATGTAGAAGCTAAGATGAATGACATGGAAGCTAAGATGGATGATTTGAAGATAGATTTGAAGACAGATTTGAAGAGAGGCATGGCAGATTTGAAGATAGATTTGACAAATTTTCTACAAGAAATACTTACTAATGGTGAAAGGGTAGTAAAGGAAACTCATGACAAGAACAAAAGAAATGATAATAATGATTTCATAGACTCTAATGTTGGATCGAAGACGCACCATATTCCAAAAATCGATATGAGGAAGTTTGATGGCAAGGATCCCGCAACATGGATATTACAGATGGAGCAATCTTTTGATCTCAATAATGTAAAAAACACACAAAAGGTATGTATTGCATCTAATTATTTACACCCGAATCAATTTTTATGGTATGAAGGGCTTTGTTCTCGTAAACCACTTGTCACATGGTTAATTTTCATGCAGGAAATGATAGCACATTATGGGATACAAAGAGAAATTCCTTCTTTAGCTGATTGATAAATCTCAAACAAAAGGGTTCAATGGAAGAGCACATTGAAAACTTTCAAAAATTTAATAGAAGGGTAAATTATATTCTAGAGAAGCAAAGGATTGATGTCTTCATAGGGACTTTAAAGGATAACGCTCAACATGAGGTTTGTTTTTGGGAACCTAATTCATTGGGAGGCATTCGAGTTGGCAAGAAAAATTGAAATCGAAATTATGAAAACAAGGAATCCCACCACTCGTGACTATAATTATGGAAGTGTTTCTTCTCCTAGCCTTTCACAACCTACAAGGCTTACACCACAACAATTGGAAGAAAACAGAGAAAAAGGGCTTTGTTACAATTGTGATAGAAAATTCATTAAAGGTCATAAGTGTGCTAAGAAGAAATTATTTTACATAGAGTCTGAAGAGGAAGAAGAAAAGGATCAAGAAACATCAAAAGGAGAGGATATACGCCAGGACCCAACACCAGAAAAAGAAGAAATGAATCTGACCATATCTTGTAAAGCATTGGCAAGAATTACCACTCAAACTCTCAAGATAGAAGGACATATCAAGAAGAAAAAGGTTCAAGAAGTGAAAGATCACATCGAGAAAGAAGAAATAAATCCAACCATATCTTGTAATGCATTGGCCGCAATTATTACTCCTCAAACTATCAAGATAGAAGGACATATCAAGAAGAAAAATGTTCAAGAAGTGAAAGATCACAATCGAGCATCAAGAAATGAATCCAACGATATCTTGTAAAGCATTGGAAGAAATTACCACTCCTCAAAATCTCAAGATAGAAGGAAATATCAAGAAGAAAAAGGTTCTAGTAGTGAAAGATCACATCGAGCATCAACAACAAGTTCTCCAACTTATAAAGGATAATGCCACTTTTGTGTAGAATCAAATGAAAAAACAGGTAGATCAACATCGCAGTGAAAAATGTTTTGATGTAGGTGATTGGGCATTTTTATAGTTACATCTCAAGCAAGCTATTTATGAGAAGGAAATGTTGGCAATACTCCATGCAGTTAAGAAATGGTGACCTAACCCAATGGGAAGACACTTCAAGGTAAAAATGGATCATGATAGTCTTAAATACATTTTAGAACAAACATTATCATTAAAAGAACATAAAAAATGGGTCACAAATATGTTTGGTTATGACTTTGACATCATCTACAGAAAAGGGAAGGAATTTTTTGTTGCAGATGCACTCTCAAGAAAAGATGAGGATGTGGAAGCATTGTTTTGTGCTATTTCTATTATCCAACCAAATTGGATAAACGAAGCAAGGGATGAATGGAAGAAGGACAAAGAAGTGTGGCCACTCATTCAAAGGTTGCAGAATATCCCAATTCAAACAGTATTGCAAGAACTTGAAGGAAAAATCATATTGGAACCTAGAGCAGTCACAGAAACAAGAACCCGACAGCTAGGAAATCGATCAATTTCAGAGTATCCCATCATGTGGAAGAACTTACTCACTAAAGATTCCACATGGGAGGACAAAAATTTTCTACAGAAGCATCAAAATCTACTCAAGCATTGAGAACAACACTTTTTGAAGGAGAGAGGCATGTTAGGCCCCTATACTACTAGTGTAACCCCTTATTGTTATTAGTACAACCCCCTTATTATGTTGTTGTACCCATGTAGTCCCCATATTGTTACTATTGTGCCCCATAGAAGCCCACTATTGTTATTATTATGCCCTTACATTATTATTGTTATGTCGGCTCTGATTATATTATGACCCCTTAGTCTCATATATAGAAAGGAGGTATTTTCATTTTTATCGTCAAGGAATTGTTCATTTGTGTAATATAAAGGAGGTTTCCCCCTCGAAGAGGCTAAATTCGAAGGCGTTGATCTATCTTTTCTATCTTCTTGTGAACTAGTTTCATAACAGATTTCTCACAATTCACTTCACATGATATCATTTAGGGTTTTTCTATTCTCATTTTTTATTTGCTTTAATTTTTTTTTTGAATATTTGGATTTTCAATAGTTAATCCATATTTTATATTAAAAAATTAGAAATATTTAATCAATTAAAAATCATTTTATATCATGTTTTCAAATTAAAAATGTTTTTAATATTTATGAAGAAAATCAAAGTGGTCCATGGATGGAGTATATTTCCAATATCATTTAATGTTCATGCAATTGAAGAATATGGCTAATTATGTTTTGTGCTCAAGTTAATGTAATAGAATGAAGAATTATTAACCTCCTAGGAGCACAATAGGCCATGATTGTCTGACATCAATGATGAGAAATGTTATTAGAATATGTCAAAAGTGATCGAATAATATGCAAATAAATCAAAAGGTTATGCCTCTTTACTCACCTACAATGTAATGATCCTCCTATAAAATATAATAAAGTTATTCACACCTCCACACATACATATAAAAAAATGAAATCAGAAAAATGAGGGAAAATATAAATATATCTAGGATATAAAAAATGTCTTTGGTATTTGGTAGAAGGATATCAATCTCACACCTCACAGACATAATTGAAGCCTTCCTTTGAGGTGATAATTTAAGGAGAGGATCAAATAAAGTGTGAATAAAGTGTGATTCTCAACACTCAGATAAGCATGTGAGTGCAACATGTCACAGTAGGTTTGAATATAATCCTTTCATCAGTTACATGATTTGGCAATAGAATGTAGTTCATTGTTATGGGTTGGGCATCTATGAAAACCATCATAGAGTGTCCGGTTATGATGGTGTCCTTCTTTCATTTTGTTGTCTTTGTTGAGGCTTTCTTGTTAGGATCGATATGCTTGAGCCCTGCAAACTAGAACCAAAAAAATTATGGCAACATTGTTGGTGTATAATATCAATTGCTTTGCAAATGAAGCCCACTTCCATGCCATCTTGGCGAACCAGTGATAACAACGGGTGTGACAAAATAGGACTAGGCACATGACACAATCTTGAATTTAGTTTAGGAATATATTTTGCTTGGTCGAAAGGTAAATTACTATATATTCAAAGTAGGGAATTGCTCTTTGTTTTTGTGCTTGAAGAATATAAAGAGTAATTTTCAAAATTTCCACACAATTAAGGACATAGTACTCTTGAATTGATAGTTTATTAACAACTTTACCGGTTCACTTTTATAGGTGGTTGAGGTAAAGGGTTCTTTGGTTTGGTGAATATAAAGAGTAATTTTTAAATTTTCCACACAACTAAGGTATTACTCTTGAAAATTAAGGTATTACTGTTGAATTGATAGTTGATTAGAAACTTTATCAGTTCACTTTTATGGTTAGTTGGGGTAAATTACTTTTTAGAAAACATTTTGTTTTGGGATTTTAGGAGTCAACAATGGTCATCAAAATTAATGTAGGGAAGAAATTATAGATAAATTTATATATTAATATATTTATTTTAAAATTTTCATAATTCTTAAAGAGTAAAGAACGTATAAATGTATTTATAGGTGGTGTTGTTGTTATTTTTTTTTGCAACGTTAAATTAGGAGTTAATCTAATATTGAGGAAGATGGTTTGTTCTACTATTCCCCATAATATATTCTTCTCTATGTAGGTATTATTGATAATGTAATAGACTTAGTTTCAAGCATTTGAAATCAATTCCTTGTGAATGTCACCAAAGGATATAAACTTGAACATTCTAATCAACTCCTTAACTCTAGTCATCTATTGATCCAATAAAGAAATGTTTAAGGAAGTATAACATTTCAGCCAATTTATAATAGCCTTTGAATCCCATATCACCTGTAAGTTCAGATTGTCGAAGTGACATAATTAAAATAACTAATATAAGTGACTAATTTCTATATTGCAGTACATTTTAAGTAGTTGTATTTTTGTTCCTAAACTAAATTAGATGTTCACTTTAGTAATTTTTAGTTGCATTACCTATGATCTAGATGTATATTTTAACCCAAGACTAAATCAGTCGTTTATGTTAGTCTTTTTTAATTGGGTCACTTAAGATTGTTCATTTTTAGTAGTATTTCACTAGGAAAATTATTGTGACTAACGTTTTTAGTCATAGTCACTAATTTCTTTATTTTATACTAGCGTTGGGTTAGATATTGTTTATATCACATTCAAGACATATAGACTATAATGTACAAAATAGAAATAGAGCAAGCATTATGAAACAAACCTTCGAAAATTAATTATGCACTCACATAGAGAGTTAAAAGAAAATGGAACCATTTCAATAATATAAATCATTTATCAAGGAAAAAAGTATTTATACAATCCTTGAAGGTTCCAATTTCATATACAAGGTGCTCTTGTGCTACTTCACGGAGTTGATACATATAATACAAATGTATATCAGAAGTCAACGAGATAGTACACACACTCACTGGGAAATGTTCCCTATTATTCTTTTTTTTCCTCTAGAGACCCACTGAGGTAACTATTCTACATTGAACAACTAACAACGGAAATTTGAGCCCAAATGACCCTTGTGCTAGAAACGAACCGTAAAGAATCCCTGGGAAATTGACCTATAGGAATAATGGAAGGAAGTTAGAAGCAGAAGTTTGCCACGTTTTTATGGACACAGTCGATAATAGCCACATTGTACCTGTCACCATAAGTTCAGCCTCAAAAGAAGTTTTGGACATAATAATAACAAAACATGACTTTTAAAAGAAACAAAAAGTATAACAAAAAAAAGACATTGCCGATAATAGCCACATTGTACCTGTCGCCATAAGTTCAAACAGGGGAGTGAGCCTCAAAAGAAGTTTTGGACATAATAATAACAAAATATGACTTTTAAAAGAAACAAAAAGTATAACAAAAAAAAGACATTGCGACACGGTGACATCATACCTATAGTTCGAAAGAAAATTCATATCATGTTCCAGTATAGTTTTACATAACACCCTTAGCACCGAGAGAATGAGCGCATGTACTGGTTCCATAACGTGAATGGTAAATTATAGTAAAATAGGGTAACAATATGTGGTAACAAATATTTTCCACTAGGATTTTAACCCTCGGTCAAACTTAGGATTCATGGTTTGTTATGGCCCCATAGCCATTTTGGAAACATAAATGGCGTAACCCTCATTTTTAATTACCTTAAAATTGAACCCTACATTACACGAAATCACACCATAAGCTACTAAATGAAGGACATAAGAGCACCTAATATCCCATTAGCAAGCTGCTAAAGGAAACATAAAATTTGAAGTCAGGAACTCCATAACACAGGGAAGCCTAACATACTAGTGAGAATACTACACATTAAGGGAATGCAAAAAATTCTTAGGGATAAGAAAAATTTATGTCGGACGTTCAGAGAGGTAGGAGGTCTGAAGCACTCTACTACAATAGTAGAAAACAAATTATTAGTGGAAAAAAAGGCACTAAAGCTACTAACTCAAAACCAACCATTGAGATATATTTAAAACTCCTACCGACGTACCATTGCACACTTCCCCAATTTGTATAGGATATATACCTGTCATGAGACCCCGAGAGGAAAATACAGCTTGCAGTAAACTAGGATTTTCACGGTGGCGCTCTTAAGGAACGACCCCATTCCAAAAGGATGAAAAACAAAAATCCAAAAGAAAGAGGACAAAATTAAATTGCAAGGTTTAGGGCTGGATGGAGGAACCTCCACCTCCGGATTATGGAAACCAAATTTCCGCTGCTAGATTAGCAAGGTACTAACAGGAACATGGAAATCACATGCAATAGGAGGACATGGAATACCATGAATCGATGACATAAACCAATGATCGTCATCGAACCTTTAAAATATCACATGTATTTGCGTGAGAAGGAACCGAGAACTAAGACTTCACCATATATACTCTTCACCAATGGTTCAACGCTACTACTATCAATACTTCTTCTCTTTAGGTGCTAATGTATATAAACGGTATAGACATGAATCACCAACTATAAAACGTTAATTATACATTTCAAGAAGTAACACAAGTCATGAGGGGGTGTGATGACCTTCTTTAATCTAAGGGAGTTTTGTTGGAATTTGAAATGGGGAATTCTTTAATATCCAATCATTCTGTGAAATCATAAGGAGTCGATTACAAGTCGAGTAGAAAAGGGACCTTTCCTTATTATATGGTGACTAAGTACGTACTGTATCATCGAACTATATTGGAAATAAAATAAAGTGGGACATTGCTATAAAGTATAGGCATTATATATAAATCAAAGTGGGACATTGTTATAAAGTGCAGTTATGGTATGATTATATATAAAGTCAGGAGTTAAGCACTTTTAAGAACTTATAGTGACCTGCCCAATTTAATAAGGTGTGGCGTGGAAAGGAGGAGAATATAAAACAATAATCTTCTTCGAAAATAATGCTATGAATGGGAGTCAAACTAACATCAAATAAGGAGAACTATTAACCTATGCATTCCAGTGAAGAAGTGTAATTATAAAAATTATAGTCGAGAGGACCGAGAAATTAATATAAATTTATATATATATATATATGATCCTTAATTTGTTAGTTAGAGGAAAAAAAAGAAAAAGTATGGTGTGCAAGACTGAGGTACATTACATTAATGCTATCACTCATCAAACCATTTTGTAGGATTCCCTTTGAAATATAGTAATAAACCTATATCACTCATCTTAAATGTGGATATCAAGTGTTCTCCTAGATATGGAATGTGTAAGACTCCAAAGAGTGTTCTAAACCTTCCATCCTTTTATAGAAATTTGATTATTCCTTGTCTTATCAGTCTAGCTATCAAGTGATCTGCTAGGTGTGATATCATTATTGCAATTCCTTTTGACGACTTTATTATTTTATGTATACTTGTAATATTTATGTTGGGGACATTGGGTGTGGGGCTAATGAATAAATTTTATTATATGTGTATATAATAATAATAATAATAATAATAAATAGTTGTTTTTCTCTTTGAAAAAAAATTGAAAACAACACACGAGTATTTTGGGCTTCTTTTATTTTAGAAAAAATATTAAAGTGCTTGAGTTCCAAGTAATGGACAAAAAAGGAAGAAAGTGATAGTTGTGACACTTGTAACCTTGCAAAATTTTTTAAGATTTCAAGGAAAATAACTACCACCAAGAGACAAAATACCTAGAGAAATATGTTATGTTGGGTGGGGAGATAAGGGTAAGGATAGCTAGATACAAATGCATTATAAGAAAGGTAAAAAGAAAATATTTTTCCTATAATAAAAAAATCCTAGGTAGAAAAAAAGGAGGAAGACCTTAAAAGCATTGCACTACTAAAAATATGTTGGGGAAAGGAAGAAATAAATATGACTGAGTAAAAATAGTTGGGCAATATCAAAGAAACATGAGGCTTAAGAGTAGTTTCTATGATTGTAACTAGTTGGTTGGGAGGAGCGTGCTAGTTCCTACATTATTTTCAAGAGTACATATAAGTAGTAATTTTTTTTTGGATTTTCAAAATATTTGGTTGGAATAAGACTTTACTAAGGGATTATCTATTATTGGGGTAGTTAAATTGAAGAACAAATATTACCAGTGCATTTTGTGGAAAATCAAAAGAAATTCAAGGAATAATACACAACAAAATGAGCTCAAAAATCCTTAGGAATTCATTTCTATTAAGCAATAGCAAGATATATTATTATTCATTAATGCATGCAATTATAAGTATGGCATATATGCATGTTATCAATTTAATGTAGTAAAGGAAAGTTTTCCATTTACAATATTTTTTGGTTAAGACAGACATTTGCATGTGTTAGATAATGGAACTATCTATAGAGATACTCTACACCTATTTAGCCACACTAAGTCTGTGTCAGAATTTTAAGCTTGAATATGGTTAGGTGTATAAGGATGGAATAACCATGAGGAACGTAGGATAACTACCCAAATAAAAAAGAATTTCTAGAGAAATTAGAAAAATAGACATGCATACCTTTTTTAGAGTAGTCACAAACCATAGAAGAAAGAAAAACACAAAGACCAAATATAATAATATAGAACAAGGTGTTCAAATAATTGTTCTAATCTGATCCATTTACATCAGTCATGAAAATAGAGGGTTCAAAACTCTAGATACATTTACATATTTAGAAATCAATTTATAAACATAAGAAATTGTAAGATGAGTTTGTCTGGATAGGCTCAACAATCAATTATTTCCAATGATTAAATTTAAAATACAAATGGTGTGGAATTTCTATGGAAACAAGGAAAAATAAAAATATAACTTGTACGTGGACATCATACTCAATACTTGATTAAGGAATCTATATTACTTTTGTATCAAATTCATTTATCAAATAAAAATTCTATAATTATCTAGAAAATGAGTAGCTAAAGCATATTTTGAGGAAAGGATGAATAGATTGTTCAATAGGTAAAACAAATTCTTAATAGGATTGGAATATTAAATAAAATAGCTTGTGAATGAGTGTACAATACATCTAAGTGATAACACGGATGACAATTTTCCATGAAAATTTACAATCAACACCATTCTTAATGTTAATTGAGTATTTGTATAGCAAACGCAATGTTATAAGAGACTTTGACCTAGAGGGGAAGACCTACTTGATTGAGGGAAATATTAAGATGAGGTTTAAATTTCAACCTATTAAAAAGAAAGAAAATAAATCATTGATAATATATTATCTAAATGATTGAGACATAAGGAATTTTGGAATTGAACATGGAAACATACATGTATGAAATTGAATTTACCTTAGGAAATTTCCTAGGAAGTAGTGGTTGAGATTATCTATTTAAACATAGAAGAAACTACAGACCAAAGTATGCGATTGGGATATAGACATTGAATGAAAACAAAGAAATAAACTTAGGAATTAAACCCTTTCTGATAATAAGATAATAAAAATTAAAAATAATATTACACATTTAAAAAAAACGGAGTATGACCAAATGGATGGAACTAGTACAATACCTAATAACTTAGAAGTCACATGTATGATTATTTTCACTTCGAAATCCATGATTTGTGGCTAAACCTACAAATAATTTATGTATGAAACCTTGTATTTCAAATAAAATTAACAAGAAACAAATGAACTAAGACAAAATGTTTTAAATTTAAATACTAGGGTGATAGGTTACCTAGTAGTAGCCATCTTTGTCCAAGGTAAGTTGATTCCATGTAATCATGGGTTTGAATTTAATAGGTGTAATTTCCTTGAAAGCCATGTAATAATTAATAAACAAAAAATAAAAAGAGAGTTCTAAGGATAATTATCTATATGATAATAGTGGTTGAATATTCATGTAACCTTATAAAATCAAAATTGATTGCCCATGAAACTTAACCATGTGACGAATCAAACAAGTGTCCACATAAACCTCTAAAGACTCCATGATCATCTAGAGTATTAGTGGAGCATAGGAACTAGAATCAAATAGTCATAATTTGAGGTTAACTTCCTATTCTTCATTAATCCCAAACTTTTATAACTATAAAGCCAATTTACATCAGAGGGAAAGTCATAGTGGATAAGTAAGGTTTAGTAAATGTTGTGGAACTTAGAGTTGATGGATCAAATCACGTCCTTTCATAGTTATAACATAACATATTTTGGAACTAAATGCACACCAAAAAATTGTATGGTATTTGTATGGCATTGAAAGAGCATTAGACTAGGAAAACATACCACCCAATATACTTTATATATGAAAAAAACACTCCTTATGGGGTGTCATCTGAAAAGAAGTCAAGATGATCATCAACACATCATGATATGAACATTTTCTTATGAAGGGAAGAGAATATCCCCTCCTTTCTTTGAGGAGCTATTCCCTTTAGTGGAAAGAACATCATTTGATGCATTCCATTTATCAAGACATATAGATCCACATACCTTTTTATAATTCCCTTCCCAACTACACTTATAGAATTTCCTTAAGGATTTTCATGGAAATTTTGACCTACTGCTAGATTCTGATCTCCCTCTTATTTACGTATTTTTATTTCATTCTTGGGAATGAGCACTTACAAATATTACATCCATTCTCTAACTACCCAAGGTTTTCCACATCATTTCGTTCAACGATTAGGATGAAACGACATTAGGAATTTGTAATGTGTTAAATTATTGAGAATAGTTACAACTAGAATATCCCATGAATCTCAAAAGGAACACATGTCACAAATGAGTTTATCTTCAAATTATTTTTTTAATGTTGATTGATAGTAACTAAATTGTGAAAATATTAAACATGTTGAAATGTTATATTATGAATTGTCCGTTATTCATCCTTAGGAAATAACATATTTGAAAGGAATATTTTATTTATCAAAGATGTATACTAACACAAAGTCCCTAACTTATCCCGTAATACCTTGGTTGTATCTTCTCTTAACAAATTTGATAAAATTGGATCTAATAGACATAAGTATATTGTACTATTTTCCCTCCTATTTGACTTCATCCATAATTCTATCAACATAACCATAGATGTAGTACACAAATACACATTGGCGCATTATTATTTATTTACATTAATGTCCTTCAATTTGAGTTTCCATACCTGAAATCTCTACCCATTAAATTCCTCAATATTGGGTTTAGAACTGGTTGCAATTAGTTTTCAACACAAAAATCACAACCATAGAGCTCCCACTAAATCTAGGTTTATCACAGATACAAAGTACACTTGTTCTACGAAAAACGAGTTAAATCTTTAGCACCAAAAGTGGCCCATGAAACAATGAACTATATCTGACACCAATTTTAATTTTTAATCTTTTATAGTTAACTAATATAGAGAGAAAAATAATACAATAATCACATTCATTATGTTAAAAAAAAAAAATACCAAAATTTATCTTATATTTTTTCCTTAACAATACTTAATAAAAAAACTAAAAAATACAAAATTATAGTGAGATATATAAATTTCTCGTTATAATAACTTCACCATTTAGAAAATAATATATATCATTCCATAACTTCCGTTATCCTGGATTGGGTTATAATCCTAATTCCTTAATTAGAATTTAATTGTAACGAGATAAAAACACCAAACAGATTAAAACGAGATAATAAAAAAAAATAACCAACAAATAACCCTACGAAGAATATAATAAATCTCAAGACAACCCATGAAGAGGAAAAATTGGAAATTTGAGTTATAAATAGTATGTTGATCCATATTCTTAATAAAAAGGGACATCATAATTGAATTTATGTGTTGTTTATATTTTTTCAATCGAAACCAGGTTTATGAATTGATGACATTGATTATTACTATTGAGCGTATACATATGCACCATGATTTAGAAATTGATTATTTAATTGCTACATTATTCCTATACAATTGAGCATATACATACAAGGCATAATTTAGAAATTGATTATTTAATTACTAAGGTAGCAGATAGACCAATAACATAATTCCTGGATAGTTATAATCTTTGAGTGTGCTATGAATTAGATAATCATTTCAAATAAAATTTAAAAAGGAATGTTATATTCATTTTTATTATGTAAATGAGTTATTGTTTTATGATTAATAATGGTGGTTTTAGTTTATGGTTTTGTGATTTTAAAATACATGTATTGAATCATTTAAATAGAGTTGAGACACTCTATTTTAGTTTTTTTAGAGGTGAGAAGTGAAATATTATTTGGTCATCTCTGTAAGGTTTGGTCAAAGATAGTAATAATTTATTGACATTGGTTTTTCTTATTCTTAATTTTTTTATTTTTTTTTTTGGGTAAAATAGTATTATTGTTCCTATGTTGTAATTTTTTATTTTCTTTTAAAATTTTTTCTAGAAAATAAAGTTTCTAATAACCACATAAAAAAAGAATTAGTCATCAACAAGATAAAAAAATTACTTTCTTTAAAATTTATTTAGATATAAATGAGAACATTTCCACCTAATAATTGGTAATCTACTGCAAATACCATCCCCAATTTAGGAATATGACATCACAAAAGTGAAATTTTATTTTTTGGATTCAATATCATTTTTATATTCTAACCTACAATTCTTGTATATATGAATTCCCATCATCTACCTTACTCTAATAATATTAGATTACTTTAGGCTTAATAAGTGATCCTTAATGATCCAAACTATTGTTCCATATCTTCCCATAACACCATTCACATCTTGTTCCAAACTAATTTTGTTGAGAGTATTAGTTATTCTTGGTTCTTACTCATGCATTCATAGGTAAATTATAGACATGGTTTCAGTGAACCAAGAGAATAAATTAATGAGAGAGAAAACTTTTTAGGAAGTGAAATTTTTCAGTTTAACTAATTTTTAGATATTATTTAAAAAAAATAAAAAAATTACCCATTTAATTAAAATTTCACTTACTTTTTAGTATATATCATTAAATTAATGATATTGATTAAAATATTACTAATTTTAATAATAAATTACATGTTTTTAATAAATTATATATATATATATATATAAAGAGCATAGTAATTACCTATAATACTATTACACAAAAATATTATTAAATTAATGAAAAAATAATTTAATTTATGAAAAATATCTTAAATATGGCATCATTTAAATAATAATTAAAATATTATATCCGAAATAATATCTTAATTAATATAAGAAAAGTTTGTAGAATTTATAATAAATTATGAGATAAATGAAATGCTACTATTTTACTTTTTAAAGTCCTTCTCTCCGCTCTGATATGGGGGTACACTAGTTTACGTTCATTGTCAACTTTTCATTGAAGAAAAGTAAAAGGAGCTCCAAATATTTATTTCACTAAATTTTGTTAATTTGAAAAACTAGATTAGGAAAATGCCAATATTAGATTTAAAAGTTCAAACATTAAATTACAAAAGTTTCATTATTAATTTTTATAAGCGTGAATATTATATTAGAAAGTATAAAAATTGTATTGTCGACAATTTTAAAAAACGACTATTAGTTATTAAAATTTTAAAACTTTGAATTTAAAATTGTAAATTATTATTTCAAAAGTTCAATATTATACCAAGAAAATATTAATATCAAATATTATAATTTCAAGTCCAGATGTTTGAACATTATAACATGTGGCTAATTGAATACGAAATTTTATTTTGACCAACTTCCTAATATTACAAAGTTAGTTGTGTAGTTAATGGGGACGGTATTCAATTTCTTAAAAAGAGAATAAGGAACCACATTTGATGATGTTCCTTAGATCTTAGTTTACTAAATAATTAGTTATGCAATTTATCATTAAAAATTTCAAATGTTTAAGTGAAAAGTTGGGTTTGTCACTTTGTATTTTCACTAATGAATACATTACCATTAATTTGTAACTTGAATTATGCTTTTTTGATGAGTTATTGTGTTTGTGTAAAATGTTCATTAATATACCTTTTTATTATAAAACTTGAAAATATAAATATTAATTTTTATTTTATATATATATATTTTTTTTTTCTAAAGTAAAAGATGGTCTTTCTATTAACTTAGGAAAAAAATACAAATTTTACACAAGATACAACAAACTCCCACAAAGGGAAAGTGTAAACACAGAGGCTCAGACGTCCACAAAAGGAGAGTGGAGATACTCCAAGAACCGAAAAAATCTCCGAAAAAACAAACCAAAACAAAGTCAGTACTGGACAGGAACCAAAAGCGGATAGCCCAAAATTCACTGAAAAATTGACACCAAATGATCCTGCGGTCAAACGTCAACCTGCATGGAGTCCAAGCCCTTGGAAAACCTCAAGATGCATGAACAAAACTGACTGTTGATCTAAAACTTCAGATCCAACAGTTGGTGGTCATATCGTACGGCTTAAAAGCCCACAGAATAATGCCCGATGAAGGTGGTTTACATTTCCCGTCCTTTGCCACGTGTAGCAGCCTGAGTGGAATCCTTGGCTTTTGGAAAAAACTGACTTTGGAATAAAAAGTGCCCGATGAAGGTGGTAAACCACTGGTGGTTTGGTCCTTTCGGGCCCACCAACATGCATACCAAAAGGTGGTCGAAGATTTGCCTCCTTCAGATCTGACGGCCACAAAACAAATTGGATCGCACATCCACTCACGAAATACCCAGAAAAGAAGGCAGTAAACACTGTTCTCCCCCCTCCATGTGACATAAGCTGAATGGCATTGCTTGTCATCCAGGAAAACCACAGAGGGCGCCCTGAGTAGGTGGTGTATTCAAGGCAGTTATTGACCCCAGTAATTTCTTCCATTGACCTCCGCCGTAATGAATAAGGAAGACTTGGCCGGAAGGGAGGCCTCCTACAAGGAACGCCATAAGAATGCTTTGTGGTGCTCGTCTCACATGGAATCCCTTATCTTGAGAGCAGATAACTATTGTCAGGATTTCTGCCTGTTTTTCCCTATAAGTACCCTTAGAGAACCGACAGTGCCTATCCTCTGAAAAACTGTCTAAAGTAATCTTATTCATCATTGACATGAGATAAAATTCTGTCTCTTGAATTTTCCTGAAACTACTGTCTTTCACTGAGGGCCCAGGATGAGCATTCCATCTTCATCCTGTCATCTATTACCTCCTCCCACCAGCAGCACAAGTCAATATGTTTGTTTCGAACCCCCTCATTGGCAAGCGAGTCTGCAACTTTGTTGGCTTTCCTGGGAACATGCACCAACCTAAGAGTACGTAGCACTCTTAGGTGTGATTGGATTCTTTGGTAGACTTGTAGAAGCTACTAGTGGCCTAAGATTTTCTTAGGTGCAGCGCCAACATTAACCCTCTTCACCGAATTAATGACTAGTTCAGAGTCAGCCTCAATAATGACATTGTGAATGTTGTACTTGAGCAGAATTTCCAAGCATAGTTCCATTGCCATGAGCTCAGCCATATTGTTGGTGGATTTTCCTAGATAATTATGGAAGATGACCAGAATGTTGCATTCCTTATCCCTCAAGACCCCCCCATACCCTGCTTCACCCAGATTCCCTTTAGGGGCCCCATCAATGTTAAATTTTAAAAAACCATGAGAAGGGGGTTGCCAGGAAGCTTTCTCAGCAGAGATATTCTTGTTGATCTGTATAGAACACTGAGGGAGATGGAAATGGAGCTCTAACTTTTCCAGGATTCTAGCCTCTCTTTTTCCAATGAGTTTTCCAGTATCAGCTCCTCCCAGGATGCGCACAGACTCTCTGAGTTGTTTAAGGATTAGCTTTAGAATGTTGCTCAACGGGCTCGCCTTATCCTTGAAAATCCTGTTATTGTGCTCCTTCCAAACATTCTAGATTAAGAGCCTTGGGGTCAGTGCCCAAGTGGAGGTTAATATCTCAGTCTCCGAAAAGTTTTTCCTCCAGTTTATCAATGTAGCAATGATGTCATTCACATTTCCATCTGTTTGCTCAAAGACATCAGCAACCCAGTTCCAAAGTATTGTGGTGAATGAGCATCTGTTCAGGAGATGATTAGTGGTTTCTTGCTATTGTCCACATAGGCGACATCTTTAGGGGCTGACCAAGCCTCTTTTTCTTAGGTTATCCCATGTTAGAATCTTGCCCTGTAGAACCAGCCACTTGAACAGTTTTACTTTCATCCAATGAGGATTATCCTAGAGTTCTTTCCACTTTTTATCAGTGTTTGGATAGTTAAGTCTTGTGTCCATCCTTTTGGCCTCCTTAAGGGTGAAGAGACCTATCGTCTTCTTTCCCCATCTTAATTGATCTTCCAAGGTTGAGGTTAAGATTTGCCTCTTTTCCAAAAGGCCATTAAGGGCTATAGCTTGAGTATGCAGCCTGCCCATATCTCTATACTATGGAAGTTTCCATATTCTCCATTTCTCATCGTTCCTTGAGTGATCCCAATAGTCCCTTACCCTCCTTAAACCTTTGTTTATGGTATCTGGGTGAATGTCTGCTAAATATTCACTGCGGAGATTTTCCTCCTGCTGCCAATTATCCTCCCAGAACCAGGCCAGATTTCCATTTCTGATCTCCCAGAAACTATGATTTTGGACTAGGGCCTTGTTCTCCCATGCTCTATTCCAAATTGAATAACCTTTTACTTGTCTCGTCATTCTTATGAGGTTCTTCTCCTGGCAATCTCTTGCATACTTTTGCTTCCACAGTTTTGCCCAGGGGGCTTCAATTTCCTTTAGCCATCTCCACCAGATTTTGGCTCCTACAACTTTGTTAAGAGTTCCTGGGTCACCCAAGCCACCATGGGACTTTGGTTTGGATACCTTTTCCCATGCCACTAGCACCCATTTCTTATTTTTTTCACCTTTCCCCCAGAGAAAGCCTCTTAGAATGTTTCTTATATTAGTAATAACACCAGTTGGTGCCGGAATGGCCGAAAGCATATAGATAGGCATACTTTGGAGGATAACCTTAGTTAGAATCAGTCTCCCAGCTAGATTTAGGGCTCTATTTGTCCATTTGATAATCTTATCTTTTAGCTTATTTAGAACAGGCTCCTAGATTTCCTTGTCTAATGGTTTGTCAGTGAGGGGAACTCCCAGGTACTTCGCGGGCAATGACTCTCTTTGAAAGCCCAAAATTCTAGAAAGATTTATCTGAATCGAAATAACTGTATTGAAAAAGAAAATATTTTATTTAGTGAGACTTACCTCTATGCCTGCTGCCAAGGCAAACTCACTCAGAATATGCTTAAATGCTCTGGCCTCCTTGACTGTGGGTGTGCCTTGAAGCATAGTGTCATCTACAAATTGTTGATGTGTCACCATGTCTCCACCTTGAGTGAGTCTCAGACCCTGAATTCTCCCTTCCTCCTTAGCAGCTATGATTGCTCTCCCTAACCCTTCCATCATTAAGATGAAAAGGAAAGGACCGAGAGGATCTCCTTGCCTGAGTCCTCCCGTAGGCTTGAAGGTTTTGGAGGGAGAGCCATTGAGAAGAATTGAACAGTTGGCTATGGTAACTAGCACCATGACCCACTTAATCCAATTGTGATCAAAGCCATAAGCTTTTAGTACTACTCTTATGTACGACCAACTGATTTTATCGTAGGCCTTTGCTATGTCCAGCTGAATTATCATCCCTGCCTGTTTATTGGTATTGAGTGAATGAACCACTTCATGTGCTTGAATAATGTTATTTAGAATTTTTCTTCCTTCCACATAGCCCATTTGCTCCTCTGACACTAGGGTAGGGAGGAGTGGTTTGAGACGATTGGCAATTACTTTGGATATTATTTTGTACACCACATTGCACAATGTTGTAGGTCTAAATCTATTTGGAGAGGTGGCCTTTTCCTGTTTGGGGATTAAGGTTATGAAATATTCATTGAGTGCCTTTAAGACCGTCTTAAATTTCTGAGAGTCTTCCACAACCTCCAGAATATCTTGTTTTACTATCCTCCAATATGCTCTGAAAAAGTCCACATTGAAGCCATCTGGGCCTAGTGCTTTCCCATTGTGCATCTTTGTAATGACTTCCTCAATTTCTTCCTTTGTTACTAGTCTGTTGAGATTGTAATTGTAATCTCTAGGAACCAATTTAGGAATGTATTGAGTAAATCTCTTTGTAAACTGATATCTATCGTTCGAGGTTTCCTCTACAATTCTTTGAAAATGTTGGACTAGAACCTCTTCCATCTCTTCATGAGTGTTTCTTTCTATTCCATGGTCATCTGTGAGTTTCATAATTATCTTGTTGTTTCTATGAGCTATGGTGGATCTGTGGAAGAATTTGGTGTTTCTCTCCCCTTCTTCAACCCATTGTACTTTGGATTTCTGTCTCCAGAATATTTCCTCTTGTAGGCATCTAGTTTTGCATTCATGCTGAAGTGACTCTGCCATCTCTTTCCTTTCATATATATAGCCTTCTGTGATAAGAATTTGGCTTATTTCCTTTAGCTTCTTTTCCACATCTCCTTTGGCTTTGAAGATATTGCCAAATTCCTTTATATTCCACTCTTTGAGTCTACCTTTAATATGCTTGAGCCTACTGTGAAGAAGGAACAACTTTGTACCATAAATGTGTAGCTCTTCCTTCCACCATTTTTCTATGTTAGTGAGGAAGTTTGAGTGTGTGAGCCAAGCATTCTCAAACCTGAAGGGGGAGTTCTTTGGTTTACCAAATAGAGAAGCTTCCAATTGAATAGGCCAATGGTTAGAACCTCCAAAAGATAGGATGAGCGCATTCAGGCTACTTCCCATTAGAAGAAGTTCCTATGAGATAATGAATCTGTCTAATTTTGAGGCTACTTGGGTAGGGCCGCCCCTTTTGTTATTCCAAGTGAAGATTCCATTGCTGGTTTCCATGTCAATCAATTTCATATTGGTGATGAAGTTCTAGAAGGAAACAGAATCCCTACCAAGTGTTCTAATACCTCCTTTCTTCTCCATGAGTGATTTTATCATGTTAAAATCACCTCCTAGAATCCAGGGTAGAGTTGGGTATCTTTTCTTCATATCCTCTAGAGTGGTGGGGAGTCGAACTTTGTCCTCCATTGGCTAAGGACCGTAGACATTGGTGATCATGTAACATTGCCTATCACCCACCAGTTGGAAAATCAGAGAGAGGTGATGTTTGGAAGCCTCCGCATCAATCACACCAAATTTCTGTGGATCCCATTGAGTGAGAATGCCACCAACAGATTTGTTTGATTTAACTTCAAGGTATTCATATCTATTTAACCATTTGCTATGTTTTTCTCTGATCTTCTCCATTGAGCATTTTGTTTCTTGTAAGAATACTATGTCAGGTTTTTCCTCTTTAATCTTGTTACTTAGATTCCTCTGTTTTCTTCTACTCCCAAGTCCTCTAATGTTCTAGGTTGTGATTTTCATTGAGATGGGGTTGTAAAGGAGTAATTGGAAAGGTCTTTCATCCTTCTAGAGTCAATTATGAGTTTGCCACATTCCAGCAGTAGTTCTTTCTGTCTTTTCCTTCCCCTCCTCTTTCCTGTGTTTTTTGTTAATTTTCCTATTATTAGTCCTATTATGGAAGTCCCTTTATTCTCCTGGTTATCATGTCCTCTTTTGACTCTTGCAGTTGTTTGATCTGACTTGTTAAGGAATAGTTGTTGTACCTTGTCAATGTCCTCTTGAGGTATAGAGTTTATTCCCATGTCCCCTCCTTGTTCAAGAAACTTTTCCAGCTCTAGGTTCTCCCTTTCCAAGATCTCCTGTAAGTCTTCGTCTTCTGTGCCACTTTCACTTTGAGTAGTATCATGGTATTTTTCTATTTCCATGTTACACAAAGGGTCTATTGTGTATTCATTTTGTTCCTGAGTGGACTCTGTTTTGGTCTCTTTTCCTTTCCCCCTTGCTGTATGATTCATTGTCCTCTTTTGAACACCTCCATCTACATCTTCTTCTCCTAAGATCTCAAAACTGTTGTGCCTTCTTTCTTTGTTCTCCTTCTCAGTAAGGTTCTTATGTGTCTTCCTTTCCCCTCCTTTTCCTTTTCCTTCGACTTTGGTGAAACTTATTTGATCTTTCCCTTCACTGGTGTTCAGATCTTCCTCCCTTCTATTAAGAGGACAGTCTCTAGATAGGTGCACATGTTCATGACATTTATGGCATCTAAACGGGATATGTTTATAGTCAACTGTTTGAACCCATTCCTCGTCATAGACTTCTAGAACGACCTCATCTGGAAGGGCTCCTGATAGGTCCATCTCCACAAAGATACGAGAATAGGAGGTATATTTTCATCGTAGAGTAGCCTCAAAAATCTTTAAGAAGTGACCTAATTTATTGCCTATATCTTTTAAAGATTCTGGCATCCAGTAATCTAAAGGTAAGGAGTAGAGTCTTATCCATAGCGGTACTAAAGTGAAGGTTTCTCGTTCTGGCACAAATTTCATCGTCCATGGCCGCATATAGAGTCCAGCAGCTGCAAAGAAGTATGGTCCTCCTTCAAAAATCATGTCTCTGTCGTCCATGTTAGTGAATACCACTGTAAAAAAAACCCCTGGATCCTAGATGTATATTTAACTCCCCCTTTGGTTTCCAGTTGTATTTTATCCAAGTGTACAACACCTTCTCTGACGGCTAGATACCCATAAATTTGCATATAATGGCATAGTTTTCCATGTGATCCCTGTGCTTTTGTAGAGATGGACCATTTAGAATAACTTGTAGTTTGGTTATGGCCTTGGGTTTACAGGGCCCCATCTTGGATCCATTCCCTGTCTCCTGACCTTTGTCTTCCACTTTCTTCTCCTGTCAGGTCTCTTTGTGGGTCCCTTGTTCTGCATGGGTATTGCTACCTTCCGCCTTCTGAGTTTCTGTGTCTTTTGTCTTGACCTCCAAGGGTTCTGGAGGCTTGTTCTTATTCCTTGTTCTTCCCCTACTTGCAACCACGTTACTGTAGGAGGAAGAGGAGCTCCCTCCTCCCTTTGCTTCCATGGGAACCTGTTAGCCTCTGTCACCCCCTTTATTGAACCCTAGAACCTTGATTGCCTCCAGTCATCAATAATTATTTGTATTCTCATTCAAATCCTTAAAAAAAAATTTCAAATCTTTAATTAAGATATAAATTTTTATTTGTATTTTTTATATCTTTAATTAAGTTATATTTTATGTGGATTGAATTTCCAATATACATTAAATTTTGCTATAATTGTTGATTAAATTCTATATGTTACTTCATTTTGATATTTCATTTTTATTTTCATTCTTTTACGTTTGAAAAGTGGAAAAAATATATATATATATATATATTTTTAATCTTTTTCAGGTCTTAAATTTAGATTATATTTCACAGAGATTAGATTTATATTTTCCCAAAATTTGAATTATATTCGGCATCATCATAGCTATTTCATTGTTAAGTATCATATTCATTCTGAGTCATTTTTTCTTCAATAGTGGAAGTTATTTCGTTGTTAGGTCTCATATATTCATTCTCGGTCTTATTTTCTTCAATAGGGGAAGTTTCAAGTGGCATATATTTAATAAGAAATAAATTAATCATTCTTCAATAGTGGAAGTTTCAGGTTGCATATATTTAATAAGAAATAAATTAATCATATTATGGAGTGAGAAATTTTTTTGGGGAATGATTAGTTTGAAAAATTATTTAATAATGATTTATTTTTTATTTTTCAAAATTCAAACTAGGTTATGTAGTTAAGGGGAATTATTAAATATCTACATTTTATAAATCAAAATTCAAATTAGGTTATGTAATTCAGGGGAATCATTAAATATCTACATTTTTAAATCAAAATTAGATATTCATATATTTATGATCCATTTTTATTTATTTTGAAATATCAATATTTATATATTAAAGAAAATAATAAATTAATTATAAAGATTTTGAGAAAGTTACATTGAAGAAACCCTTAGATTCTAATCTCAAAATTTCTCTTTTAGATTACCATTTATGTTGTATCCATCACTCCAATTCTTTCTCTATATGATAACCTCCTACAAATTTATATATGAAAATGTGGTCTTTCATTTCTCTTTGATGGTATTCCAGGTACTTTGGTGAGATGATGAATTTAGGGTTGTTAGAGGCCTTTGGAATATATTTACCCCTCGATCTAATTTTCCATTGCACACCCAAAATAGGAATTTCCACCATGATTCCATTATCTCGAGGTCTATCACCCTTATTTACAACTTGTTTTTTGTAACACCCTTATGGCTTTTCTTTTTAGACAATTACTATTTTTAGACATTGAACTATTATGGGATTTAATGGAAAGGGAGGCCATGATGAGACTTATGTTGTGATGAAATTGTATTATTATTATTGAGTTAATAAATAAATTGCTTGGGAATATTTAGGAAGAGAACTAGAGTGTAGAAGACTTCTTGCTAGCTTAGAAAAAGTTGTGGTGGTCAAGTCCACATGATGGACCTTCCCTAAAAAGTCTCCTAAAAATCCTTAGGAGAAAAATAAAATAAAATTAACATAATGGGAGAGAAAATTATGTTGATCACTTAGTTGGAGAGAAATACTAAGTGGGGTGGAATAAAGCACTGCGAGAGAGAAAAGTAGGCTTTAGAGAAAAAGAAAAGTATCTTTTTCGGAAAAACTAAAACAAAAATGCCTAGGAAAAAGGTTGGAAAACCTTAAAGCATGATGCTGCTAAAATTTGTTGGCGAAGAAAAATCTATAAAATAAACCACACAGGATTCAATGGGTTTTTTTTATTCTGAGCAATAAGAAAATCTTATTTCGGGTGAACATGTAGATTCAATTCATGGTTAGGAGGAGTGAGTTCAATTTGAGAATAGTTATCAAGCAATTCACTAAGGATAGGTAATGTGCTTGCTTTTCTTTTCAAAGTGTTATTCAAATGAATTTAAGTTAGATTATTAGTTGAAGATAGGTGGCATTTATTGAATATAATGCATAAGTACCTATGCTTTTATATATATATATAGTAGATTATGTACAAGAAAAGTTAATTAAGGAGAGATCCGGTCTTTGTATTAATGTAGTTACAAATTTCATGGCTATTTTTGGTAGTTGATGTTATAGTACCTGCTTATATGCATATACTCTCGAAATGCTTTACATGAGTTATCTTGCCGAAAGGAATAGTGGTGAGTATAATTTGCGGTGCATGCATGTGGAGAATAAATATTTATTAAAATATTGGCAACTAATTATACTTCACTAGATAAACTATGAATTAGCAGTTATCATGTGCATCCAAATAAAAAAAGAATAAATAGACAAGATTTTTTGGGCTCCATTTATTTTTGTTGGAATAATTATTAGTGTAAAATATGCTTGCAGAATTTCCAATAATTCATATGGTAATCATTTTTCTATAGTAGCCATGAATAGAGTATTTAAACAAGTAATAATTATGTATACTAGTAAACATGGACTATGAAAATATGAAATATCCAAACTTATAATTATAAGTCTCGCTACAAAGGCAGTGGACCATAATACTTTATCATAGTACTTTATTTAATACACACCTTTTGAAGTTAAATGATACATTCTTTTCACTTAATCTCAAGAACAGAAGTAAATATTTTAAGTATTGATATCTTTAAAAAAAAAAAAGGATGGGGTGTGCTAGAAATGATTAAATAGGAAGAATTAATTGAAGCACGATTCATAATTAACTAGCATAAATGAGAAACAACTTTTAGTTATACATTAAGTCTGAAGGGATAGAATGAATACAATATAGGAACTACACACTGAAGATGATTACATTAGGTAGAGTAATAAGATGTCATCATGACTTTAGAGCTAAACTAACATAGAGAAACGACAGCTCTTGATTCATATGAATGAAACCAGGGATACAAGGATAGTTCCTTGTCTTGTGTCAACCTCGTTAGAAAATGAAACTAGGTAATATGAGGACAGTTCCTTGTCTTGTGTCAACCTTGTTAAAAAATGAAACAAAAGAATAAGAGGATAGTTCCTTGTCTTGTGTCAATTTCCTTAAAAAGTGAAACAAGGAGTATGAGGATAGTTCTTTCACTGTGTCAACCTCGTTAAAAAATGAAACAGGCCCATGAGGAGAGTTCCTTGTTTTTTCTCAACCTCATTAGAAAAGGAAACAAGGAATATGAGTAGAGTTCCTTGTCTTGTGTCAAGCTCATTAAAAATGAAACAAGGTCCCAAGTTCTAAGTCAAGTCTTTGATTAGATCTCGTAAAATCCCAGTCGAGTCTTTCACTTGATCTCGTAAATTAACCTTCATTCCATCCACTGGATAGCCACGAGTAGTCTACTTAGGTGAATGTAATGAAGCTTGGGGGGCATGCACCTAGTGGAAAAATTAAGTTTCCCTCTAGGTTATGTGAAGGGAATCACCCCATTCACCTTTGTCCCTATTTGGACGAAGCAAAAAAGGTGTTGGATAACCGTCCTACTTCGCCGCAATGACTTCCATCTGGTTACAGGAGACTCTCCCCTTCATCATGCTTGGGGCATGTAAACCAATCTCAAGCATAGTTTTCGTTTCAATCTTGTGTAAAAATGAAACTGAATTCAAGCATAGCTTTTGTTTCAAGCTTGTGTAAACATGAAATTGAATCCAAGCATAGTTCCCTATGCTTCAAGCTTGTCTAAAAATGAAGCATTTCCTTTTTAACCTTCGTGATTGCCATTCTATCAGCCTATTCCATAAGATGAGCCTTGGTTGTTTTCATCCCATCGCCACCATCCCTTTGGCCGATCATATGCTTTCACTTGGTTGTTTTACCTTTTTTGAGGAACAGTTGCAATGAGTGGTCTTATTAACGAGCCTCTTCACATAAATCAACATGTTTTGATAAGTTCCAACATCAACGGAACTAGTTTCTAACCTAGAAACCACTCATTCCTCAAAGCAAAGTATTCTTTAAGCTCTTTTCAAACTTTCTAAATATGAAAAGATTGTCGAGCGCTTATCCTTTCCAACTAGTTAAAGGATTGGAAACGATCTCTCTTGTATTCTTTTACGCTTTTTCAAACTTGAGAGATTAATTTATGAAAAATAACTTGTGGATTTTTCTTTTTGTCCCTCTTCAAACTCTCTAAACATGAAAAGGACCAAGTTATCTTTGTCGTTAAACTCATTAAAAAACATCAAATAGTGACAAACTTGTCCTTCTAGACAAGACCGAGTTTCAACTTTGCTAGACTCGTTAAAACATCAAAGAGTGATGGATTCACCCGAAGGGTGAAATTATACCACAAGCATATTTTATCCTCCTCAAGGTTAATAAAAATAAAGAGGTACTAGTCAGCAATGACTGGGGAAAATGGGAAAATGGGAAAACCAATTTATGGTACCAGGTCGCTTTTGAACATGACACTTTCAGTCCATCACTGTCACTATTTAGGTTGGGTTATTAGCTTTATGGTTACCACACCATTGGTCTATCATACCGTCCATTTCTTTGTTTTGGGTCAATGATACCAATTAACTTTAGTGTCGCCGACATGTTCAAGAGAAGTCATCCAGTCAAAATCCATCTTTTGCAATAACATAAACCTTCATTTTCATGACCACCATTCTTGAACTTTGTGTCATCAGTCAATTCCATCTCTAAAATAACTACGCTCATTTTGTGTCATTTATGTGGGACACATCAAGGCCCTCCTGCGACGAGTCACTTCTTGTGGACATCAACTCATTATCCAAGAAGTTGACTTAGAAACACGCATTCAGTACCTTGAGGCTTTCATGGATCAATAGTAGGTTTCTCGCTTTTGGCCATAGGCATACATCAATGGCCTTCGACCAAAAGACTTTATATGGTGTTCAACATCAAATCATCTGTTCACACCATGCGAAATGTACTGCAGTACCTTGAGAATCATTATCATTATCGGTGATTTCTCTTGCATTTGTTAACAACTTACATCATCAGCTAGTAATCAGATGGTGTCTTCCCATGTTCAACTTCAGATCACATATTCACATGGTTAGACTCATACTTGAGCGAACAATTGAATGAGATTAAAGACCCCAGATCTAGATTCAGCCATTCGGCTTGCGATATCAGGAGTACTAAATTATATGTACAATGGCTTTACATTGATAGTCATTCTGATCATGGATCTATATCTGTAGATGACTGTTTATGTACATGTAATGAAAGTTTATAAGCTAAGCATGTGTATGCCTTCCCTCAACTATTCATGTAAAATCAAATATCATGATATATGTATTGTAATTGATGTAGCTCACCTTCACATCGATGCCTCCTCATCATATCGTAAAGCATTTCATTCGACATTGGCATTTTTCCAACTTCATGCTTTATGGGGCAACTGTTATAGATCCATTTGGGCACATCAAATCCCAACATTCAAATTAGTGATTTAGGACTCATCAAACCCTAAAATCATTGTTTTTGTGACCTAAACAGGTCAACCCTTTGAATGCCTCCTTCCCAGATGGTTTCATGACTTGAAGACATCAAGAAATTCTCTCTAGAAGGACCAGCGTAGGTAAGCCCTTACGAAGGTGCGATGCAGAGTAGCTAAGTCCATTGCCAGGGTGCTCTGTAGAGCACTTAGGCTTCCTTTCCCCTGGGCTAGGTGAGAATGAAGGAAATTCACATAGGGTTTGGGAATATTCTTACCTTGTGGAGTCATCTAGAAGTTTCACTGTCTTATCAACTCCTATGAGCTCGAAAATGGATGAGGAATGAATTAAGGATCATCCTATCCTCTCATCCCTTCCTCCATGGAACTAATTCTAAGAATGGAAGGCCATTCAATGTCACCATTAATGACAAAACCTCCTTCATCTTCCAATAAATTGACCACTCATCTAAGTGATCAGTGGCTGGCAGGCTGGACTATGTTGAATTCTAAGGAGATAATGCTACTATGAGACTTGACTTTGGAGGAATGGACTTTGAATCAGACACTCATGGTTGTAATTCCTTCTTCTATCTAATAAAGTGTTTGAACCTTTTTTCCATATTTGTGTTCTTTCATAATGCTTATATGTATGAATTGCTTCTGATTCCTTTCATTTATATTAAATGGATCATATGCTTTGATCAATTTTCATCTTCTATTTGTTGAAAGGGTACTTTTCAAGTGGTTTAAGAACAGGAAGGAGCGACGGAATCAATACAAGGGAGACACGAGGGAAGCAACACTACATTTAGGCCTTCTATCCTCTCTTCTTATCTATTGCTTATAGGGAAAGTCTAAAAAACTTTAAACTATTGTTCTAGGCACAACTACTTGTCTATTGAATTAATATTTATCTGTAGATGCTAAATTCTCCAAAACAATGAGGAAGGTGTACATGTGGACCCATTACAAGGTACAAATCATTCGGGATTGGCCAACCCCGACCACTCTAACAGAGCTCTGGAGATTTTTGGATCTTGCCAATTTCTATCGTAGGCTCATCTTGGGGTTCTCTCATATCACTTGGCTTTTAAGTCAAGTCACCAAGGGCGGAGTGAAAGAAATTTTTTTTTGGTCGGAAACCCAAAAACAAGCATTCTCTGAGTTGAAGAATCTCCTTTTTTCTACATCATTTCTCACATTACCAGACCTACAACAACAATTTTATATTGAGACAAATGGCTTGGACTATGCTATTGGTGTGGTTCTTACTCAGTATGGGCATCCAATGGCTTTCCACAATGAGACACTTTTAGACATAGTCTGAAAGCACCCTAATTATGAAAAGGAAATGTATTCCATTATGCAGACCTGCCATCAATGGAAGCATTACATTTTGGGTAAGGAAATAGTCATCCACATAGAACACCAACCTCTATAGTTCATACAGACACAAGGGATGTTGCAGAACGATCACCATCGTAAATGGTCCACCTATTTGCATCATTTCCATTTGAACATTAAGTATAAGAAAGGAAGCACCAATAATGTTGTTGATTTCCTTAGCCGTCCACCGATCATGGTGTTGATCACTATGCTCGACTCTTGTAGGCATGAGACATTGGGGTGGCTGCATCTTTACTAGAGTGATCTAGAATTCCGCAGCATATACCAGACACTCCTGGAAGGGAAGCAAGTTCCAAATTTTCAACTTTAGGATGCATTCTTATGCCAACTAACACACATTTTTGTTCCTTCAAGTGAGCATGCCAAGTTGAATAAAGGAGGCACACTACCTTTGGGTCACTGGACATTTCGGAATAGAGAAAATAGTGGTGGTATTGCAAAAGTATTTTTATTGGCTGAAAATTTGTCAGGATGTTGGGAAGCACATTAGATCCTGCACCACCTACACCACTGCCAAACCAACCATCAAGAAGCAAGGCTTGTATAGTCCTATACCTACTCCTAGCCGGCCTTGGGAATCTATCTCCATGGATTACATCTCAAGCCTTCCTTCTACTACGCACGGAAACGATTTAATTTTCATGGTCATTAACAGATTCTATAAGATGACCATCATGGTAGCCTGCAAGAAGAGTATCAAAACAAAAGCCACTACTAAGATATTATTTAAGCAAGTATGGGTACACTTTAGGATCCAACAGTCCATTGTCTCACATCGGGATAGCAGATTCCTGAGTGCATTTTAGTCAAGTATCTGGTCGATGCTGGATACAAAAATCACTAAGTCCATGACTTTCCATCCCCAAAATGATGGCCAAACAAACGTTATCAACAAGATGATCATACACATTCTATGCATGTGCAACTCGAAGCATCCACACATGTGGGATGAATGTCTCCCCTATGTCCAACACAGCTGCAACAGAGCTCTCAACAGCTCAACAGGCCACAACCCCTTTCAGGTAGGGCTGGGATTTTAGCCATTATGCCCCATTGATGTGGCCATACACTTTGCAGGCACTCACATAGATTCGGCTCACATTCAATCAGAAGCTTAAAGCACTAATAGCTTCATTGAGCACATTCAACACATCCGGAAACAGGTCCATGATATATTGGACAAAGCCAATGCTAGGTACAATCAGTGTCATGATCAACATCGAGTGTCACACAAGTTCTAGGTGGGTGACACATTTGTAAAAGGAGCGCCTTGCTAGACCCCACCACAAGTTTTGCCCTCTCTAATATGGGTCACACACCATCACCAAGGTCATCGGTGACAATGCATTTAAGCTCATCATCCCACCATTCCTTTGTTTGCACCTAATGTTCAATGTAGATCACCTTCAACCATACTTTCCACCATTGTTAGACACATATGACATTGCAGAATATCTCACACCAACAGAGCTCAACCTGCACTGCATGGAACAGGCCACAAACGATCAGATCATGTATAGATAGATCAATAACACTCACCAATAGAGGATATAGTTATATAGAGTTGTCAAAGCGGGCCAACTCCCTCACCAAGGAAAGTGGTTCACCATGGACCAAGTTCAACATAAATTTCTTGACCTCATGGAGGCTCTGCACGCAATGGGTACCATTGCTTCCTAAGGGCGGAGGACTGATCCAGGTAGATATTGGTGGCCACCTGCCTATTCCACATAGACCCCCTATTCAATTTCATCTGTTTCCTTGTTCATTTAAGGATTTACTATTTTTAGTAGTTTTTCGGGTCCATAGCAAAAGGAAAGGGCCTGCAGTGAAACCTATAGTACTCGTAGATACCTTTCCAACAAGGTATCGTACGTGCTAAACATACATAATATGACCAAGTTACAACTCCGGGAAGTTACACCACTACATGTAGGGGGGTTTTAAGACAATGTTTGAGTCAATTGTCTTAACCTAAGACAGAAAGAAACTTGTGTATTGTCTTAAATATTGTCTTTAAGCGGGTGTCTCAAAATTTAATGTCTCAAAAATTTATCTCTATAAAGACAATATAGAACACATATTATTATTGTCTCTATAAAGGCAAGAATTATTTTCTATTAAGAGACAATTTCATTTGTCTCTCTAGAGACAATTTCATTTGTTTCTCTAGAGACACTTTCATTTTTGTCTCTTTAGAGACAATCACATTTTTGTCTTTTTTGAGACAATAGCTGAGATTAAAAACATATTGTCTCTATAGATATTATATCTCCATAATTCAAACTATTGTCTCTCTAGAGACAATATAAAAAAGTATTTAAAAATAAATAAATAAAATCATTTTAAATGTTCATTCAAGGTATTTTCAACATTCAAAGTTCCAAAATAGTGATTTTAATTACCTTAAATCTCTATTGTTTATGGATACCAATAGAATAAAAAATAAATATATTTATTATTTTTAAAGCTAACAGCAAATTCATTTTAAATCTAGATGAAAAAACAATTCTCGAAAGCAACATTGAAAATAATAAGGCAACACACTTATATTTTCTGAAAATGCATTCATGTCATTTGAACATGCAGGATCCTCAGTTGGAACTTCATTTTAAGACATATTATGAGGCAAAAAAAAATATTCTAGATTTCTCCATCCTACAAGAGGGTTTACTCTCTAACATATAAATTCAAAGCTTCAATCACATTAAATGGTGGAAATTAAATTCATATCCAGTTGTTAAACCACAATTTCAATACCCTTGTATAATTGGAATTGGCTTCCTTGATAACAAAGAATTGTAATAATGTATATGCATTTGAATCTACAATTGATTGGAAATTCTGTCTTCATGAAGGTTTTACAAAAGATGGAAAATTGACACAGGTCCTGGCAACATGATATAGGCCAATTCTCAATCTATTGGTGACCTACTGTTGTGCCCTACAACAACCCCCCATTTCATATCATTCTTATTTTTCAAAAAATTAACATATGGAATGGGTCCCTTTTAAAATTTTGGCATCAATGCTTGCATGTTCAAAAAAGGCCGCATAATCAAATGAGCTTTCATGTACTTAAGCCTTTTTGGGACATTAATGTTTCAAATAACAAACAATCTTTTATTATTGCGATAAAGCGATCGCAAGATCGCATATCGCAACAACATGAGAGATGCATTCAAATGGCATTTTGGTTTCCGCCGATGCGATATCGCTATCGGCGATCGGCAATGTTACATACACACCAAGTAAAGGCACATAACTCATGCCCCGACGCGACGCCATATCGGCCATAAGCCATCGGCGATACCTCATGTGAAACCGCTTTGTGATTTAAATCCCGACCCGATGCGATATCGCTATCAGCCGTCGCGCAATTCGGTAAGGCATTCGGTTCCTACCCCCGATGCGATATCGCTTATCGGCTATCGGCACGATCTTTTGGTAATAATTTTGCAGCACCTAATCCCCGAAGCGATGTGGTGTCGCTCATCGGTGGTCGGCAGTCTTAAAAGCCATCACTTAAAAGCTTTAATTTTATATTCATATCCGGTTGACAAAGCGCGAATCCCAAAATGTCGTTAATACAAGGGATAAGGTAATGCGTGGGTATTTAAAAGATTTTGCCCCTTCGATTAATGAGCACCTGCGTTTAACCGCCAGAATATCTGTTGCACGCTTAAGTGAGTCATTCACCCGGATAACGGTATAATTATCACATTTAATGAGTAGTAGGCCTCAAATCACCATTAATGCATCTGCAATATACTCTTAGCGATTGGATCCGCAACCACTTTTGAAAATTAATCTTGGCACGCTTCAAATGATATATCTATCTCACTGTGTAGCGTCATTGTTATTATGTTGTTACGATTTCTCTTGCAATTGTGTAGAATTCGTCTTTTGAGAGAAGCTTAAGCATGATGGGGAAAAGATCCAAGAGGGCTACGGACTCTACTGTTACACCTGTAGTAGGTCAAGCTGCTGCAAATAGCAAGAAAGGCCTCGTTTCAGACACTACATGCACTGGTCTTAACAAGACTACATGGCAGGGCACATATAATCTATTAGAGGCCGAACAACCACAAGTTTCAGTGACAGTAGCTACTGCGGACCCACTCAAAAAGTCCGACGCAACTCTCAAGGAGTTGGCCGATTCCTTTCTTCACAGAATAGCTGCTAGAGAGCAAGTCCTTCCCTACACTGATGTAGTGCGATGGGCAATTGAGGAAATTCCAATCACTGACAGAACGTTCCACACAAGAGACGGACGGATTTTCGGGTCGTTCAAGCCAGAGCACCTGAGGGAAATGTATCATTTGCCTGAGCCAGAGAAAATCTACAACAAAGACTTCGTGGAGAAGTTTGCAGCTGAAAACGATGTACCATCTGAGCCCATTCGGGATTGGAGGCAGAACCCGGCCAAACACAAGCACGAGAGCTCGGGTAAGTATTCTGTCGATTCCTTGGCTTCTCCCTATTGCTATGCGGGAATTATGATGTGTAGGCTATGGGGATTACATGATTCTGCCAATTTCGATATAGAAATTGTTCCCCTAATGGAAGAAGCTGTTAATAGTTTTATCATGGATTGGGCCACCATTCTTTCTGATAAATTGACTGTAGCTATTCGGGATTTTAGAGCTAAATCTGTAGTCACCGAAAGGAAAATCCCCCCATTTTATTATAGCGCCTACATTATGGACACATTGTGTTTTAACTCTGAGTTTCCCATCCTCGGTTGGAGATGGACCACCCAAGACCCTTCGCCCATTCATTTGTATCATCGGAAATTATGGAAGTCCTCTTACAAGGACCATTTGTATCAAATTTGCAATGGTTTTATGGTTCCCATTCATTATTCCATTTTTGATCGGCCTATTCCCAAAATCTCCTATCTCGCTTCCTTCGACTTACCAGCTATCACAGGATGGTTTGGAGAAGAGCACTTTACCTATATTAGGGTTTATGGAAGCCAAGCCAAACTGCATGTTCTCCCTCTATATGTTCCAGACAAACTGTTAGCCCGAGAGATATCCTACCAAATTATGGCTGAGAGTGTAACCCAAACACTCAAGAAAGAGAAGAAGAGGGGCTGGCCCTCTTTTCCCTTAAGGATGGGTGTTTTTACTCTGCATAATCTCCAACATGCAGAAAAAGAGGCTATAAAGATGCAAGCTTTATCCGTGCCCACTATGCCAAGCCAGACTCTATGATCCACATAAAACTGCTTACAATGCCCTAGAACAGGCCAAACTGACTAAGATTGACCATTAAGAGGATGAGTTTGATGACCTGTTCAGAGCTGCCAATTCAATAGGCCAAACCAAGCAGCTTGCCAAGATGAGATATAATGATGAGAGTTTAACTGAGTTCAATAAACTTAGAGAGCAGAGGTTGCAAACTCTGCCTCTAGATTTATTGTCATTAACCTCAGCGTCCTCCTCAAGCGAGCCTGGTCAGAAGCATACAACCCAATCTCCTGTTGTAAATAAAGAACAAAATAAACAACAGGAGGAAAGACAAGAGAAGCAGTAGGCAGAGAAGCAGAAAAAGGAACAAATGGCTAAGCAACAGAAAGAGCAGAAGGAATAAGAGCAGAGAAAGCAGAAGCAGATAGAGGAAAAGCGGAAGAAGGAAGAGGAAGAAAAACAAAGGAAAGAACTGGCAGATAGGCAGAAAAAGGAATTAGCAGATAAGCAAAGAAGAGAGCAAGAAGAGAAACAGAGAAAGGAGTTAGAAGAACAGCAGCAGAAAGAGTTGGAGGAACAAAAGAGGTTGGAACAAGAAAAGGAGAAGAGTAAATCATAGACCTCCATAGATCCTGAATTGCTGAAACAATGGAATCAATTCGATTCCATTATCAGTGGAAAGGAAGGCTCCAAAGACACACCAGACACCACTTCTTCTCAGGTTCTAGGCGGAACCAGCGGCCCACCCATTTCAAAGGATCTCGAGGTAATCACCAAAGACCCTTCCGATCAGATTGTGCTCCAGGTGGAAGATATTCCTCCCCTGGATGTTTTCTACAGCCCGAGGCTCAAAGCAGTTGTCAAGCGCTCAAGGAAGAGACGAAGGCTTGATCAACCTTCCATCTTTCCTGAGCAGACAGTCACAGGGGATGTAGTCTGGAAGGAAGAATTGGACCCCTCTGATGATCTTACCAAGCTATCGCAGTATGCGGGAGATTATTCTGCAGCAACTATTGATAAAGCATCAGAGGTAAGTCTTTTATTAAAGACTAAGGACCAGGAGATTTGTACATTGCAAGCAGAAGTAGCCGAAGCACGAAACAAGACAGCACAGGTAGAAGAGCAGTTGTTGGCGCAACAACAAGCAAACGATGTATTAACCCAGCAACTGCAGACTGAAAAACAGAGGATTGATCAGAGTGCAATCCATAAGCAGAAAGAATTAACGGAGGCATTGGCACAATTGAGAGAGGCAAACGAGCTAATGACGAAGTCAAAGGATGAGCAAATCGCTCAATTATTAGCACAGCTCGAAGATATCAAGGGCACTAAGAAAGTCGAGAATTTCATAGCAGAGGCAGCTCAAATAAATAATGCATTAATCTCTCAGGTTAGACTCTTGTGCCAACAATTAACTGAAGTTGAGCCATTATGTGAAGTATCTACAGCAGTATGTCAGCAGATTGAAAAAGCCAGAAATGAGCTAGATCAGACCCAAGAAACCATAACTTCATATCTTGATTGGCAAGATACTGATATGGGGAAAGAAGCAAAATTGCCTAGGATCTATGAGCCATTCAAAGACATACTCTTCACGGAATGGAACACTCAGATGATGAAAGCGGAAAGGGCAGCTTCAAGGTGTAAAATGATTGCCAAGAATATGATTGATTTGGTCAAAAATACACTCTATTGGGCCAACATGATCTCTCAGTGTACACCTGGAAGCATAACCACGGCGAACATAATTGAACAAACAAATTATCATGGACTGGAAGAAAGGAGAAAGTTAATCGCTGGAGTAAATACTTTAACCTCCGACGCATATTGGAACTTTCTAATCAAGCCACACACTCAAAGGTCGGCTCTTAAGTGTTTAACAGATGCTCTCAAGTGCCTAATCCCCGACTTTCAAGATGCCACATATGATGCCCAGCTCACGTCGCGTCTCAACACTCCACCGGAAGTACAGCCAATGCTTACGATATGTCAGTTGAGGTTTAAAGGCAAAGAGCCCACCGAATGAAGCATTGCTGCCGACTGCCAGATCACCAAGAAAGATGGAGAAACATTTATTGATGCCAATTTCATAGTTGTTCAGTTTTTCTTAGATATTTAGATTAGATTAGTATTTATAGACCCTTTCATTGTTTTGGAAAAGGTCGTAAAATTTTGTAATAGACTTAAAGGCTGAAGTTTGCACTACTGTGCTTCAGCCTATATTCTTTTGTGAAACTCGACCAATAGTCCTTTATTTGACGAGAAGGCTGTTTTATGCATTTGTGCACTATTGTCTCTTGTCTGGAATGCTTTCTAGTTTGAAGGAAGGACTGCGACATAGCGATTTATATAATGGATTGTTGAGCAGCTTACATGGTACTTTTATCTGCATCTGTCCTCTTTCTTTTCATATGAATTGCTGTGTTATTATCTTTTGCTATTGTTGAATACGTGTATGCGCTGTAACAGCAAATCTTCATTTCATTCCACTATTGGATGTTTTGTGATATGCCTTTCTTTTAATCATGCATGTAGCAATGATATGAATGACAATGTGTAGTAATTCACTATTATCGCTCTGCATAACTAATTATGCAGAGCAATCTTAAATGGTTTAAACATCTATGCTTTAGTGTTAGAGTCATCTATATGCCTGCCTTAAAGCACAGATTATCAAACGCTACGCTTTGAAAGATTGATAAGTCCCGCGATTAGATTATAGTTAATATATATTTCGCTGATAGTTTTAGTTGTTTATTCATCACTATCATACCTCACAAGTTATTCATCGATCCCACTTTTATCTATTATTGGGAAACTGGTCCCATTATCCCCAGTCGGAGCCACTATCCCAAACGGAAAAGGAGCTGCTTTCAAGGTCCATACCGGGTGGTTTCCCCTTTGTTGTGGCAGCGATTTTCGAGGCCTCAACACCTACAAAAGTATCTTCTCCACTTCTCGCTTTCACAATTCGAGTTAGCTCCATCTCCTATTTGCAGCCTGAGAATTGCTCCAATTGGTATCCAAATTGGTGGTGATCTAGTTCCTGAGCAATCTTCATATCCAGTGAATCTAATTCAAGTAATGAACTATTATGATCAGCTTCATAGCAAGTTGAAGTTACAAAGAAGTCTCTATCACTAGCTTTTTTCTGGGCAGTTAATGTTTCTTGGAGGCACACCAAACCACCCATCCTTCTTCCTATTAAAAATAAAATAATAAATTCCTGTAAGGCAAGTTTTATACTATTGCTCAACCATTTCCAAGAGAGATACTTATTGAAATAAAATAAAATAAATGTAGTGTGTACCTGAAATAGAAATGTGTGCACGCTTAGTATTTCTTCATTATCATTTGCCTTGCCTTGCTTGAGTCCCCAGATCACCTACAAATGCAATAGTAGAGTCAATTTACTTTTTTTATAATAAAAACCACTACCATCTTTGTAATAATTAATAATTGAAATAAAATAAAAAAAATTCAAACTTATTAAACTCTCAATATAAAAATGGCTTAGAAACAAAATCAATCTACTCTTTAATATAAACATAATTTTTAATGATGTTGGTAGCACTGTTTGTTCCCACTCAAAGCCCAAAAATGTCATGAATACTAATGAAAATACAAGGTAAGTTTCAAACCCTTTTAGAATGAAAGTAAAGAACCTATTTTTCTCTGCAATGGGATGGAAAGTCTTTGGAAAAATCTTCTTAGAATAGTGTTTTATCAAGAAACTGATCTCTGCCTACAACCTGTTGCCTAATTTCCCTATCTTAATGGATCATGTTATGTTTGAAACACATATAATGGTGCACCTCAAATCTTTGATCTTGATATCAATCTTTTGATTGCATCGTTGAGGTGGATTAAATATAGGATCTAAATGCAACTAAAATTGAAAGTGAATATATTCTTGTTTTTTTATTCGACTCTTTTATAATTCTTTGAATCTATTATACCTTGGAATTCATTGTTTTAGGTTGGTAGTTCCAGTGGTTGGTTGGAGCTAAGGTTCATTTTTCCATTCACCGTAGCTTAACTTCAAAGCGATATTTCACCATAGTAATAATGATCTCTCAGTATCTGCTAAATTAAAATTACTGATATATGTAATTTGCCAGTTTTGGAAATACTTTAATAGTATTAGAATAGCCTGTTTAAATATATATTTTTTCAATTGATATATGTATTTTCAACAACCTAAGCTATTAATAAATGGTATATTTAAATATATAATAAGTGAAACAGCTACCATGAGCTTGCCTATACTTCCATAAAATGGATTTTAACATCTCACATGTTACATACTTGTAAGGAGGATCATAAAGGTAACATAATTTATACTCGAGTAGGGTGAAAATAATTTATACTCATGTTGCTGATATCCCTCACTGAGATTTAAATTTCCAAAAGGCATGTTCAACATACCCATGTATATGGGTTGGGCTATATGTTCCTGTTATATCCAAATACATATCCTTTGGAAATAGATATCTGTAGTAACAGTTGCTTAGCCAACACTGAATAGTTTTCAGAACATCACATTCACTCTTCTTACCTAAGAAGTAGTCCTTTACTCAACTGAAAAGAAAAAATGGTCAAATTATTCAATGCAATCCTTCACTACTATACCTAATACATGAACATGTTTTTGGTTGTTTAATATTCCCCTCTGTACAAACCTATAAATAAACTAAATGAATTCATGAATGGTCATAGAATTGGAATAAAATGGAAAAACAGATATGATAAGCAAGAGAGACATTCAACATCTTCAATATAATGTAAGTCGATGCCTATTTGAATTGCAAGGAATGTAAAAATTTATTCCTACAAAAAAATCAATATGGTACGAAGCATATTTGCTACTCTTACCTGAGAAGATTATCCTTTCCATGTCAGACTTGTACATGTCCAAAATGGCAACTCCATTTACAAATCACAAACCTTTTGATACACTAAAAATGTATTCATGAATGGTTAGAGAAATGGTATAAAGAAGGAAAAATAGTTATGTTAAACAAAAGAGGCTTATATATCTTATTTATTTATAATATTTTAAATTCAAGAAATTATTCTTATACCGTAGATAATACCCATGTGCTCATACCTGAAGAGGAACATTTGCTTAATGAATCTGCTTGAAATACATGTCTAAAGCACCAATTGATATGTAGTACGATTTCCAACCAGAATGCAATAAAAATTATAGAAAGTAATGAATATCTATGTACTCTTACATACTTAAACCAGTTCCCCAAAATATTCAAATGAATACAAGTTGTCTAAAGTCGTCCCTAGTGCATACAAAAGGCTAGGAAATCTTGACCAAACTTTTCTTGAAGCATACAATTTTTGGATGTCTAGAACAATATGTTAAAATTTCACTACATGGCAAATAGACTTGTAAGGAACTCCCAAAAATACTTATGTGTGCTAGATATGAAATCTCAAATGCTAACTCAAAACTAATAGCAAAACAAAACGATTTAAAACATTCAGAAAATCATCTCTATTTCTCTTTATTAGCTTGGGAAAGGAAAAACAGTGCACACAATCTCTGGTAAACTAAATGAATAACAAAAACAACATGGACACCTTAACTAGTGCATCCTAATGAAACCCTAATTCTACTCCAGGGAAGTGTACCTAGGCTACATGCACCAGATGCTTATAATATATCACCTCACCTGTGGAATAGTGTGCCCTAGCTAAGATTGATTCACATGGCATTATAATTTTAGAACTCTGGTAAACTAAATGAATAACAAAAGAAGCAGAGACACCTTAACTGGTGCATCCTAATCAAACCATATTTCTACTCTAGAGAAGTGTACATAGGCTACATGTAGCAGATGCTTAAAATAGATCACCTCACCTATGGAATAGTGTGCCCAAGCTAAGTCTGATCCACATGGAATTCTAATTTTTGAATTGAACTGGACAAAAAAACACATCTAAGGCTGGCACATGCATTTTTAATACTAAACTGAAGATGGCTCCCTCTTTGCAGGGAAAGTGTTCTCAAGCCTCTCCCACAACATATCAAACAATCTCTTAGCAAGGGCTTTGCCAAAATATCAGCAACCTGAGAATCTTACTCTAGGATGACTGCAGCCTTCTCAACTATGTCCCTAATAAAATGGTACAAGATATCAATGTGCTTGGAACAATCATGAAACACTGCATTCTCAGTGAGCTTGATGAATATTTTATTATCACAGTAAATAACAGTGGGCGAGATTTGATTGATCAACTCTATTGTTAACTTGTGAAGCGAGATGACCTCACAACTAGCAGATCTGGTTTCAATATATTCTGCCTTTGCCAAATTAAGTGCCACTGCCACCTTCTTCCTGCCTAACAAAGATATTATATCTAAACCCAAGCTTAAACAAAACCATGAATCACTCTTCCTATCGTTTGCATCTTTGGCCTAGTCAAAATCCACTAAAGCATGCAACAACTCAAAGCACTCTGAAGCATTGTGCCAGTGTGCCCTTTAAGTACCTCACATACCTCAGGCCATGGAGCAGATTTACAACAACCTCAACTCAACCATATATTAGCAGCCAAGTTGGACACTAAATTGGTGTTTGGGCCCCCCTTGTTTGTGAGACAAGGGATCTCATCCACATAGCAATTTGACTGCTAAAGTCTACTAGACGTGTTGGGGAACCTATCTACTTTTTGTACATTGAAGAATCAACCAAATATGAATATGAATCTACTGATAACCTCAAAATATGTATCATAAAATTAGCCTAGGGTTTATTGTCCATTATCTGAAACTTCTTCAGAATCTCAATTGCTTACTTACCCTTGTTTGAGGACCAGCTCACCTCCACTCAGCCAAATCTCCAAGACCAGGAAATAACGCATGAGGTTGATGTCCTTCATGTAAACTTCACTTTCCAATTTCTTCTTGAACCATGCGATAGAGTTTTTTAAACTAATTTTTAGGACCAGGTCATCTACTTACAACAAAAATATAAGCACATCAAATTTATCATAATCAGACAAATAATACAAGTTAGGACCTGCAATGGTCCCAGTGATGCCCATAGTCTGTAAGTACTCATCAATCCATGAGTACCAAACACATGTAGGCTACTTTAGCCCAGAAATGGACTTTTTCAACTTGCACACATGGGTATTCCATCCATGCAACTCAAAACATCCTAGTTGATTAATGCATACTTCTTCCTCAATGACTTTAAAGAAACTATGCTTTACACACATCTAATATAAAGGGAAATCAAATACCAAAGATAACAACATGATTTTATCTATCATTGAATCCCACCATACCTTCTCACCTATTTTCACCTCGTAACTCGAAGACTCTACAAAAAAAAAATGGATTACATCAGTGCAGCATAACTAGGAAACTTAGTACAACAATGATGCACCTGGAAAGAAGTCTTAGGATCTCCTACTTCCTCATGTGCCCCCTATGTTGTCTGGGTAAGCCACCTGGACCTTCTCACTGAACTATAGCCATGTCTTTACTCTTGGTCGTCTTTAAGGTATCAAGAGCTCCAAAGACTTACCAAATACAAAGGAAAGGTTGTCATTGTGTCAATGCAAAAACAGAGGAAAAATTGTCAACACAAACACAAAGACTTTCAACACAAAATCCATTTAGCGATAGATCAATAGAATGAATACCTCTGCTAGATGCGACACTCTAGACATATGACTTGTAAATCTCTCTTATCTTAACCATATATGGATATTTCCATAAGATCAGCTGGTTCTTGCTAAATCCATGTGAGCAAATAATACCCCTGTGCTCATTCCTGAAGGAGGAAAATCTTCTTAATAGATATGCATGAGATACATATTAAAAGCACCAACCACATCTTTACTCTTGGTCCTCTTTAAGGTATCAGGAGCTCCAAAGACTTGCCAAAACCTACACGTCTCATCTCCTACAACCGATGCAATAGTGTACCCATCTAGACTCTGAAAATACAAAACAAAGGAAAGATTGTCAGCAAAAAGGATAATATTGTTAGCACAAACTCATTTAGCGATAAAAAAGATAATTAAAGGACCTCAGAATACATGGGAAACAATCCTCCACATGAGATTTCTATCATTTAAAAAAGAACAAAAAAAAACAATTAGTTGATGGAACATTGATTTATTGGAGAAGCCATCGGTAACTATCCTTAGAGGTTCCAAACCATTTTGTTTGGGGCAATTCAGGTATATTGGACCCCCAAAACAACAAATAAGAAAAACATTAGTTTTCTACACAACCAAAAGCCTATGATAATCTGCACTTAGCAGCCTCAGATTTTGCTTTTCAAGGAAATACATTCTAAAAATTGCATCTACATTCTCTTAAACTTTTGATTGCATAAAAATGAGAATCATGAAACAAAACCTAGAAATTAAACCCAGAAATTACCAAGGAAAACAAAAAAATCCAGAAATGGATATCTGAAATATTAGTTCTAATAAGCTATTGAAACCAGAAAATATCTGGAGAATCAGGTTCTAAAGCAGGTTGGGGCAATTTAGGAAAATTAGTAAACACTCAAAATAGAAAATGAAAAAAACATTAGTTTTCCATACAACCAAAAGCCTATGATAATGGACACTCTCAACCCTTAGATTTTTCTCTTCAAAAATACACAAAAAAATCACTCTCAAAAAATTCCTATACATTTTCCAAGCCTTTTGATTTCATAAGAGCGAGAATCCTGAAATAAAACCTTGAAACTAAACTCACAAATTAACCAAGAAAATAAAATTAGAATTGGACATCTGAAAAGCTAATGCTAACAATCCCTCGAAACGTTAATTGTCCCCTCACCCAAAATATACCTAGAAACTAAACCCAAAGACACCACATAAGTTTCAATTGGGCATCTAAAAAATTAGTTTTAATAACCTCTCAAAACTAGGAACCCTTGACTGAATGCACTGAAATATTTATAGCAAAACCTTTAAGATAAATTCATTAGGAAAACATTTTAGCAATACTAAACTGTCAAACCCTATGAAGGACCTAAGAAGACAATGAAAACAAAACCTGTAGAACTACAAATGTGCCCAGAAAAGCATCAATTAAATTAAAAGAAAACCATATAATTTGGGCACCCAAGAAAATAATTAAATTAACCATTAAACTTGAAAAACAGAAACTCCAAACTTTAAATACAATCCAATTGAGCATATTGTCTTGGATATGGAAACCTTAACTAGACCCCAAAAAATTCCATTAAAAATATGTCCTTCAACAATATCCAGAAGACCAGAAGTTCAAACAGGAGCAATGGAATAAGAGAACTATAATTTTTTGAAGAAATTAGGCCCAAAACTAAGCAAATACCAAAAATAAAGAAGCCCTAAATTGGGTGAACGAAATATATCAATGAAAAAAACACTCGAACCTAGTATCAAAAAGAAAAACTTCAAAAACCTTTTAATTCAATCACTCAAAGAAGGCACCTCTTAAAAATCTGTCCAAATAGATTGCAAGAAACCTTGAAAATTTTCATAAAAGTCTCAAATTGCATGCCCCAAAATATCCATTAAAAATAAGCTCAAGATTATTGAACAATTCCAAGATTTCAAAAACCCTGAGATAGAATGCCTCAAACAGGCCAGCAGTCCACAAACCCTGCAAACGGTCCCAGAAAGCCCCAACCACAGGTCCACAAGAGCAAATCTAGAAGGTAAACATAGAGAAAACTTGAAACCCTAATTAAATGGGTTTCTTGAGAGATAGCAAGCCATTGAATCCTTATGAAATGACCGAATCCTTAATAATTTTTGTACCAAATCCTTAATAAAATGATTTTTTCTGATAAAGTAACAACCCTTCGAAACCATAATTAAATCAGCCTTTCAAAGAATACCAAACCATCAAATTCATAATTAAATAAGGGTTTCTGACAGAATACTAGGATAAGGTTGCACAAAGTGGCCTCATCAACTTTAATGAATTCTTGATCCCATGTCTTGATTTGACTTTAACTCTAGATAACTAAATGTGATCATTAAGCGATTGAATTTATGAGTGACAGTTGTTTGTATTGGGCGATTAGAATGGTATAAATTCACCTCTACAAGATAATGGCTTCGTTGTGGAGGTAACTCATGTTTCTAGAGGTTGTATGTGTGAAACAACAATTTGATTGTTGAATTGGTTTGTACCTATGCATGGTGGAGTAATGGTACTAGAAGAAAGCACAGTTATATAGTTCAGTTCTGGAATAGGGAGTATGGAATGGAATAATCAATTTTTAAATCTATTTGTGGAGTTTGCACATAGGGTTGAAAGCACAAGGGCTTAAAGGTCGATTTGCCAAAGTACGTGGTGAAGAAATCTTTTCATATTTCGTTGAAAGGAAGTTAATTGACCATAGGGTCAATCTAGTAGGAAATCGCTACTTGGAGAAGGAGACCTCAGCTAGTTAACAAAGAGAAGAGATCTCTCGTTTTCAGAGGTTGAGTATTATTTAAAGAAGGGTGATTTAAATCTCTATGTGAAGACAAGATACATTGAATGAGCCATGTCATTCCAAATTTTTGGAAGTGGAGATGTTGCAAAGTGACTTTGAGAATCAAAGTTAGTGGATAGTATATGTTCGATTGAAATGGAATAGCAAAGAGTTCCTATGAGAATAGTTCAGATTCATGATCAAAAGAGCACAAAGAAAAGTGTTGACAAAGTCGCTGCAAAATCATTTGGCAACATAGGAAAAGAAGGTTTGGAATGGGCACTATGTAATCTATGTGTGGCATGACAACATTAAATAATTTAAAGATTGTAGGAAGAAGATGTGAGTAGAGTATTGATGGCATAAAGTGCCACTTAGATCAAGACAAAACTAACTATTAGTGAAAGCACCTAAAGGGTGCATCACATTATCATATAAATTATAAAAATCAATAAAAAAATCAATAATGAACAGTTTTGCCTTAAAAATCAATAATTTCTCCTAATGCCAACACTGAACAGTTCTCAGAACATCACTTTTCCTTAATACAAATAAATGAAGTTGTGGATCATCTGTTTACCACAAAGTCATTTCTCAAATAGATAATGTTGCCAATAAGAGGGTGAGCTTTTGTTTTGTAGTTGATAGTTGATAGTGGACTCAGAAAAGAACTACTTATTTGCACTATGTTATGGTTCAGCTCCACTCCTTTCATGACCAGAGCTACCTTCTATTTGTTGGATAACCTATCTTTCAATCACTTTATTTGCATCTATCGTACCTGAAGAATATGTTGCAACACAATAACAAACACAGAAACAGAGTAACCACGAACACAACTGACTTGAAATGAATTAAATCGGTTGAACATGACAGCTAATTCTAATGATGATCCCATTCTGTATAATGATAAAACCCTATGTGCTGAACAATTACCGTTGGTGAGTGTACAAAAAGTTTTAAGTTAAGCAAATCTATAAGCCACAATGTAGAAGCCTTGCAACTACTTAAACCCACTAAAATTTTGGTAATGATGTATAACGTTTCTTCTCATATAGTTTTTAAGAAATGATAACTCATAGTAAATATAATCCGAAACATTTTTATTTTGTAACGTACTACGTGGGACAACACAGTGTAATGTGGGAGAAATGACTTACTGGCGATGTTGCTAAAGAGTACTTGGATGTGGACGAACACACCCTAAACAACTTTCTTTCTTACCAATGTTCACCACAAATATTCACCATTTCCACTCCTCCAATTTCCTATGCTTCGGCATTGGGGAGCCTCCCATCACTTCATCTGCCAATCATATAAATTTAAGTGTTCACATATTTGGACAAAAGAAAAGTTGACAGGCATCATTTTGAAGCTAAATTGTTACTAGAATGATGATTAAGGCATTGCCATGACCACTTAGAATTTTATTGTCATAAATTAATTTTAAAGGCTTAGTATAATAATTGTGACATAATTATAAGAATGGGTGTTGGGTTCTTATTGAAGCCTAATGGAAGTTTAAAAATTTGAATGTTAAGGGACAGAGAAATATATGGACTTTTTTCTACATAGTTTTCTATGAGATGGATATCCTATAAATTACTAGAGCCTAAAAAAACAGAGATTACTTCAAAATTACCTGAAGTGGTTCATATTTTACCCTCTAGAAATCGAGGTGATTTCTTAGAGGATCCCACTTCTAGCATTATTTGTATGAACCAAGGGATATCAAGAATGCAAAAATTTCCCAAAGGGATAGAAGCTCGGTGGATCCATTGAACTCTAAAATGAAAAAAAACAACCAGAGAAAACCCTAGTAGCTAGAGAAGGAGATACAAATTATAGCCATGGATATATAAAGCATGTAAGGGAATGAATACTACTGAAAACAACCAAGAAACAACTACAACAAAGAAAGAAAAACAATAACAAATAGTGTGTTACTTGAAAATATAAGGACTGTGATGAGGTGTATCGATTGACCCCATGAATGCCATATATGCAGAGGTTTTAGAAAAAAGGGCATGCATGTGGCTTTTTGTCTTGTGGCGGTGAAACCAAACAAGCACAATAACAAGTAATGCTAATGAAGGTTGTAGATGCAGTAAAGAAAAGGAAATAATAAAAAAAATGAATCCCTTCCTAACATGATAGTTGGGCTATCTCTTGGAAGCAGAAATAGTAAGCATTTAATAAGAATCCTTCCCTAACATGATGGTTGGGCTTCCTCTTGGAAACACAAACACAACAACAAGAATTAAATTCAAGACATGTCTGATCTAAAATATAATTCTCAACAAGAAAATTCAATTATGAACTATCATAAGTGTGCAATGTCATATAGTCTAGAAGATTGTTGTAGGAGTGCCATTGAAGGTAAATATTACTAACCCAATGTCACGATATATTCAATTCATCATGTAGAGTCAAGCCATTGCTTTTTTGTGACGCTCACATAAAAAATAGTTTTGCAGGAGAACAAAGTACCTTTAGAAAACAAGGTACCTTCAAAATTTGTTTTGTTCCACAAAGTTCAAGAAACAAAGTATCTTCAAAATTTGTTTTGTTGCACACAGAATTAGTTTATGTTTGGACCCTCAAAACCTAGCACACTCGTTAGAAGCTAGAGCGATGCACATTCAAGTTATTAAAATTTAACACATACCAATCCTTTTTGTCCTATTTTTGCGAGGCGCTACATTAATTGTGGGTGTGGAATGCTCATCACATTGAACACCCTCCTCATTATTTCTGTCTCCCATTCATTGAGATTCAACAATGGTTTCCTACCAAGGTTCGGGAATGATAATTGAATGGTTGTGTGCAACAAATGAACCATCATGTCCTTGTATCTCCTCCCCTGCTCACTCCTCGATGTTTCACTTGATTCCTATACACAACACAGTTTAACTTGTTAGAATAACATTATACCTCCAATTGAATTATTTCATTATTCATAAAATATTATAAACAACTAACCTCGGATCCATAACCAATAATTAATTTTTCCCCTCGATTTATCATGTGTTGGCGAAGACCTTGAGAAGCATGTAATAAAGCATATTTAAAGTATTCCTCTGAAGCTTCCTTTTGAAACTGGTGAACCTACATTAACAAAGATAATCATATTTGTAAGGTAAAATAACTAATAAGATACAATTAACTCAACGTGACCATGGTTACTTTGCCTAAAATATAAAATATAATAGATGAAAATATCACTTACCATTCCACGAATACTATTATATCCACCAGAGCCTAATTTATGAGATCCAATTTTTGACACCTTATCTTGGGTTTCTTTTTTTGTATCTCGTAGGTGTCTCTCAGATCCTCCTTGTGCAAATGGCGTATAGTTTGGATTTTTGCAGACTTTCCTCTTAAACTTGGCATCTTTCATAAGTTCATCCCATGTCACTTGGTCTGTGATCCAAGCTGGACGTGGATACATCAAGTTTTTTGTCAACTTTGACCTTAAATTGGACCTCTTTGAGTGAATGTATTTACTTGCAATCTCTAAAATAAGTTCCTTATCAAATCCAGGATTACCAAATGCTATTACTACATCTTTAAATAGTTCTTCTTTTTTGGCATTGGTTTGTTTCCTCCAATCCATTTGGATGGTATTTCCAAATAATTGTTCTGCACGATGAAAAATAAAGTGATAAAATTTCAACCCCATTTCATCCTTCAAGACATTTCCTTCTGAAGTGAGAAAAATTGTACCTTCTTGCATTCCTTTTGTGGTCACCAATGATATTGTTGTAGTCTTAGGGATCGAGTAAGATGCCCTTATAGGTACATTAGGCACTTTGTCACTTATTTCCTGCATTTACAATGAAATTGTGGAACGGTTAAGAACCCAACCAAAATATGAAACTATTTTTCATTTCTAAAATAGTTATCCTAAACGTAAAAAATCAAATTATAAAAAAATAAAACAATTTTACCTGTTGATCTCTTGTAGGAGCTACACTCTCCAACAACGGCATTTCCCATAACTAAATTTGTTCAATTATTTCTTGTCTGATTCAAACATTTTCTGGAATAGCTGGTAGGAGCCTTAACGCTCTTGTTTGTGAGTCTATAAGACTCCTTAAAGAAACTTGTTAAAGTCCTGGTGGGAGAATTCTAACTGAACCCACATTTGATGTAACGGGAATGTTATGGGGTTCTGGTCTAGGTGTAGATGGCATAACATGACCCTATATACCAATAGATTGTATCCTCCTTGGAGTCACCCTAGAAACATCCTGTAAGGCACAAATATAAATAATAAGATGGAATAATAGATGAATAATGTTGAAATATGTAACTAGGTTTGGTCCTCATAATGACATATGTAATCATAATTCTATGTAATTTATGTAAAAAAAGGAAAAAGAATATTATTTTTGTTATGCTTGAGGCATGGGTTTCATGCTCAAGGAATTGTATTCAAGATCAATCTCTCATTGTGAGCTCTTAAGATTGGTCATTGAGTCGTTGTCATAAAGACCCATTTGGGCATGTTACATATTGCACAGAAAATTTATGTTTGAGTCAAATAGAGTCAAATGACCCTCCAGGACCAAGTCGAAATGTTCCATAAGAAACCGTACTTTAACTTGATGGAACACACGAAGAAGCAAGTCTGATTATAGAATGACAATATCTCGGAAGACTCTTTAAAAGAAGATCATGAAGATGGAAAATGATCAATGAAATGTATAGTACTGTTGCAAAGAATCATGGCAACCGAAATAATAAGCACTACAAATAGGTGTCCATGAGGTATGTATAACAATTTTCTTTTAAAAACTCAATCCTTAACTTGTAAAGAAAAACTATATTGTAGTGAACCCTTAAAAATATCTTAAAGTAAACATAGTGATACAAAAAATGTCATCCTCGCATGAAATCTCCTCATCTGATGGAATATATACCCCATCATTTATAGACCATAAATCCACAAACAAATTAATATGTTATGAAACCAGCTCAAGAAAAGATAGAAAAGATAGATCAACGCCTTAGAATTTAGCCTCTTCGAGGGGGAAACCTCCTTTACATTACATAAATGAACAATTCTTGGATGATTCAAATGACAAAACCTCCTTTCTATATATAGGAGTCTAAGGAGTCACAATATAATCCAGCCGACCTAACAATAATAATATAAAGCCACAAAAATAACAATAGAGGGATTCTATGGGCACATTAATAACAATATGGGGGCAATGGGGCACAACAATATAAATAAGGGGTATAACTACAATAGTAATGGGGTAATCACTAGTATTATAGGGACCCAACATGACCCTCTCCTTCAAAAAAGTGTTGTCCTCAACGCTTGAGTAGTTATGGATATTTCTGCATAAAATTCTCATCCTCCCATGTGGAATCTTCAGCGGATAAGTTCTTCCACTTGATAAGGTACTCTGAAATTGATCGATTTCGTAGCTGTCGAGTTCTTGTTTCTATAACTGCTTCCGGTTCCAATATAATTTTTCCTTCCTCGTCAAGTTCTGGCAATATTGTTTGAACTGGGAGCTTGTCACCTATAACCTTCTTTAAGCATGAAACATGGAAAACTGGGTGCAATCGAGAAGCTGCAGGAAGCTCCAATTTGTATGCCATAGTACCAATCTTTTGCAACACCTTGTATGGACCATAATACTTTGGTGATAATTTATTATCCTTCTTAGCTTGCTTGAGGGAAATTTGCTTATATGGTTGTAGCCGTAGGAATACCCAATCACCTACATCAAAACTTCTTTCACTGCGATGTTGATCTGCCTGTTGTTTCATTCTATTCTGTGCCAACACGAGGTTATCCTTTAAGAGTTTGAGGACTTGTTGTTGATGTTCGATGTGATGTTCCACTGCCTGAACCTTAGAATTTTCTCTTAAATATGATGTGATGGATGGTGGTTGATACCCATAAAGTGCCATAAATGGGGTCATTTTTGTTGCTGTATGAAAGGAAGTGTTATACCACCATTCAGCCAGAGGCAACCATTTGACCCATTGTGTTTGTTTATCAGATACAAAGCAACGAAGATATCCTTCCAAACATTTGTTTACTATCTCAGTTTGCCCATCAGATTGAGGATGATAAGATGAGCTATGAGCTAACTGAGTACCAAGAAAGAAAATAATTCTGTCCAAAAATTTCCAGTGAAAATGGGATCTCTGTCACTTACAATAATCTTTGGGTTTCCATGTAGCTTTTGAATTGTTTCCATAAATGCAGTAGAAACTGTACTGGCTTTAAATGGATGTGATAATGCACAAAAGTGTGCATACTTGGTAAGTCTGTCAACTACCACCATGATGACACTCTTTCCCTCAGACTTGGGTAAACCTGTGATAAAATCCATTGAAACCTCCTCCCAACGTTGGCTTGGAATGGATAAAGGTTGTAATAGACCCGGTGTCTTAATTGTTTCAACTTTATTTTGTTGGCAAACCAAACATTCTGCCACAAACTTTTGAATATCTGATTTAAGGCCATCCCAAAAAAATTCCTTCTTAACCCTGTGGTAAGTTTTTAAAAATCCTGAGTGCCCTCCTAAGGGAGAAGTGTGCAATTCCATAAGAATCTTTTGTTTTAGCTGGGAATTCTTACAGAGGTATAAGCGATCTTTGTACCATAACGAATCATTTTTCCAGCTAAATGTATCAGACGTACTGGAATCTTGTTGTAGCTTTCGAATAAGTGCCCACACTTCTTCGTCATTCTTCCATTCCTCCCTTGCTTCATTTATCCAATCTGGTTGGATAATAGAAATGGCGCACAACAATGCTTCCACATCCTCATCCTTTCTTGAGAGTGCATCTGCCACCACATTTTGCTTCCCTTTTTTGTAGATGATTTCAAAGTCATAACCCAACATCTTTGTGACCCACTTTTGTTGCTCTTCAGAGGATAATCTTTGTTCTAAAAAGTATTTAAGGCTATCATGATCCGTTTTTACCTTGAAGTGTCTTCCCATTAGGTAGGGTCGCCATTTCTTAAGTGCATGGAGTATTGCCAACATTTCCTTCTCATAAATAGCTTTTCTTAAAAACTTTCCCTTGATTGGACGACTTTCAAAAGCAATGGGTCTTTCATCTTGCATTAGAACAACACCAATTCCATTTCCTGAAGCATCACATTCCACAATAAAGGTTTTTGTGAAGTCCGGTGTAGCTAAGACCGGTGCTTGGCACATTGCCTCTTTAAGATGTTCAAAGGCCTTTGTTGCTTCTGGAGTCCATGAAAATGCATCTTTCTTCAATAATGTTGTTAGAGGTGCTGCTATTCTCCCATAATTCTTAACAAACTTGCGATAATACCCTGTCAACCCAAGAAATCCTCGCAAATGCTTTATGGATGTGGGGATTTTCCATTCCTTAATGGCTTTAATTTTGCTAGGGTCTACCTTAACTCCTTCATGAGATACAATATGACCCAAATATTCCACCTCCTGGACTCCAAAGAAACATTTGGATCTTTTTGCATATAATTGTTTCTCCTCCAATAGTTGTAGCACCCTGTCAACATGTTCAACATGATCCTTCCAAGACTTGCTGTAGATAAGTATATCATCAAAAAATACTAACACAAATTTTCTAAGGAATGGTTTGAAAATTGAATTCATCAAACCTTGAAATGTTGAAGGTGCATTGGTAAGGCCAAAAGGCATGACCAAAAATTCATAATGACCCTCATGAGTTCTAAATGCCGTTTTCGGAATGTCTTCAATCTTCATTCTGATTTGATGATATCCTGAACGAAGATCCAACTTGGTGAAGTAAATTGATCCATGCAATTCATCCAGTAATTCATCAATGACAGGAATGGGGAACTTATCTTTAATAGTGAGCTTGTTGAGCTCCCTATAATCTGGACACATGCGCCATGATCCATCCTTCTTGTGCACCAATACTACTGGAGCAGAGAAAGAACTTTGACTCGGTTGAATTATACCAGCCTCTAGCATTTCTGCAACCATACGTTCAATTTCACTTTTTTGGACATAGGGATATCTGTACGGCCTGATGTTTGGAGGAACACTTCCTGGAATCAGATGAATAGCATGATCATGATCACGCATAGGTGGGAGACCTTTGGGAGTCTCAAATACCTTGGAATGATTGTCCAGGACTTTTTGGAGATCTGGAGAAATAGATGATTCCAATGTGGAAACATCTAGCGAACATAATTGTGCAATTACACCTCTTTGCTCCTTTTTTAGAAGCTTTGTCATACCATTAGAGCTGATTATCTTTCCTGGTTTCCCTGCAATACCCCTTAATTCAACTTCCTTTCCTTCCGTAGAAAATTTGATGAAAAGTTCTTGAAAATTAAAAGCTATTGTACCCAAGGATTGTAGCCATTGGACTCCTAGTACAACATCAGCACCTCCCATTGGAATGGAAAGCATTGGGCTAGTCAATACATATTCTCCCATGGATAGCTTGATATTATGGCACTTTCCAGAGCAATTTATTGTTCCTCCATTTGCAATCATCACTTGACACTCTGGTGCTGGATATAGGAAGCAATTCAATTCTTTTGCTACCCTACAATGAATAAAATTGTGGGTGCTTCCTGAATCAATCAACACTATTACCTTTTTCTTCTTGATTTGTCCTTCTATCTTGATGGTTTGAGGAGTGGTAATTCCCGCCAATGCATTACAAGATATGGTCGGATTTATTTGTTCTTCATCTAGGCTTTGTTCCTGGAGTATATCCTCTTCTTTTGACCTTTCTTGCTCCTTTTCTTCTTCCTCTTCACAATCTATGTAGAATAATTTCTTCTCAGCACACTTATGACCTTTAGTGTATTTGCTATCACAACTATAACAAAGCCCTTTTGCTCTTTTTTCTTCCAATTGTTGTGGTGTCAACCTTATAGGTTGTGGAAGACTAGGGGCAACAACACTTCTGTCTTTATAGTTGTGAGTGGTATGCTTCCTGGTTGCCATAATTTTGCTTTCCATTTTTCTTGCTAACCTGAATGCCTTCTCTAATGAATCAGGTTCCCAAAGTCGAACATCATGTTGGATATTATCCTTTAAAGACCCTATGAACACATCAATCCTATGCTCCTCTGGAATATCTTTTACCCTTATGTTCAATTTTTGGAACTCCTCAATGTGCTCCATTATTGAACCCTTTTGTTTGAGACTTATCAATTGGCTAAAAAAAGTGTTGCTTTTTGTATCCTCATAATGTGCTATCAATTCTTCCATAAAAATTGCCCAAGTGATAAATTTTTTACGAGAGCAAAGCCATTGATACCATACAAACTGATTTGGTTCCAAATATAAAGTTGCCATACGTACCTTTTGTGTGTTTTGCACATTATTGAGATCGAAGAACTGCTCCATCTGTAATATCCATGTGGCGGGATCCTTGCCATCAAACTTCCTCATATCGATTTTTGGAATATGGTGGGTCTTCGATCCAACATTAGAGTCTATGGAATCATGATTAACATTTCTTTTGTTCACATCATGAGTTTCCTTTACAACCTTTTCACCATTAGTAAGTATTTCTTGTAGAAAATTTGTCAAATCTGTCTTCAAATATGCCATGTCTGTCTTCAAATTTGTCCTCAAATCTGCCTTCAGATCATCCATCTTAGCTTCCATGCCCTTTATCTTAGATTCCACGCCATTTATCTTAGCATCTGTTAGCTTTTGTGAGCATGACATTTGTTGCACTTGTTCTTGTAATTTTGATATATCATGTAGCATTTCTTCCTCTTCTTCATGAGTCATGCTAGAGCTTTCAGGTTCCTTACTAGGTGTTTGCATTTTCTTTCCTCGGGGCATCAGTTACCGATAATAATGCTTTACTATGCCCTTTGAATTCCTTCAAACCAAGCTTATGCAAAAATTAAAAAAAAAAAAACTACACACCTTTTTTTTCTTTGTAGAACCCTGATATTGAATCTGATGTATCTCTGTAATTTCGAATCATCCAGTTCTGAAATTGTGACCTATAGTAGCCTTCTATGTCCTCTTTCCAATGCCACTAGTCTGATCCAAATTGGATTCTCCAAGAAAGAGTTATGCACAATCTCTTGCAATGGCCTAATTATAGACTAGTTCAGTAGAGCGAACTTGTAGGAAGTGCCACGTGTCACTGTTTCAACCTTTGACTCTGAAAAATATATAAACGAAAACTAAAATCCGTCCTCTTTCTATACCTTCTTACGAAATTTCAATCCAATGCTCAGAAAGAAAGTTATGACGATTTTCCACAGGTCACCTGTTTTGAGTGTAACTCAGGAGTCTGCAAAAAGACCAACTTCCTCAGATCATATCTCCGAAAATATCGCGCAATAAGCTCTGAAATTTGGATCCAAGGTTCAGCGTGATTTCTTCTCAAATGGGTTTTTTTTTGCGACTTTTGAAACGTCACAGAAAAAAAGTTATAGCGAAAATGCCACGATGACCTGTTTGGAGCAGTGAAACTCTAGAATCCAAAGCTCTGATACCAAATGTTATGAAACCAGCTCAAGAAAAGATAGAAAAGATAGATCAACGCCTTAGAATTCAGCCTCTTCGAGGGGTCAACCTCCTTTACATTACATAAATGAACAATTCTTGGATGATTCAAATGACAAAACCTCCTTTCTATATATAGGAGTCTAAGGAGTCACAATATAATCCAGCCGACCTAACAATAATAATATAAAGCCACAAAAATAACAATAGAGGGATTCTATGGGCACATTAATAACAATATGGGGGCAATGGGGGCACAACAATATAAATAAGGGGTATAACTACAATAGTAATGGGGTAATCACTAGTATTATAGGGACCCAACATAATACCATCATTTTCATAGTCTTCATCACCTTCAAATATAGGTAAATTAAAATCAATGAATTCATCATCTTCATGGATTTGATGCCCATGTGGTTGCTCATGTCCTTCAGACACTTCAGTAAACTCGTCCTGGTCTTCATCTTGGTCATATGCATCATTGACAATAAATTATTCATCATATCCATCTTGGCAATCTATGTCTTCAAGGGGAACTTCTGCATCTTCAAGTAAATCATGGTCCTCTACATCTTGAACAAATGTTACTCTTCATCCTCTTGGATGATAATCAATCACAAATGACCAACCAGGTTGTTCTAAATTTGGAATGAGAAAATTTTGGTCACATTGACTTGGAAACACATAAGGTTCAGAAGTGGCATCAAACCTAGGTGTATTGATCATATGGAATCCATTACTGTGGAGAAAGATAGTTTTTTCTTCTCCCACTTTGATAATCTTGTACCATTCAACACGAAAAATAACTTTCTTGAAGACATAAAATCAAGCTCTATAATGTCCTCCAACACTCCACAGTAGCGAAGTGTTCTTGTGATTGGTTGTCTATCATTTGCATGTGAATGAAATTCCACCTAAAATGATGCTGAAACTCCACAATCATAAGGTTTTTCTCTTTTCATCAACTTTTATGATGCGAAAATGATGACCAAAATTCCACATTCCTTTGTAATATCTTACTTAAATTCATATACATATCAACTAATTAGATTCAAGGATATGAAATCTAACAAAAACTTTATTAAATATATGCAATATATTAGTATATATTGCCTCCCCATTTATAGATCCTTTAATGAAATTCAATTGTTGTTGTGTTACTCTATCATTCCCTTTTGTTGCCTCGTGTTCAATATTGGTCTTTAGCGAATTCCATGAGCATATCTCTAGCCACTTTCTTTTATGGTTTACAGGCAATCCTCGAGTAGTGCTTTCACCATGTCTATTATATATCGGCCCATGCATTTTCATATTTTAATTTCCTTTTTTCAACGTACTTCTCCATCCATTCCAACATAAATTTAGAATTGTATACAACATACAAATGTAATGCCTCCCAATCCTTAGCATCTACAATGAAAAATGTATTTTTTCAATGAATTAATAATTATTTAAATCCATGTAATATAAGACTTCAGATAAAAATAACTCCTAACATTTTTTTATAACTTTTATCCTATTTGAAGTCCCTTCACCCTCTATTTTTTCTCCTTCAAATGATTGATATTGGTTATAATTCCATAATCGTGGAGCTTCAAGAATCAATTGAGGTAAGTACTCACTCAAATGAACCATGGCTTGTAAAACCATGTACCACTCAACTATGGACCCTTCTGGTCGAGCCTTTTGCCTTACAAATTGTTTTAAGACCTTCATATATCTCTCCATGAGCCACATTGTTTGAATATGAATAGGACCACACTGTTCAATCTCTTCTACTAGGTTTACAAGGTAGTGCTCTTGAGGATTAAAGAAGCTTGGAGGGAAGCACATTTGAATATCACACATCAAAAGTGAAACATTCCTCTTCCAATACTTCAATTCATCGTGATGTATCTCTTTAGATGAGACCCACCTACAGGTATTACAATAAAGAATTGTTATTTCTCATAAACTAAAAGTAGAAACTCATATAAAGGCATAACCAATGATGCACTTCAAATGATAAAAGTAATGGAAGAGTATGCATGATGGATTGAAAAATACCTCAGATATTTACATAATTTGTAAATAGTCAAAGTGACATTGTGGTCAAAGGTACTTGGTATTGCTACAGGCAACACATATTGCATGACCATTAACAAGTAACCATGTTCAAATATGCTTGAACTGATTTTATCACTATACTAGCATGACTATTAACAAATAACCATGTTCAAATATGCATGAACTGATATTATCACTAGGATATACAATTTTCTAATTAAGTTTCCAACAAATATAACATGTGACAATGTTACCTTTATCCAATTGTGCTAATCATGTGTTTTTAGGCTTGAGAACTTTGATCCATCCCTTGTGAATAAGTTTTTTAATGCTGCACAAAAACTAGAAGGAAATCTTATGCTTTTCATAGTAGAAATGATGTTTTCTTTCTCATTTGATGTAAATGTCCATGGAGCATGAACATATGAGTTGTCTTCATTGAACCACATGTTCAACATGATATTGGAAACTCGAAGGTCCTTCCTTAACTTTATTTGTGCTTCAATGTTATCTCCATTTAGATGTTTCCACAAGCACTCTGCCACATTTTTCCCATTGTGCATATTATCAAATAGGTGGGTTGTTGGAAATCTCTCATAATATTCCAATTTGTAGAAAATAGGGAGTCTTTTCATTCCTAGGGGAAAACTCGTCCCTTCTGTTTTGTCATACATCACTTTCCACCTAGCAGGGTTCATATTTATTGGCTTCCTCATTTCCACTTCCTTTCCATTGAACTTATGTTTATCACACACTCGATAGTGATGATTTTATGGTAAGAATTTCCAATACTCATCATATACAATTTTATTGAGATCCCTTGACTGCCTATGCAACAATTTTGGCCCGCATGCTAGACAACCATGTTTCCCCTTTGTTTGTAGTCCTAAAATAAGTTTGGAAACCATATTTAGTAAATACTAAAATGAACACAATAATTATAAATGTAATTTATATTATATTACCACAAAAAATAGAGAGCCCTGGGACATCATGAATTGTCCAAATAAGAATCACATGAAATAGGAAGTTTCTGTCATTAAGAGGTCTTGATACATCAAACATATTTACACCATCCATAATTCACGAAGCTCATCAATGAGGGGCTCCATGTATACATCCATATCCTTCACCTAATATTTCCCTATGTGAACAAAGAGTTTTTTATTAGGATTAATTGAATTGAAATATATTTATATAATCTTCAAGAAAGAATTGCATTCACATGTTCTAGTACCTAGTACGATAAGAGTTAACATTTCATGTTCCTTCTTCATTTCCATCCAAGGGAGGGGGGAGGAATTTCTGTTTATAATTAACACTGGCTAAATAGAATATGTTTTTCTAAGATCTCCAAAAGGATTCACACCATCCATTGCTAGAGAAATTCTTGCATTCCTTGGTTCATTTCTTAAATGTGGCCATTTTACCTCAATGTCTTTCTAGTATTTACTATCTGCAACCATACGCATGACACCATCTTGGCTCCTCCCTTGTGCATGATGATCCATATATTTTGCCAACTCCTTGCATTTGAACATTCTCTCATACCTTGGCTTTAGTGGAATGTGTCGTAATACTTTATAAGGAACCTTCTTGGGTACTTGATCTTGACGATACCTATTTGTGTGACACGTTGGCCATTGTTGTAAATTTTCATTACTTCCATAGTACAATATATGGTCATTTGGACATGCATCATATGTATTGTACTCCATTCCAATGTCTTTCATTATTGAAGATACTTCTCTATGAGAATGAGGCAACTTATTGTCCTTTGGAAGTATTTTGTTTGCCAAAAGACTGCATAGTGCAACAAATTATTTTTATAAGTATACACAATATTCAAAACTTTTAAGACATCTAGAGAATTAATCTATAGGAATATCAATCCAACCTTAATATAGCAATAAATCATGTGTTTGTCAATCCAATATAGAATATTATGCAATGTAGATTATTCAAAATTTGCATAAAGAGGTGTCCTAGACAAATGAGCTAGGGGTGAATCAACAACTCCTTCAAAATATGTGTATAAGTCTTGGATAAATTCATTGACACTAGCCTCATTTATTTGTGAAGCGGCTTCATCCATAAATGTGTCTTGTCCTTCATCTTGAGAGTCACTATTATCAATATCATCCATTTGTTCTTCAAGAATATTGGGAACCAGAAGAATCTTTTCATCAATTAAAAAAACAAATGAAATGATGAATAAGAATGTATTAAATAATGTGCATATTTATTTATTATAAGAATAACAATTTTTTAATTATAATGCACCTCTTCTATATAAATTCCATGGTCCAATCTATGGATACCAACAAGCGTTTGATTCTTTAGTTTCCTATTTTGGCACATTTTGCAACTATAATATATCATTTCATTGAAGTATTCATCTATACCTGGAGTAGGTCTTCTTGTCCATTCATCTGAACATTCAGATGAAAATGTGTTATTTCCTTGAATGCACCATGTTTTTTAAACAATAAGACTATAATTTTTAACTTGAGTATTACTTCTTTTTCAAGAGAACATGACCAATGAATAAACCTAGGGAGTGAATCTATGAATATGTAGTTTTCTAGTATATTTTTTGGATATTTGATCACTTGATTTTTTGTACTTTTGTTTTTTTGTTGTTTCAAGGTAGTGTTTAGTGCTTCTGTAGGAATTAGATATGGAAAAAATTGAGATCTAGGTTCAACACCCTGAACAAAACTCTACCAATGTGTTGAGTGAGCATTGAAGGTATATCCAACACTTTGAGGCAAGCTTATCAGAGTGTTCCAACAAGAATCTAACTAGTCACAAACAAACTTTTAAAGTATCATTTCAGAGTTATTTCTAACAATAAATCAAACCTCTAACTAAATCAACAACATAAATACTACAAATACCAAAACCAACATAAATACTTGGTCTACTATTTCATATAGGATAATGTAATTAAAATATGCGAAGAAAACTTTGTGGACATTAGTTAGGATCATTACATAAATAAATGTTGAAAGATATGACAATGTGTAAAACCATAAAATTATTCTAAAATATGTTGGTTCAAACTTTTATGCATGTAATACTAATTCCATTGAGGTATTTCTATGATTAAAATGCATGTAGTGAATGTAGACAAATTCAAACTTTCAAGCTACTAAATTCACATGATGTAGTCTTACTAAATTTACTAATATCTCTATAATATTTCTCAAAAACATATATATATGAATACATTCTTTATTTATTTTAATGTATAATTTTTTATCATATTTCCATACTATATAGAATGATATCTACAACAATACAAACTAATGTATGACTAATACATTATTTTGGGAGACATCTTCAAAAGAAATAAATGAAAATCAAAGTTGTAGAAACTAAAGCAAAAGTAGAAAGACAATTTGTTCAGGATGAAGAAATTGTGGGTGAATTCGGTTCTTAATACAAGTATATTCAAATAGTTAACCTTTATTAGCACATGAAAGCCATCATGGGAAAAGTGTCAGTGCAAAGGAGTGAGTGTAAATCCAAAATTCTAGTATGCATTGATGATCTTTGACTCCAACTGAAAACGTTGGATCTCCTAAATCATAAAGAGTATAATCAATTTGAAATTCCCTAGTTTTTAATAGAAAGAAGAGAATAGAGTGGCAACACAAATAGACTCACCCTCAAGTTAACATGTTAAGAATTTAGTTTTTGTTATTCTTATAATCATTAGTAAATCTCCTAATGAGTATGATCACAAATATAGGCTAAGTCATGCAAACAGAGTATGATCATAGATATAGGCTATGCAATGTAAATTCCACGCAAATTTATAGAATCTCAAACTTGTGGTTTTCTTTTATTATGGCGCACTTAAAATTTTGATTACAAGGACAAAGACAATGAACTTATGCTATTGGTAAGTGTTGCATGTGGTATTCCAAGAAATAGTAATGTATTTTTTTTATTTAGATAAACAACTAATAAATAATAATATGTATTATCTTTCATTTAGATGACGAAACCAATGGCAAATAATATGTATTTTTTTGTATAGCTGAAATATAATATAATTGCCTCACTTACCAACATAAAGAATGATGCAAGATTCTTTTAAGATTTTGGATTGATGAATTTGGTTTGAAATTCATGGGTTCCCCGTATATAACAAAATACTTATATATAGGCGTTGTTGACCGATGTCACAAATTTTCCTCGATGGAAGATTTCTTGTCAGAATGTGGATTTTTTTTTCAAAACATTAGAATGTTGGAGTGTTTGAATTGTTTTTTGATGGTGGAAATGGATTTAGCACCATCAAGAACTCTTAGGGCACCCAAAATCCTGAAATTTGACAAGTGTAACCAAAATTTTCAAAACTTTCTACTAGATTTTGTCATAATCTTGCCATAATTTCCATTATTTTCTGCGCTAATTTGTGGACTTTTTAAACTACGCTTATATATAACAAAATAAAATTCTAAATATATATTATTTTAAAAATTAAATAAATTTTTAATTAAATTAACTATTAATATAGTAATTAATATTTCTTTATTAAATGAAATGTGAATTTTAAGAAGAAATATTGTTATATTTATAAAATGAATTGTGAATATTTGAAGTGAAAGTAAAATATGATAATAATGATAATTTTGATGATTTATATTGGGTAACATAAAATCTGGTTTATCATATGATTTATCAAATTTATGAAGGGTAAAAAAACTATTTAATTTGATTTGTTTTTAATGAGTGAAAAGATCACAAAGGTAGGGGAGGTAGGAGCAGGAGGGGCTACTGTTCACCCTGAGAGATTGAGAAAAAATTGCATGTGGGTTAGGCATAGCCTCAAATAATTAGGCATAAGTCTTAGGCCTTTGGAAAGGGATAAAAATTGCACTTGCAAATGGTATCTATCACATAAGTGTATTTGATGACTCATCAATTACTATACAAAAATGTACAAAAATGTTAGAAGATGAAGGATTGCAGGGGGGATGATTTTCCTCCAATATACTACTGAATAAAGCTCCTTTTAGATATGTTTGAGATTTTTTATCTCTATCATATTAAAAGGGATACCAATCAATTAGAAGATGAACAGACCAATATTGGAGTTAACTTGGCACAAGGAATGATTATGGAATACCAAAATAATCTATATGTATGCCATATCTCGTGATTTCACCCCTTCGAGGGAGGATAGTCCCAATGAACCTCATTAGGGATAAATTAAGTTATGACAATGCATAAAAATGGTTTTAATTCCAAGAAATAGAGTCTCGAGGATCGTCAATTTTGGATGAAGGTTCCCACTAATCAGGAAACTAGATGGAAACACATGAGGAGTATGGAGAGGTATCAGGAGAAGAGGAGAAACAATAATAAAAGATTAACTTCCTATATTAGGGTCAGACCTGATAGTATTGTTTCAGAGTTGGATTGGTCACCTTTGTTCATGTGTGCTCTCAAATTGTTTGTTTTAGCAATGGATCTTCAGATTCATTCTAAGCAAGGACATGATGTAAGCATTGAATGTGAGCAGAGCTCCTATGCAGTTGTCTTGTGCCGAGAGAAAGCTATAAAGTTTTGGATACAAAATTAAAACTACGGTTGATTATTATTAGAAAGTGAAGGGTAGATAGTATGGCCTCAACTTCTAGGAATTGTATTGATAAATCCCTAGATGAGAAACTCGACATGATGAACAAGGAAGTCTAAGAGTTGATATCTAATAGAGGAGAGAAGCTAGTCAGCGAGAGTCATTGCCACCTTCTTTTGATTTCAAATTAACTTGGTGATCAGAAAAAATATGTGGAATGCCTACATGAAACAATAGATTTGATAAACACCAAAATGGAGAATTTGGAATACAAGGTAGAAAATTTGGAAACGAAAGTGGAAACAACCATTGTTAAAGTTATGAAGGAGGTTTTTGGTCTCAGGAAACAAAAAAATGTCTCAAACAAAGAGCATCATCTGGAGTTGAGTGTTGGAGACATAGCAAATCCACCATTTCACGCTGAACAAAGCATGCACCTGTATTAAGATGTCTCCCAGAATAATACAAACTAATATAGTTGGTTGGTTGAGTCTCTACAATTATGGATTGAAAATATTACACAATTGAGATCCATATTTAAAAGAGAATTAATCATGCCCAAATCACTCAATGAAATGAATATTGGGAGGACTAGAGTTGCTTTAGCTAGAGTCATCGTTATGGGCTTTTTAGTGGTGCTAGCTTTCTTCTTGAGTAGCCCAGGTACATGATTGACTTTGTCTTGTAATCATGCTCTTAAACATGACTTTGATGGTAAGTGCTAGATTCTCCCTAGCTCTACAAAAGGAGAGGGCATACTAAAGGCCCTGAAGATAGAGTAACACCTATCCCTCGGCATTTATGATATATCCTTTGAGACGTGGTGTGATCAACATTGTTGCCAATTGAGGGTTGAGATGTGGTGTGATAGTGATTGACACCATTCGCTTCCCACTAATCTAAATCATATGATGGAGAATTTTTCATGAGCAGCATTATTAGGGCAAACTCTCCCTGTGCTTTTGTTTAGGATTTATATAAGAACATTCATTAGTTGGATTAAAGTGAGAGATTGCAGAAAATTAAATGAAAGTCTAGTTGGTTGACTCTCTGCTATTATGGATTGAAAATATTACACAACTGAGATCCATATTTAAAACATAATTAATCATGCCCAGCTCACTGAGTGAAATGAATATTGGGAGGACTAGAGTTGCTTTAGATGTAGCCATCCTTGTGGGGTTTTTGGTGTGGCTATCTGTCTTCTTGAGTAACCCAGGTATATGATTGACTCTTCCTTTCAATGATGCTCTTTAATATGCCTTTGATGGCAAGGGCTAGATGATCCCTAGATTTACAAAAAAAGAGGGCATACTAAAGGCCTTGATGACAGAGTAACACGTATCCCTCGACATTTATGATATATCACGAGTACCACTGTGTGAAAAATTAAAGGAATTTATTATACTAGATATTGAGGAGGATAATCTGTGTAGATAATACGATCTTAATGAGTAGCACCAAATATATATCTCTTTATTAGGCATAAGTCTTAGGACTTTAGCAAGAGATAAAAATTGCACCTCGAAATGGTATCTATCACGTAAGTGTATTTCAAGACTCATTAATTCCTATAAAAAAATGTACAAAAATGTTATAAGATGAAAGATTGCAGGGGGGATGATTTTCATCCAATATACCACTAAATAAAGCTCCTTTTAGATAAGTTTGAAAGTTTTGATCTCTGCCATACTAAAAGGGATACTAATCGATTAGAAGATGAATAGGCCAATATTGGATGTACTTGGCACAAGGAATGATTATGGAAGAAAAAATAATCTATCTGTATGCCATGTACCATGATTTCACCCTTTCAAGGGATGATAGTCCCAATGAACCTCATTAAGAAGAAATTAAGTTATGACAATCCGCGTAAAAATGTTTTTAATTCCAAGAAATAGAGTCTTGATGATCATCAATTTTCGATGAAGGAGCCCACTAATCAGGAAATTATATGGAAAAACGCGAGGAGTATGGAGAGGTATCAGGACAAGTGGAGAAACAATGATAAAATATTAACTTCCTATATCAGGTTCGGACTTGATAGCATTGTTTCAGAGTTAGATTGGTTACCTTTGTTCATGTGTACTCTCAAATTGTTTGTTTTAGCAATGGATCTTCAAATTCATTCTGAGCAGGGACATGATGTAAGCATTGAATGTGAGTAGAGCTCCTCTGTAGTTGTCTCAGGCCCAGACAAATATATAAAGGGTTGGATACAAAATTTAAAAGTGCAGTTGATTATTATTAGAAAGTGAAGAGCAGACAGTATGGCCTCGGCTTTTGGGAATTGTATTGATAAATCCCTAGACAAGCAACTCGACATGATGAAAAAGGAAGTCTCAGAGTTGATATCAAATATAGGAGAGAAGCTAGTTAGTGAGATTCATTCCCACTTTCTTTTTATTTCAAGTCAACTTTGTGATCTGAAAAAGGATGTGAATGCCTGCCTGAAACAGTGGATTTGATAATCACCAAAATGGAGAAGTTGGAATACAGGGTAGAAAATTTGGAAGCGAAAGTGGAAACAACCATTGTTAAAGTTATGAAGGAGGTTTTTGGTCTCAGCAAACAACAAAATGTCTCAAACAAAGAGCATCATCTGGAGTTGAGTGGTGGAGACATTGCAAATCCACCACTACACTCTAAACAAAACATACACCTGTATTAAGATGTCTCCAAGAATAATACAAACTAATATATTTGGTTGGTTGGCTGTCTGCAATTATGGATTTAAAATATTACCCAACTAATATCCATATTTAAAACAGAATTAATCATGCCCAACTCAATCAACAAAATGAAGATTGGGAGGATTAGAGTTTCTTTTGATGGAGTCATCCTTGTGGGTATTTTGGTGGTGTTAATTGTCTTCTTGAGTATCCCAGGTACATGATTGACTCTGCCTTTTAATGATGATCTTGAATATCCCTTTGATGGCTAGGGATAGATTCTCCCTATATTTACAAAAGAAGAGGGCATACTAAAGGCCCCAAAGACAGAGTAACACCCGTCCCTCAACATTTATGGTATATAAATTGAGACGTGGTGTGATCAACATTGTTAACAATTGAGGGTCGAGACGTGGTGTGATAGTGATTGACACCATTCACCTCTCAGGAATCTAAATCATATGATGGAGAATTATTTCATGAACAATAGTATCAGGGAAAACTCTCCCTGTGCCTTTGTTTAGGATTTATATAACAACGTTTAAAAGTTGGCTTAAAGCGAGAGATTGCAGAAAATTAAATGAAAGTCTAGTTTGTTGACTCTCTGCAATTATGGATTGAAAATATTACACAACTGAGATCCATATTTAAAGCATAATTAATCATTCCCATCTCACTGAGTGAAATGAAGATTGTGAGGACTAGAGTTGCTTTAGATGGAGTCATCCTTGTGGGATTTTTGGTGCGGCTATTTGTCTTCTTGAGTAGCCCAAGTACATGATTAACTCTACCTTTTAATAATGCTCTTGAATACACCTTTGATGGCAAGGGCTAGATGATCCATAGCTTTAAGAAAGAAGAGGGCATAATAAAGGCCCTGAAGATAGAGTAACACCTATCCCTCACCATTTATGATATATCACGAGTACTATTATGTGTAGAATTAAAGGAATTTATTATCCCAAATACTGAGGAGGATAATATGTGTAGATAATACTATCTTAATGAGTATCACCAAATATATATCTATTTATTAGGCATAAGTCTTAGGCCTTTGGCAAGGGATAAAAATTGCACATGCAAATGGTATCTATCACGTAAGTGTATTTGAAGACTCATTAATTACTATAGAAAAATGTACAAAAATGTTATATGATGAAGGATTGCGAGGGGAATAATTTTCCTCCAATATACCACTGAATAAAGCTCCTTTTAGATAAGTTTGAAGGTTTTGATCTCTGCCCTACTAAAAGGGATACCAATCAATTAGAAGATGAACATGCCAATATTGGAGTTAACATGGCACAATGAATGATTATGGAAGACTAAGATAATCTATTTGTATGCCATATCCCATGATTTCACCCCTTCAAGGGAGGATAGTCCCAATGAACCCCATTAAGAAAAAATTAAGTTATGACAATCCACATAAAAGTGTTTTTAATTCCAAGAAACAGAGTCTCGAGGATCATCAATTTTTTATAGAGCCCACTAATGAGGAAACTAGATGGAAACACATGAGGAGTATGGAAAGGTACCAAGACAAGTGGAGAAAAAATGATAAAATATTAACTTCCTATATCAGGGTCGGACCTAATAGTATTCTTTCAAAGTTGGATTGGTCACTTTTGTTCATGTGTGCTCTCAAATTGTTTGTTTTAGTAATGGATCTTCAAATTAATTCTAAGTGAGGACATGATGTGAGCATTGAATGTCACTAGAGCTCTTATGTAGTTGTCTCGGGCCCAGAAAATGATATAAAGGGTTGGATACAAAATTTAAAAGTGCAGGATTATTATTAGAAAGTGAAGATCAGATAGTATGGCCTCGACTTCTGGGAATTGTATTGATAAATCCCTAGACGAGCAACTTGACATGATGAAAAAGGAAGTCCCAGAGTTGATCTCTAATATAGGAGAGAAGCTAGTCAGCGAGAGTCATTCCCACTTTCTTTTGATTTCAAATCAACTTGCTGATCTGAGAAGAGATGTGTAATGCCTGCATGCAACAGTGGATTTGATAATCACCAAAATGGAGAAGTTGGAATACAAGGTAGAAAATTTGGAAGCGAAAGTGGAAACAACAATCGTTAAAGTTCTGAAGTAGGTTTTTGGTCTCAACGAACAACAAAATGTCTAGAAAAAAGATCATCATTTGGAGTTGAGTGGTGGAAACATAGCAAATTCAACATTACACTCTAAAAAAAACATGCACCTATATTAAGATGTCTCCCAGAATAATGCAAACTAATATATCTAGTTGGTTGACTTTTTGCAATTATGGATTGAAAATATTACACAACTTAGATCCATATTTCAAAGAGAATTAATCATGCCCAACTCACTTAGCAAAATGAAGGTTGGGAGGACTAGAGTTGCCTTAGCTAGAGTCATCCTTGTGGGATTTTTGGTGGTGCTAGCTATCATCTTGAGTAGCCCAGGTACATGACCGACTCTTCCTTTTAACCATGCCTTTGAATATTCCTTTTATGGCAAGGGCTAGATTCTCCCTATATTTACAAAATAACATGGCATGCTAAAGGCCCTAAAGAAATAGTAACACCTATCCCTCAGCATTTATGATATTTCCTTTCAGATGTGGTGTGATCAACATTGTTGCCAATTAAGGGTTGAAACTTAGTGTGATAGTGATTGACACCATTATCTTCCTAGGACTCTAAATCATATGATGGAGAATTCTACATGAGCAACAGTATCAAGGAAAACTCTCTGTGTGCTTTTGTTTGGGATTCATATAACAACATTCAGAAGTTGGATTAAAGTGAGAGATTGTAGAAAATTAAATGAAAGTCTGGTTGGTTGACTCTGTGCAATTATGGATTGAATATATTACACAATTGAGATCCGTATTTAAAACATAATTACCCATTCCCATCTCACTGAGTGAAATGAAGATTGTGAGGACTAGAGTTGCTTTAGATGGAGTCATCCTTGTGGGATTTTTGGTGTGGCCATTTTTCTTCATGAGTAGCCCAAGTACATGATTAACTCTGCCTTTTAATAATGCTCTTGAATATGCCTTTCATGATAAGGGCTAGATGATCCCTAGATTTACAAAAGAAGAGGGCATACTAAAGGCCTTGAAGACACAGTAACACATATCCCTCAGAATTTATGATATATCAGGAGTACCACTTTGTGTAGAATTAAAGGAATTTATTATGCCAGATACTGAGGAGAATAATCTGTGTAGATAATATTATCTTAATGAGTAACACCAAATATATATCTATTTATTAGGCATAAGCCCTAGGCCTTTGGCAAGGGATAAAAATTGCACTTGCAAATGGTATCTATCACCTAAGTGTATTTGAGAACTCATTAATTACTATACAAAAATGTACAAAAATGTTATAAGATGAAGGATTGCAGGGGGAATGATTTTCCTCCAATATACCATTTAATAAAGCTACTTTTAGATAATTTTGAAAGCTTTTATCTCTGCCATACTAAAAGGGATAACAATCGATTAGAAGATGAACAGGAAAATTTTGGAGCTAGGTTGGCACAAGGAATGATTATGGAAGACGAAAATAGTCTATCTATATGCCATATCCCATGATTTCACCCCTTCAAGGGAGGATATTCCAAATGAACCCCATTAAGAATAAATTAAGTAATGACAATCCGCATAAAAATGTTTTTAATTCCAAGAAATAGAGTCTCGAGGATCATCAATTTTCGATGAAGGATCCCACTAATCAAGAAACTAGATGGAAACACACGAGGACTATTGTTTTGGAGAATTTAGCATCTACGAATAAATACTAATTCACTAGACAAGTGGTTGTGCCTAGAGCAACAGTTTAAAGTGTTTTAGACTTTCCCTATAAGCAGTAGATAAGAAGAGAGGATAGAAGGCCTACCTGTAGTTCTGCTTCCCTCTCATCTCCCTTGTATCAATTCTGTCACTCCTTCCCCTACTTAAACCACTTGAAAAGTACCCTGTCAACACAATAGAAGATGAAAACCGATCAAAGGATATGATCCATTGAATATAAATGAAAGGAGTTAGAAGAAATTCATACATATAATCATTATGAAAGATCACAAATATGGAAAAAGGTTAAAACACTTTATTAGATAGAAGAAGGAATTACAACCATTAGTGTCTGATTCAAAGTCATTTGTCCAGCTTGGATCCCATCCACATCACATAAAAAGCAAGACAATCTTATGGCATCACATCATTTGGTCCAATGTCAAGTCTCATAGCAACATTATCTCCTTACAATTCAACATAGTCCATCCTGCCAACCCTTGATCACTTAGATGAGTGGTCCATTTATAAGAAGATACAAGAGTTTTTGTCATTAATGGTGACATTGAATGGCCTTCCATATTTAGAATTAGTTCCATGGAGGAATGGATGAGAGGATAGGATGATCCTTAACTCATTCCTCATCTTGTTTCGAGATCATAGGAGTTGATAAGACATGGAAACTTCTAGATGAATCCACAAGATAAGAATATTCCAAAACCCTATGTGAAGTTCGCTCATTCTCGCCTAATGCAGGTGAAAGGAAGTCTAAGTGCTTTGCAAAGCACCCTGGTAGTGGACTTACCTGCTCTGCAGCGCACCTTCATAAGGGTTTACCTACACTGGTCCTTCTAGAGGTAATTTCTGGATGTCTTCAAGTCATGAAATAGTCTGGGAAGGAGGCATTCAAAGGGTTGATTTGTTTAGGGCATGAAACAACTGATTTTAGGGTTTGATGAGTCCTAAGTCACTGATGTGAATGTTGGGATTTGATGTGCCCAAATGGATCTGTAACAAGTGTGAAGAGGTATCAGGACAAGTGGATAAACAATGATAAAATATTAACTTCCTATATCGGGGTCAGACCTGATAGTATTGTTTCAGAGTTGGATTGGTCAGCTTTGTTAATGTGTGTTGTCAAATTGTTTGTTTTAGCAATGGATCTTCAAATTCATTCTGAGCGGGGACATGCTGTAAGCATTGAATGTGAGCAAAGCTCCTCTGTAGTTGTCTTGGGCCCAGACAAAAATATAAATGTTTGGATACAAAATTTAAAATTTTAGTTGATTATTATTAGAAAGTGAAGAGCAAATAGTATGGCCTCATCTTTCAGGAATTGTATTGATAAATCCCTAGACGAGCAACTCGACATGGTGGAAAAGGAAGTCTTAGAGTTGATATCTAGTATAGGAGAGAAGCCAGTCAATGAGAGTCATTCCCACTTTCCTTTGATTTCAAATCAACTTGGTGATCGGAAAAAATATGTGGAATTCCTACATGCAACAGTGGATTGATAATCACCAAAATGGAGAAGTTGGAATACAAGGTAGAAAATTTTGAACTGAAAGTGGAAACAACAATTGTGAAAGTTCTCAAGGAGCTTTTTGTCTCAGCGAGCAACAAAATGTCTCGAACAAAGAGCATCATCTGGAGTTGAGTGGTGGGGACCTAACAAATCCACCATTTCACTCTGAACAAAACATGCACCTATATTAAGATGTCTCCCATAATAATACAAACTAATATATTTGGTTGGTTGACTCTTTGCAATTATGGACTGAAAATATTACACAACTGAGATCCATATTTAAAAGATAATTAATCATGCCCATCTCACTGAGTGAAATGAAGATTGGGAGGACTAGAGTTGCTTTAGCTGGAGTCATCCTTGTGGGATTTTTGGTGGTGCTAGTTGTCTTCTTGAGTAGCCCAAGTACATGATTGACTCTGCCTTTTATGGCAAGGGCTAGTTGCTCCCTAGATTTACAAAAGAATAGGGCATACTAAAGGCCCTGAAGAGAGAGTAACAACTATCTATGAGAATTTATGATATATGCTTTGAGACATGGTGTGATCAACCTTTTTGGAAATTGAGGGTTGAGACGTGGTGTGACAGTGATTGACACCATTCTCTTGCCAGGACTCTAAATCATATGATGGAGAATTCTGCATGAGCAATAATATCAAGGCAAACTCTCTGTGTGATTTTGTTTAGGATCTATATAACAACATTCAGAAGTTGGATTAAAGTGAGATATTGCAGAAAATAAAATGAAAGTCTAGTTGGTTGACTCTCTCCAATTATGTATTGAAAATATTACACAACTAAGATCCATATTTAAAAGAGAATTAATCATGCTCATCTCAGTGACCGAAATGAAGATTGGGAGGACTGGAGTTTCTTTAGCTGGAGTCATCCTTGTGGGCTATTTGGTGTGGCTAGCTGTCTTCTTGGGTAGCCCACGTACATGATTGACTCTGCCTTTTAATAATGCTCTTGAATATGCCTTTGATGGAAAGGGCTAGATTCTCCCTAGCTTTACAAAAGAAGAGTGCATACTAAAGGCCTTGAAGACAGATTAATAACTATCCTTCAGCATTTATGATATATCATGAGTACCACTCTGTGTAGAATTAAAGGAATTTATTATGCCAGATACCGAAGAGGATAATCTGTGTAGATAATACTATCTTAATGAGTAACACCAAATATATATCCATTTATTAGGCATAAGTCTTAAGTCTTTGGCAAGGGATGAAAATTGCACTTGCAAATGGTATCTATCACATAAGTGTATTTGAAGACTCATTAATTACTATACAAAAATGTACAAAAATGTTATAAGATGAAGTTTTGTAGGGGGAATGATTTTCCTCCAATATACCACTGAATAAAGTTCCTTTTAGATAAGTTTGAAAGTTTTGATCTCTACCATATTAAAATGGATACCAATCGATTAGAAGATGAACAGGCCAATATTGGAGTTGAGTTGGCACAAGGAATGATTATGGAAGACCAAAATAATCTATCTCTATGCCATATCCCATGATTGCATCCCAAGGCGGATAGTCCCAATGAACCTCATTAATAAGAAATTAAGTTATGACAATCCACATAAAATGTTTTTAATTCCAAGAAACATAGTCTTGAGGATTGTCAATTTTGGATGAAGGAGACCACTAACTAGGAAACCAGATGGAAACACATGAGGAGTATAGAGAGGTATCAGGACAAGTGGAGAAACAATGATAAAATATTAACTTCTTATTTTAGGGTCAGACCTGATAGTATTGTTTCAGAGTTGGATTGATCACCTTTGTTCATGTGTGCTCTCAAATTGTTTGTTTTAGAAATGGATCTTCAAATTCATTCTAAGAGAGGACATGATGTAAGCAATGAATGTGAGTAGATGTCCTTTGCAATTGTCTTCAACATAGAAAAAGATATAAATAGTTGGATAAAAAATTTAAAAGTGCAGTTGATTATTACTAGAAAGTGAAGACCAGACAGTATGGCCTCAACTTCTGGGAATTGTATTGATAAATCCCTAGACGATAAACTCAACATGATGAAAAAGGAAGTATCAGAGTTGATATATAATATAGGCCAAAAGTTATTCAGTGAGAGTTCCCACTTTCTTTTGATTTCAAATGAACATGGTGATCTGAAAAAATATGTGGAATTTCTGCATGTAACAGTGGATTTGATAATCACCAAAATGGAGAAGTTGGAATAATTTGGAAGCAAAAGTGGAAACAACAATCATTAAAGTTATGAAGGAGGTTTTTGGTCTCAACGAACAACAAAATGTCTCAAACAAAGAGCATCATCTGGATTTGAGTGGCGGAGACCTAGCAAATCCACCATTTCACTCTGAACAAAACATGCACCTGTATTAAGATGTCTCCCAGAATAATAAAAACTAATATATCTGGTTGGATGACTCACTACAATTATGGGATTGAAAATATTACATAACTGAGATTCATATTTAAAAGAGAATTAATCATGCCCAGCTCACTCAGCGAAATGAATATTGGGAGGACTAGAGTTTCTTTAGTTGGAGTCATCCTTGTGGGATTTTTGGTGGTGCTAGCTATCTTCCTGAGTAGCTAAGGTACATGATTGACATTGCCTTTTAATCATGCTCTTGAATATGACTTAGATTGCAAGGGCTAGATGCTCCCTAGATTTACAAAAGAAGAGGGCATACTAAAGACCCTAAAGACAGAGTAACACCTATCCCTCAACATTTATGATATATCCTTTGAGACATGGTGTGATCAACATTGTTGCCAATTGAGGGTTGAGACGTGGTGTGACAGTGATTGACACCATTCTCTTCCCAAGACTCTAAATCATATGATGGAGAATTCTGCATGAGCAACAATATCAAGTCAAACTCTCCCTGTGATTTTATTTAGGATTTATTTAACAACATTTAGAAGTTGGATTAAAGTGAGAGATTGCATAAAATTAAATGAAAGTCTAGTTGGTTGACTCTCTGCAATTATGGATTGAAAATATTACACAACTGAGATCCATATTTAAAAGAGTCATCCTTGTGGGATTTTTGGTGGTGCTAGCTGTCTTCTTGAGTAGCCCAGGTACATGATTGACTCTGCCTTTTAATCATGCTCTTGAATATGCCTTTGATGTCAAAGGCTAGATGCTCCCTAGATTTACAAAATCTGGCGGCATACTAAAGGCCTAGAAGATGGAGTAATACCTATCCCTCATTATTTATGATATAGCCTTTGAGATGTGGTGTGATCAACATTGTTTCCAATTGAGGGATGAGATGTGGTGTGACAATGATTGACACCATTATCTTCCCAGTACTCTAAATCATATAATGGAGAATTCTACATGAGCAATAGTATCAGGGCGAACTCTCCCTATTAATTTGTTTAGGATTTATATAACAACATTCAGAAGTTGGATTAAAGTGAGGGATTGAAGAAAATTAAATGAAAGTATGGCTGGTTCACTTTGTACAATTATGGATTGAAAATATTACACAACTGAGATCCATATTTAAAAGAGAATTAATCATGCCCATCTCATTCAGTGAAATGAAGATTGGGAGCACTAGAGTTTCCTTAGCTGGAGTCATCCTTGTGGGCTTTTTGGTGGTGCTATCTATCTTCTTGAGTAGCCGAGGTACATGATTGACACCTCCTTTTAATCATGCTCCTGTATATGCCTTTGACGGCAAGGGCTAGATGCTCCATAGCTTTACAAAAGAAGAGGGCATACTAAATGCCCTAAAGACAGAGAAACACCTATCCCTCAGCATTTATGATATATCTTTTGAGACATGGTGTGATCAGCACTGTCACCAATTGAGGGTTGAGACATGGTGTGAAAATGATTGACACCATTTTATTCCCAGGACTCTAAATCATATGATGGAGAATTCTGCATGAGCAACAGTATTAGGTCAAACTCTCCATGTGCTTTTATTTAGGATTTATTTAACAACATTCAGAAGTTGGATTAAAGTGAGAGATTTCATAAAATTTAATGAAAGTCTAGTTGGTTGACTCTCTCCAATTATGGATTGAAAATATTACAACACTAAGATCCATATTTAAAAGAGTCATCCTTGTGGGATTTTTGGTGGTGCTAGATGTCTTCTTGAGTGGCGGATGTACATGATTGTATCTGCCTTTTAATCATGCTCTTGAATATGCCTTTGATGGAAAAGGTTAGATTCTCCCTAGATTTACAAAAGAAGAGGGCATACTAAAGGCCTTGAAGACAGAGTAATACCTATCCCTCAACATTTATGATATATCCTTTGAGACGTGTGCTCAACATTGTTTCTAATTGAGGGTTGAGATGTTGTGTGACAATGATTGACACCATTATCTTCCTAGGATTCTAAATCATATCATGGAGAATTCTTCATGAGCAATAGTATTAGGGAAAACTCTCCCTATCGTTTTGTTTAGGATTTATATAGCAACATTCAGAAGTTGGATTAAAGTGAGAGATTGAAGAAAATTAAATGAAACTATGGTTGGTTGAATCTCTACAATTATGGATTGAAAATATTACACAACTAAGATCCATATTTAAAAGATACTTAATCATGCCCAGCTCACTAAGTGAAATGAATATTGGGAGGACTAGAGTTGCTTTAGCATAGTAACATCTTAATTTAGGATCTGTCAAGTTTTGAGAGGGGTCAAATCGTTCAACATAAATATTTGATTTATAAACCACTCTCCATAGCTTCTTGACTTTAATTAACATTGTTACTGGGAATCTGTGGATGTAACATCCATCGAGAAGGGTAGCTGCCACTGTGACAACATATGGATCAATACATCTTCTTGCTATTGTATATTATGAGATGATTGAGGAGAAGGGTTTACATTTATTATCAGAATCACCCCACCCGACCCATCCCACCCAACCCAACCATTAAATATTCACATTAGTGAAACCAACGAGGTTGCATATATGGTGCTCAACAAACAAGCAGCGTTCATAAAAAACAAGCATCATTTTGTATATAAATTTTTTAAATAAATTATCATCAGTTTATATTAAACTGTGAAATCAACATTTGAAAATCAATGCATTGTTTGTATTTTAAGGAATCGTCCTTAACTATCAAGTAATGGTGTATATAAGAATAATATTATTCTTCTCTTAAGGAATAAAGTTCTGTTAAATAAGCAGTGAGGGTACATGCATGATACAAAGCAAGTATTAATGCAAAGGACTGTACTGACTATATACATATCACCAAACATATTTCATCCCACATAGGATTCCTTGCATCATGTTCGGTTAGTCCTAAGATCATATTAGTCACAACCTCTATAGCTTAAATAAACAAGTGGTATTTCTCTTCATCTTCTAAGCTATGTAATAAACAAGTGAAAGGGAGCAAGACATGTAGAGGAAACACATGGAATGGCTTCCAGTTCTTGCAACCATGCATGTCATTAAAGAAAAAATGATACAACAATGATAAGCAAATTTTTAAGCTATCGTAAGAGGTGTATTTCAAAAGATGTGCTTTGTTTTCCATACCTATCCTCTAAAGGGTATGCATCAGATGGAGTTTCCATGCGGTCTCGATATTCTATCAGACCTTGGGTTCCTTGGTCTCCTTATTTTTCTCCTGATCTCCTCGAGATTCATCTATCATGCCATATTTCTTCATGCCCCCTGAGAGACATAATTGTGTAGTTTCAGCGAGCAGTGATTGTTGCAAGATGAGGCCCTAGGAGGACATATTTACACAGTTTTAGCTAGATGAAAGGAACTGATATGGGATGAGGCCTTGGGAGGACACATCTACCCAATTTCAGGAAGCAAGGTAGACTGGGTAGTCAAGAGACAAAATTGCACAGTTTCTGGAGACATTGGGTTCCAGTTGAGGGAAGGACATTAGAGGAAACCACTACGCAGTTTTGAATGCTAAGGTAGGTTTGGATTTCGGTGTATTACATAGTTCCAATAGGAAATGGAAAAGATTGAGGGTTACATATGTGAAGTGTGCAGTTCAATAAATTTGGATGAGGCTATGCTGATAAGGAAACTCTGAAATTTGTCTAAGTGTGGGATGAGTGGAACTGATGTGAACAATGATAAAAATTGACTATGATCAGACACTTGAAAACTTAGTGATACAACATAGACCATCCAAAACATATAAAACATACTTCGCTTAATGCAACAACCTTTGTGGCATCTTACGGAAAGTGCGACTCTGATGATAGACTTTGGGAGGATAAAGGCAACACTTGTGTAAGAGTGTGTGAAATGAGTGTGAAACATGTCTATGTGGTGAGGACAACCCATTCTCATAAAGATTTCCCATTGAATCAAAACAAGCCTCCCTTTGAATGACAAGAGATAACCCACATGCCCAAAGATGACACATTCTATGTAAAAATAAAAGCATGAATGACTTTTAAGATTGAAAAGGGGAGCTTGATATCATCAACTTACCAATAAGTGACTTAGGAATGATCGATCACAATATCCATAGTAGACTCCAAAATTTAAGTGAAGGAAAAAATTTCTGAGGTTGTTGCAGCCGCTACAACAAAGCCTTCACCTTCTTGCTTGATCTGAATTGAACATAAGTTAAAATTGATGTAGATTGATTAGCCATTAATGCATTGAAAGTTAACTGAAAGTGTGGAAACCGAGAGAATTGCTTGAGAAGAAATACTTTACGACTGCTAATAAACCAAAAGTAAGATGCATAATAGAAATGAAAATAGTAAAAACACAGCGATAATAGATAGCAAAGTTGATTACGGAGTTTGTCCCTGATGGACTACTTCTCCGGTTCCACTATCAAGATGGGCGATCACTTTATTAGGATTGAAATAGAAGAGTTCTATTACATACATATTTGATGAAACTGAATGTGCATGCATGCAGTTTTGGTCATTGTCAAAAGATAGCTCTCTGAACCTGCTTTCCAACACCTATCATGGTTCTCAATTCCAACTCCATATGCTCCTGTTACACTAAAAACAAAATTGTCTATACCTCTAGAATCTGCATACAAAAACCAAAATTACTCTAGTGTCCACTTCAATGAGCAATCCTCCTTTTAACACCTTCCAAGTACATTTGAAGCTACCATGCATAAGGTAAGCATGAATGGGTTTGATTTGGATAGGTAAAAACTCGGTCTTATTCTTAGTTGACACCTAATATAAGTTTATTTGGTCATCACATGAGTGTAATGTCAAACAATATTCAAAAATCCACATTTGTACCATATATTATAACTAAAGCTGTAAACAGTTTGGTTGACAGGGTGGAGGGGAGATAACACATGTGACTGTCGTTTAACTGACCATGGTTATCGCCCTGGGGTTCCGCTGTCTGCTGGGTGAAAATGGTGACGGTGGCTATGTTGTGATCACATGTCGCAGTTTACTCTGCAGTCTCTATTGCAGTGAACTGTAACCCCAGTTACCATGGTAACTACCCCCACCTGTTCACATGGTTGTTGTTTCCGATGCAGTTGGCGTTGTGGTTATGGCTAACCCTGATGGTCAATACTATGGCGATTTCGCCTGTTCACATATTGGCTTGACTTTTCACATGTCCAAGCGGTCGCCGTGTGGTTTATTCTAGTGGTCAGGGGACTATTATAACATTTATAATGTTTATTAATGTTTTAACATAATTTCATAGTCTGAGAGTCATTTAACTTAGGATTTGTATTTTTAATACATAATTTTGTATTTGTAATATGGTTAGGGTTTCGAACTTAGGTTTAGGTCTAGCATAGGGTTTTAATGGTTTAATGTGTATTGTTTAACACATAGTTTGATACAATGTTGATTCATGGGTTTAGGTGTTAGGTTAATGTGTTAGGTATTAGGAATTTTAGACATAGGTGAAGTGTTTAGTCTTTTAGACTTTTACACACCTTGGATTAAAAACCCTTTTACAACACATTTGTCACAATGTGACATTCACCCAATCATATGACGACAACCCATATCAAACCCATGCAACAGATGACACACCAATTTCGGTGATCAATGCTAGTGGAACTGTCGATGAACGCTTGTCAACAACCAGATACAAAACCATCACCATGAAAGCCCTGAACCATAAGCAACATTGTCGAAGCTAACACCACTGAAATGAATGCTGATGATGACACTGAACACTGACGATGAACCTGTGCAATTGATCTGATGAGATCCTCTTGGATCAATCCTCTCCATTTGAAACATTTTGGACCACAAAAGTTTGACTAAACAAATAGTCGATCATGGTAGAACTCCCTCACTCTCCACCTTGCCCTGATGATGTACCAATACATTGGATCAATCACCTGCAAGTGATGACCCTGATGATGCTGACCATGTCACATTTTGATTCGGTGACCTGTTCCATCCATCTGTAGTATGAACAACTTGTGGCGATCATTAAACAACATGTTATGAACATGGCAATTGATTTATTTGCATGAAGAACCATGAGTTAGGCATTCGTAATCATCTTTTAAAACAGTCTCTACAAGATATTGTTTAATACCATCAACATGTATTAATGATCTATTTCCCATAATAATAGAGACAATCAAAGATATTCTTGACATCAAACCAGCTACTTGATTTAACATACTTTCCTGATTCCTGATTACTAAGTGAACTTCCTTCCATAAACCCATAAAACTCTAAGGTTAAAATTGCTGCAACTTAGTTTGTCTTTGAAAGTATTGAATTAGTTTTTGATTTGTTTGAATCACTTTTTATTTATTTATTAAATGATGTTTCCATTTGTTAGCACTTCCCCTGATGCATAAGTTTCCCTTAGCTGTATTGGATACTTTGATAATGCTTTAGAAAAGGCTTTGATATGAAAACAAATAGGCTTCCTGTCCACTTCGAAATAGGTTTGCAAACTGTTCGAAACATGATGGTGACACAATACAAAAGATATTGAACACCGACTTTCCCCAATATTGACCTATATCCCTGTATCTGTTAATTTCCAAACTAAGAGGATATTTGGGCAAAAACTGTAATTCATGTTGTATTCCCTGCTTATGAGTAAGATGTTTGGTTTTAGATAGAACTGGAATAGTTTCTATCTCTTTTTTCAAACTATCTTTAAGCTGAGTCTCATAACCTGAACAAACATCATGTTGATTTTTATTTTTTTCCTTTACACACATGATTACAAATATTTTATTTGAACTTATTAATCGCTTTGTCTGATTAGAAACAACTAAATTTAGGTGATTTTTGTTTTGATGTTCCCTAATAATAAATTCAACCCCATCTTTCTTAAGGCGATATTTATGCTCTATCCTGAAAAATACTGCATCATGATCATAAAGATAAGGACTTCCTAAGACAGCTCCACATATGTCTACTGGAACCACATCTAATTCCATTTCATCAATGTAATTAGCTGTAATGGCAAATCTTAATCGACATTGTTTGGTGACTTTTAACTAAGTTGATTTATTTAGCCATCCTAATCGGTAAGGTCTTGGATGATTCTGTGTTTCCAAACCCAAAATCTTAACTAAATATTCAGATATTAACTTTGCCTCTGATCCACTGTCAGACATTGTATCTATCTTTGTATGCTTAGAAGTTATCCTTTTGTTAAACAATTCAACCATTTTATCCTCATTTAAATGATTTATGTTTGATGAAGATGAAATAGTTTTCAAACTTGAATCAGTGCCATAAGTTTTACCTTTCATAACCATACCAGTTATCCTCCTTTCATCACCTAAATCTGAACCTTGATCTTGCTGGACTGCTGCAATTGCATTTTTTTCATCCTTCTCCTTAAGGAATTTTTTGGACGTAAGTTCTAGATGAAGTTTCCAACACTTAGATTCATCATGACCGATTCTTTCCCAATGAGAACAAGTAGATCTTTCCTTCTGAGCTATCGCTGATTTCTTTCTCTTCGAATTATTATTCCCCTTACTGTCATTGGAATCTTTGATTTCCAACTCTTTCGATGATTGCGATGAAAACTTGAATAGTATTCCACCTGATTCAATGTGTATGGCCTAAACACACACTTCATCGAAATCACCAGGATTAAACATCAATAATGTATGTTGCAAATATGAATGTAAACTGCCGATGTATTTTAATAAAGTTTCACGTGTATCCAATGAAATACCATGTGCCAATGCTTTCTTTCTGAACTCCTGAGTAAACTCCTGAACACTCTATCCTTTACCTTGCCCCAGATGTTGCCAATCAATAATAACTTGATACATGTGTCCTAAAGGATAGAATTGTTTCCTAAGATATTTTAAAAATATAGACCATGAAGATATGACTTTACCTTTCCATTTTACATCTATCTGAGTTTTACTTTCCCACTAGATTAAAGTTGTTCCCCCCATTCTAAGTGTAGCTAACTAAATTTTTGTTTATCATCAGAAATGTTTTGAATATGACAATACACTTCTAACTGCTTAATCCAGTTATTTAACTTTTTAGGATTCATTTCGCCATCATAAATAGGTAACTCAAATTTTACATCAAGTTTCAAAAGAGATGTTTTCTTAAGTTTCTTTTCTATTTCAGATTCTGTAATGGAAGAAGAAGAAGAAGAACATGATGATGGTTTTGATGGAGGTGAAGGTGGTTTATCAACCTTACCTTTACCTTTTTCCCTCTTCGATGACTTTGAAGAGGAAGTTGCATCTCTTGCCTTCTTGTCTTCGTACAATTATCCCAACATCTACTGCATAGTCAAGAATGCTTGTTGAAACTATTCATCACTCATCTTAGTTTCAATATTTTCACCTGCACCAGATCTGTCATGGTTGACTTATGAACGACTTGTCTCTTTCCAATGTTTGGATCAATCTTCTCACGAATTCCTTCTCCTCGTTGCGAATTTGAGCTAGTTAACATTCAATGGAAAAGTATACAAACACAACCTTCTTTGATACTAAATTATATGATATTAATTTATCATAAGTTAAAACTGATGTAGAATTGATTAGCCATTAATGCATTGAAAGTTAACTAAAAGTGCAGAAATCGAGAGAACTGCTTGAGAAGAAAGACTTTACGACAGTTGATAAAACATAAGTAAGATGCATAACAGAAGTGAAAATAGTAAAAACACAGTGATACCAAGTAATAAAGTTGATTGGAGTTCGTCCTTGATGGACTACGTCTCCGAGTCCGCTTTCAAGTTCGGCGACTATTTTATTAGGATTGAAACAGAAGAGGTCCATTACATAGATATTTGACCAAATTGAATATGCACACAAGCACTTCTGGTCACTTTCAAAGGATAGGTCTTTGAACCAGCTTTCCAACCGCTATCATGGTTCCCAATTCCCACTCTGGATGCTCCTATTACACTAAAAACAAAACTGCCTATAACCTCCAGAATCTGCATACAAAATCCAAAATCACTCTATTGTCCACTTCAGTGAGAAAACCTCATTTTAACACCTTCCAAATACATTCGAAGCTCCCATGGCTAAGCTAAGAATGAATGGGTTTGATTTGAATAGGTAAAATCTCGCTCTTATGCTTAGTTGACACCTAATATAAGTTCGTTTGGTCATCACATTAGTTTAATGTCGAATAAATTTAATCAAAAACCCACATTTGGACCATATATTAAAACTGAAATCGTAAATGGTTTGGCTGACCAGGCGAAGGGCAGACATCACATGTGATTGCCGCTTAACTAACCGCGGTTATCACCCAGTAGTTTCGTTGTCTGCTGATCGAAAATGGTGACGGTGGCTGTGTTACGATCACATGCTACAGTTTACTTCACAGTCTCCGTCAAGGTGAACTGTAACCCTGACTGCCATAGTATCTACCCCCACATGTTCACATGGTTGCTTTTTTTTATGCGGTTGGCGTTGCAGTTACAACTAACCCTAATGGTCAATATTGTGGCTATTCCACTTGTTGACATATTCGCTTGACTGTTCACATGTTCAAACGGTCCCCATGCGGTTTATTCCAGTGGTCAAGGGACTGTTATAACATTTATAATGTTTATTAATATTTTAACATATTTCATATTAACTTAGGGTTTGTATTTTATTACATAATTTTATATTTGTAATATGGTTAGGGTTTCGAACATAAGTTTAAGTCTAGTATAGGTTTTTAATGGTTTAATGGGTATTGTTTAACACATAGTTTGATACAATGTTGATTCATGGGTTTAGGTGTTAGGTCAATGTGTTAGGTATTAGGTTTTTTTAGACATAGGTGAAGTGTTTAGGCTTTTAGACTTTTACACACATTGGATTAGAAACCCTTTTACAACACATTTGTCACAATGTGACATTCACCCAATCATACAACGACAACCCATATTGAACCCCTGTAACGGATGACACACCCATGTCGATGATCAACTCTGGTGGAACTATCAATGAATGCTTGTTGACAACCAGATGGAAAACCATCACCATGAAAGACTTGAACCATAAACAACATTGTCGAAACTGACGACACTGAACTGAATGTTGATGATGACACTAAACACTGACGATGAACCTATGTAGCTGATCTGACAAGATCCTCATGGGTCATTGCTAGCTTCTTTTCCAACCAGTGTCTTGAATTCTACGAACTTAGAGAATGTCTCGTCTTTCTTCCACATGAAGAATATCCAACACTTCCATGAGAAGTCATCAATAAAAATGACAAAATATTTGTGTCTGATAGCATAGGTTGTTGAGAAAGGTCCATAAACATCATAGTGGATCCTTTCTAGGACTACATGTGCTTTTTTGTCCCGAGCATGGAATGTGGATTCTATGTACTGCCACAATGTACATCCTTTGAATACATCTTACTTCTTAAGTACTCCTTTAGGGAGGCCAGTGGTTATTTGTTGTATAATATTCGAGGTACCATGATGCAAATGACCAAGTATTTTGTGCCAAAGTTCATCGACATCGTGACCTGCACTTTCTCTACCTTAGTGCTTAATGCAGCACAACCTTCCACATCTAGCTTATATAGGTTCTTCACACGAACCCCGATCTGCTTTGACTGTCTCGTGGCTATGTGTTTCATGAACACTTTTCCTTTGTTGAATATCACTTCACAACCATGGTAAACCAACAACTTGGTGAATGCTAGTAGGCAAACCCCTAATCCTTTACCTTTACCTTTTTTTACTAGCGCCTCATATTGAAAATTCGAAGACAAAATATTTCTTCTCTTAAAAAATTGTCTTAAAATCCCCCTCCATGTAGCAGTGACAAATGAAATGATAGACAAATTGTCTCTATTCGTATCATTAAACATGAAAGGGACAGAAGAGGAATTGATGTCCGAGAAATCTTGTCAGTAAAATTTGTCGTGTTCTTCTTAGTCGATTACCCCCACAAAACAAAGAGCCCAAAAAATCGTTGTATTTATATAAGATAACGTGAATGGTAAGTAAAATAGCAACCTCGGTATAAGCGCAAGACAGTAGTTTCCTGCAATCTAGCGGACTTAGGGCACACTGTCATATTCAATTTTGGAGTTGTTAGATAATATTGTATTAAATTGATATGTTGGTGTCTTAATTGTTAATTGTATCAAATAGGTTTCATATAAAGTGGCCATTATCATAAATATAAAGTTTTGCCTTAAAATATTTTTGTCTCAAATTGTTTTTGTCTTAAATATAAAGTTTTTCTTAACATAACTTCGTCTTAAATTGCTTTTGTCTTAAAATAATTTTGTCTTAAATTGTTTTTGTCTTAAATTGTTTTTGTCTTAAATATAAAGTTTTATCTTCAAATGTTTGTCTCAAACTACTTTTGTCTTAAATATAAAGTTTTGTCTCAAAATATTTTCGTCTTAAATTATTTTTGTTTTAAATATAAATTTTTGTCTTAAAATATTTTTGTCTCAAACTGCTTTTGTCTTAAAATATTTTTGTCTTAAACTATTTTTGTCTTAAATATAAAGTTTTGCGTTAAACTATTTTTGTCTCAAACTGTTTTTGTCTTAAAGTTTATATTTAAGACAATTCAGTTAATATTAAATTTTAATGTAAAATAACTAAAATAAAAAGTGATTTTTTAAGACAAAAGATTTCTTTTGTCTTAAAAAAATGTCTTAAAAGTTCCCTTGGTGTAGTAGTATTGGCTACCCAACTAACCCCAGCGAGGCCCACAAACTCTTGGTGTTACATCTCCTCGGGGTAGGGTTTTGGTTGTTTATGGTTTTCTCATGTTTTCTAATAATAAAAGGGACCTTGAGCCTCATTGTAACACATTTTAGAGGCATGTAGCCACCACATCTCTTCTTTGATATAGCTACCATCGCCTGAGCTATCTTATTTCCATTCTATTTGTAAGCATAGTTCAATATTTTTCTATTAATGAAATGAAGTCTTTTTGTGCTGCATCTCTGTGTTTATGATTATATTTGTAAGTTGTTGCATTCATGTTTAAGTTTGGATCAATTTTGTTGGGCGTAGGTGCAATATAAAATAGGAAACACATGTTTAGCATGTATGGAAACATTCTAGAGAAGGAGCACAAAATGAATATAAGGGTATGTGTGCTTCCAAGTTGAGCCATCGCATAGAATCAAGTGAAGTGGGAACACTTGGTACTGAAGGTATGAGCATAGGAATGAAAGACAAGAGGCATTTCCTTTTTGTCTTAAGAAGCTGGAATTGAGGGAACATCAAGGATGGTGTTTTAAAAAAAGGGGGGCAAGATGTAACACCCCTATAACTTTGATTTTTAGACGGTTACTATTTTTAAACATTGAACTATTATAGGATTTAATGACATGGGAGGCCTTGATGAGACTAATGTTCTGATAAAATTGTATTTTTATTATTGAGTTAATAAATAAATATCTTGAGAATATTTAGAAAGAGCACTAGATTGTAGAAGACTTCTTGCTAGCTTAGAAAATGTTATGGTGGTCAAGTCCACATGATGAACATTCCCTGAAAAATCTCCTAAAAAATCCCTAGGAGAAAAATTAAATTAAATTAACATAATGGTAGAAAATAATTATTGTGATCACTTATTTGGAGAGATATGCTAAGTAGGGTGGAATAAAGCACTGCAAGAGAGAAAAGAAGGCTTTAGAGAAAAAGAAATGTATAGTTTTTCAGAAGAAAAAAAACTAAAACAAAAAGGCCTCCACAAAAGGTTGGTAAACCTTAAAGTAGTATGCTTCTAAAATTTGTTGGGGAAGAAAAATCTATAAAATAAACCACACAGGAACCAATGGGGATGTTGATTCCTGATGGCAAGAACATCTTATCTCGGGGAAACTCGTTGATTTAGTTCATGGTTGAGAGGAGTGAGCTTAGTTCCATAGTACTTATCAAGCAACTTTGTAAGCTTAAGTGATATACCCATTATGTTTTTTCTTATTGTTATTGAAATGAATTTAAGAAATTTAAGTCAGACTATTAGTTGAAGATAGGTGGCATGAATTGAATAGATTACATAAGTACTAGAATAGACTGCATAAGTAACAATGCTTTTATATATATACATATATTAAAATGCGTACCATAAAAGCTAATTAAGGAGAGCTCTGGTCTCTCTATTAGTGTAGTTACAAATTTGATGTATATTTTCGGTAGTGGATGTTATAGTATTTTCATACATGCATATACTCTCAAAATTCTTTATATGAGTCATCGTGCCGAAAGGAGTAGTAGTGAGTGTAATTGGAAGTGCATGCATGTGGATAATAAATATTTCTTAAAATATTGGAAACTAATTAGACTTCATCATGACATATTGTAAATTATCGCTTATAATGTTGCAGCCGAATAAGACAAGATTTTCTGGGTTCTCATTATTTTTGTTGGAATAACGATTAATGTAAAATATGGTTGCAGAATTTCCAATAAGTCATATAGTAATCATTTTTCTGCGGTATCTATGAATAAATTATTTAAATCAGTAATCATTATGTATACCAGTAAACATGGATTATGTAAACCTTAAATATCCGAAGCTTCTAATCATAACTCTCGCGGTATCTATGAATAAATTATTTAAATCAGTAATCATTATGTATACCAATAAACATGGATTATGTAAACCTTAAATATCCCAAGCTTCTGATCATAATTCTCGCTAGAAAGGGAGTGGACCATAGTACTTTATTGAATACACACCTTTTGAAGTTGAATGGTACATTCTTTTAACTTAGCCCCAAGCATATAAGTAAAGGTTTTAGGGGTTGATATATTTTGAAACAAAATAACAATTAAAACAAAGCGGGTATGCGAGAAATGATTAAATAAGAATAATGAATTAAATCACGATTCATAATTAACTAGCAGAAACGAGAAACAATTTTTAGTTGTACATTAAGTCTAAAGGGATATAAGGACTACAATACAGGAACTACACACGACAATTTATTGACACAAAACATGGACTACAACATTTTATTTGTGTAGCCCCATGTCTACCACTACGACATCGATACAAAATAGAACAAAAATAGATATAAATAATTGTTATTAATTTCCTTTGTTTGAACTGTTATACATATTCATAAATATTCAAAAAAACATACAATAAGATTCCAAACATATAAAATAAGTATCAAGTAATCTTATTAATGAATCTATGAGCACTATAACTTTAAATCGTCAAGGAAACGTTAACAAATCCCACATCCTAAACTATAAAGAACATGATCAATAGCCTTCAATAGATTTAAGTAAAGCATTTAAGTAAATGATATCAATAATTGATACATGTCAAAATGACATGTATTTAATCTATTTTTGAAAATAAATTAACATTTATCAACATCACTAATAATCTCCACATGATGTTCCATATGTTTTTTTTATTTATTTATGAGCGAAAGTCCCTTCTAATTTATTGTTATTATATTTATTCTCCATTCTGATTTGGTGACCGTGTCTTTGTGATGCTATTCACATATATGAATACAACTCCTCAGCTAAGGTTCATCTCAATGAGAAAAACTTCTTTATATTTAGAATAATGAATAGCTAGACTATTATTAACAATGTATCCTATAAGAATTTTAAAATCTATAAAATAAATATAAATAATACTATTTAATACAACTAAGATCCTACCATAAATTTTACAAAGTTAAATACTTAAAAGACAAAACATATATCTATCCATATATATAAAATTTAGAACATCGGTAAAGATTCTCACATATAATGAAACGTATCAATAATTCATAAGGTAAGTCGAATACAAACTTCCTCAATATGGCTTCGATATTGATATCAATTGAAAAAAACAAATAGAGATTTTCTTCTCTCCGTCATTTACATTTATAACTTGGAAAAGTTAATTGTTTATGAATACGAAGAATATTTATATTCTTCACTCCTCTGGTTACTTAAAGCATACCATTCGTCCAATTACTTTAAAACATACCATTCGTCTCCTCCGGTTATTTATATTCTTCACTCCTCTGGTTACTTAAAACATACCATTCGTCTGGTATATTCTTGAAACTAAGATACTGAGTCCTTCTCTTGCACTTTTGTTATAGCTCCAAATCTCACTCTTATGGTTTGTGATGCTGCACTTATGGCCTAGGGCAACCCCTCCTTCCAGACCTGGTCCAAAAATTTAAAAAACAGTGTTTTATTCCCTATACGCGACTTTGCCCTGTGTTAAACGCGTGTACACGCGGGTCTGTCATACCCAACCCGCGTGTATCTATTAAAACACTTAAAAAAATATAATTTCCTCTTTTTCGGGCGGTGATCGCGGGTTTACCTGCTGGATCACCTGTTAGTGCCCGTGGCCCAACTGTTCCCAACCAACTCCTAACTAAAAAACTACTTTGGAGAGGGTATAAAAAGACATCAAAGGGAAGGCCAAGGGGAGAGAGAAAGGAGAGCAAGATTATTATGCTGAGATTTTTCCCTTAGACCAGGTCTGAAGTCCTTGGTGCATTCTGCACTTCCCCCATTTTGCATAGGAAACCCTTGTTTCCATGTGTATTGGTGATCATTCATCCTTGACATCATCATTGGGTAAGACTTGGAAGGAGCTCTTGTTGGAGGTTGGAGGCTGGAACGAATCCGGGAGGAAGCTTGCTTGGAGCCTGCTGAAGGTGTTCAGGTGATATCTTTCCGATATATGTACTTTATTTGCCTTTATATATAAAGAAACACGTCTTTGTTCCCGAATAATCTTTCTTTATGCTTATGAGATTCTTGTGTTGAATTCTTATGAAAGTAGTTACTTAAAGATTTTTTATAACTAACTTTATAGCATAAAGATGATTTATACATAAACTTCTATACATGTACTGTTGAGTTCTTTGATTTGTTTGTCTTGCAGGTCAGAGAAAGAAGAAGGGAACTCCAAGAAGGGTTTGCACCCTAACGGTCTTCTCGAACGTAGGACCTTAGGTATGTACCCTAAACATTAGAATTTGCTTAAAAGTAAAAAAGATGGCTGTGTGTGTGTGTTTCTTTGTATAAGCAATTTTCAGTCTGGTAGAGTCTCAGCCCAAAGGACTCTAGGGGTAATTTCCCTTCAACCAGAATTGGCGACTCCGCTGGGGACAACACTCTTGTTGTTCCTAGTTTGGGTAGTCCTCAAGCCAATCAAGGCTCAGCCCCTCTGTTTGTTGGCTCTGACTGTCTGATATTTTCCTGAAATTCAAGCTTTGCCAGTTTTTCAGTCTGTGTTTTTTATTTTTCTTGAAAGACTTCAGATACGCTCTTTTTCTGGATTACAGAAGCGTATATACGCTAGTTGCACTAAGTGAACCCGCGTATACGCAGGTTTCCTTAGTTTCAGTCGCGTATACACGCATTCTGCAAATAATTGCAGGCGCGTATATTCCATAATTTTCAAGATTTATAATTTTTCTTTTGGCTGAATGTCTGTCTGGTGGTTTGGGTCAGTTTAAAGCAGTCAATTCCCAGTGACAGTTCTCTGTTTAACAGGGGGCATCTTGTTTCGAACTCTCTCTAGTTATAAGGAGTGCTAGTCTTGTTTTTCGTTGATTGCAAGCGTCATTGATTTTTGACACACAAGGTTTCTGTTTAAGAATCTTGATTGCTCTGTTTCGGCAGAGTGGGAAGATTGTCTTAAAATCTTTGTGTCCATTTTGTTTTCATGACATTTGTGTTTGCTTAACGAAATCATTTTTATGACCATTTGCTCCTTCGTTTCGGGAAAGTTGTTTGTTACCATTTCCTTGAAACTTGTCTTTTGATTTCTTGGACTTTCATTGCTGCTTTTGATTGTCAAAAGCGATTTCGAACACATTTTATTTTTGTTGAGTTCTCATCATTTGGAAGGTGTCAATTCACAAAAGTGTTTGGTGGCTTGTTTATCAATCATTAGTGTCAGTTTTTTTGAGAGTTTTCCTTTGAAAAAGACTTTTTGGTTTGATTGAAAGAAAATCTTTTGAAAGTTTTTGAGTTTCGCTTTCTTAAACTTGCTTCTCATCTGATTTCCTTTTTTGCGAAGTGAAAGTGCTTTGTTTTTTATCTTAAAACTTGTTTTTATTGTTTGGACGAAATGATTAGTAACAAATCATCTTCTATCTAAGCATTTCAGTGGCAAGACAAAATTTGGTAAAGCAGCAACTTTCCTTCTTTGTTTTTAGAGTAGTCTTTGAATCGTGCATCCACATTTAGTTCTTGCATTAGGGAAAGATTTGCATCTCTTTTTAGGCATATTTAGTTTTGTTAGTTTTTGTGAGTGTGGAGTCTGAAAAGAAAAAGGAAAATTTTTTTTGTTTATATTACAAGTGCCTTCTGAACCTCATAGAAATTGCTATTCATCGAAAACAAAAGTGCATGTGCATGTAGCTAGGTTTTATTAATTTCTTTTGCGTCCATAAAACACCACAAGTTTCACCTCCATTACCTTTGACTTAAAGAACAGCCTAATAAAATCAAGCGCTTAATTAAAATCCACTAGAACTTTTTGTTTTAGTTATTACACCAACAAGTTTAGGATTTTAGGGCCTTGGATTAGGCGAGTGGAGAGTTAACTCTCCAAGGCCACACAAAACGTCAAACATAAGAGTCTGATTAAAGAGAGTAAATCCAATAGCGTTAGGGAGACCAGGAAAGCTCCGGATCTGGGAGTTAAGCACGAGGGTCTGTGAAGACAGGGAAGAGAGATACCCCCTCTCCTACTTGTCCGAACTTACCTCACGACTGTTCCGCCTGGCTTCTGCGACGAGTTGGTACCCATAGTTGCCTCTCCTAGGGATCTGCATAGGTGGCTGCGGAGGGGAATCCCGTGGCACCTGAGGTCGACGTTGTATCACTCTCGACAGTACTTCCGGAGGGCACCCTTGCGAAGCTTGGGGGCTTGCACCGGCGCAGACTGTTGTTAGGAGGTCAGCGTAACTTCCTCTGATACCTTCGCTGATAGGACTGGGCCCTCATCATCCCAGACTATCCTCGGAAGGCCCTTTGATTCACTTTCTCGTATTTTGGTGTCCGGTCTCAATCACCCGGAGCGGAAATACTTGAAAGTTGTTTGACTGGCTGTATCTTTAGGAACTTTATACTGTGTGCTCTGTGCTCCTAGTCGGCTTAGCTTTTAATTTTTTGAGTCTTTAGTTAGATCTTAAAAAAAAATTCAAAGTGGCTGACCGGTCTCCAAGACGGTCTCGAAGACTTCGTGGTCTCTCGCCACCTAGTTTAGAGCCTTCTCCTAGAAGGCGCAGAGGGAATACTACCGGTGGGGTCCGTCCCACGCCGGCTGACGCATCGGGGATTGATCCTCCTCTCGGGGATATTAGCGGCCAAGCAAGGCCTGGTACTTTTGAACAAGAGAGGGACGCTCCAGTCTTTTCTCAAGTTCGCTTTCAAGCGGAGGATAACGTAGAGGTAGAAGAACTTTCAGAATCATTAGTGATTCCAAATTCTCCACTACCATCTAGTTACCCAGACGTATTGCAATACGTTGGGCCTCCATTATATAGACCAGCGAGTCCAGGTTACGCTACGCGCTTACCATTTATGATCACTACTGGAAGCATGGCTTCCACGAGTGCTGCGACTATGCAAACCCCAACATCGGTGCAAGGGGGAGGAACCATTTCCATCCCCTCCGCTTCCTTGTTCGGATCGTTTGCTAGCACATCTTTGGTTGGGTCTACCTCCATTCCGTCCACGAGTGGAAATGCCCAAACCAATGCTTTTAGTACTGGTTCCTTCCTTTTTGGCACCCAATCACAGGGTATTCCGTCAGTTCCGTTCAGTGCCGCTACGTCCATGATGGGCGGATCGGCTTCATTTCAGGGTTTTCCTTTTGGAAGTGGTCATATTCCACATTCCAACCCAACGGTAGGATCCATGCCTTTTTCTTCAATAGGACAAAGCAGCAATCCTTTCCAAGGTTGGAATAACCCTGGGGCTAGTAACGCAGGAACTGCGAATCCATTCATTGGCCAACAAGGAAGTAGGCCGTATTCCACGGTTAGCATGTTTCAAAGTATTCCTCCCCTCGCTTCGGCTTGGAACCCATATCAGGGGTTATCGACTCCTTACAATTCTTTAGGAGGAAACTTTGCAAGCTATGGAGCTTATACGGCAGGAGTTGGTCAAACTCCGAATTTTGCTGGACCACAAGGCTTGCCCTTTGGTTCAGCTGGTTCTACTGGTCACTTGGGGCAGCCTGGTGCCTCTCAAATCCCAGGACAATCTTTTCAGAACTTGGGGAGTTCTGCCCAGTCTGGGTGGAATCCCCTAGGTCCTCCTAGGCTTCCATTTCTGGCAACGTTAAACTTGCCAGATCTCACTAAGCTAACGAACGACCCTATCAGATACAATCCAGCCTGGCCTCCGGTCCCAACCAAACTCCCTTCGGACATCCCAAAATTCGAAGGGAAGAGTGGTGAAGATCCGGGCGATCATGTAACCACATTCCATTTGTGGTGCTCATCTAACTCCCTCATCGAAGATTCGGTTAGGTTGAGACTTTTTCAGCGCACCTTGACTGGTAATGCGGCTAAATGGTACATAGAGTTGCCAGGGGGCAGCTTTACATCGTTCGCAGACTTAGCTAATATCTTCTTGAATCACTTTCAGTTGCCTGTCCGCTATGATGCCGGAACTGAACTTCTGGCTACCTTTCGTCAGGATAAGGCAACCCACATTTCTGATCACATACAGGAATGGAGACGGAGAAAAAGGCTCATTAAAGCCGAAATCCCTCCGGAGTACCGTCTAGAGTGGTTTTTGAAGTCTTTGCAACCTGAGATCTCCAAGGATGTCTCCATGTCTGGGGTCTATTCTGAGGAGCAAGCCATTTTCAGGGCCCAGCAGTTAGAACTGATCTACTCTCAGTCTGGGATCCTCCAAAAGTACTTGCCAGATGCTCCTGGATCTAAGGTTGATTTAGCTAAGCCAAAGCCAGGTCCGCATGCGGATGGTATCGTGGGGTCTGTAGACTCGACTACAGTGAACTTGTTGAATCAATTGCAGCAGTTGTCATTACAAACTGCTCCTAACAACCAAGTCACAATGTCTAATCCTCCTGCTTCCCAAAATTCTTCCATTAACGCCGTCCAATCCGATAACCCCAAAGGAAATCAAAATTCCAATGGGAAAAAGAAAGGACGTGGTAAAAAGAAGAACTCGGATGGGAAGCCCGATGCAAATAAATCCGGCAACAACGCTGGTGGTGGTAAGGGTGAGTCGAGAAAGAAAGTCAAGTTTCCTTGCAAGTTATGCAGTGGGGACCATCTAACTCATCTTTGCCCTAGAATCGAAGACGCTCAGCGCTTGTTAGCACAGCAAGGGACTTCTAGTTCGCAAGCTGTGTTGACTAACCCGTTTCCCCAAGGGCAGCAACTTCTTGCTGGCGCAAATTCGAATCCTGGGACCTCCTCAGGGGGCAACCAGGAAGGGGAAAAAGCATCAAATGTTTTTATGATGGGTTCAAACGTTAACGTGACTACTCGGTCACGTGATTATGGTGAAGCCGAAACATCTAAGGATAAAACGGTTCCCGGAAGTAATGACCTTCATATTGAGCGACCTCCTGTTGAGACTGTACCTAGGATACCGAAAGGTTCCGCCAAACGCGCGACAATTAACCCCAATGCTAGAGCTGCTCAAAATTACTCCATTGTGGAGGATTTGGCTCAAAGCCCATGTGCTATGTCCGCTTTGGAAGTTCTCCAGTCGTGTCCGTCTCAGAGAAGTGCTTTACTCTCCGCCATTGGAGCAGTCGATCCAGCTAACTCTCTAGTGCTCTCTTTTGACATGTCAAATGTCAAAAAGAGACTCCCTCATCATATGGCTTTTCAGGTAAAGTCAACATACCGGAAAATCAATATTTTTCGCACCGTTATAGATGAAGGAGCTTCCACATGCGTCATGTCCATGTCTTGTTGGAAGGCTATTGGTTCACCTTCGGCTGTTCCTTCACCAACCGTCTTAACTGCATTTGATGGCCATTCTCACAAGCCGCATGGGATTATCCCGGCCTTTCCTATATGTGTTGGAGGGAAGGTCGTTAATATCGAAGTTGAAGTCGTAGATGCTAACCTAGACTATAATCTCCTATTAGGAAGGAACTGGGTGTACGAGATGGAAGCCGTTGTTTCGACTTTGTTTCGTGTCATTTGCTTTCCTCATGAGGGGAAAATCGTTAAGGTTGATCAATTGGACTATGCTCCAATCGATCCTCAAGCAACCTCCGACTCTACTGTTCCTTTGGTGGATAACCCTCGCCCGCCGACTGAGAATTTAGGAGTAGGGATGTATTCCTCATTGATGGGTACGTTTGATCTTCCCTCTCCTTTTGCAAGAATCAATGCTATTTCATCATCCAAGGAATCTTCTCGAGAGGAGTTCTTCCGAACTCATCATTTTTCCGACCCTTGGACCTTGCCTTCACCTACGACCACATTAGTTGAAGGGCAAGTTAATGGAATGGCGTTTCCTATATCTGCAGCTGAGCTTAGATATCAGGCTATCGTAGACTCTGCAGATAACCATTCTACTCCCTTTTCCGAAGAGGAGCTAGATGGTCATGTGGCCCCCGCTTGGAGCTTTGATTCTAACTCTGCCTTGGACTGCTTAGATTCGGTTCTACCTTCTGAAGAAGCAATCCTCGAAATTATGATGGGTATAGATCGACCTTGGGAAGACTTACACCATCGCTCATATTTTCTTCCTCCATTGCAGGAAGTAGAATCTAGATTCTCCGAGCTCGTTGGTAGTGATGTTTGTACGGTATCGAACCCTTTGGCTCCAACACACACACGTGCTGAAGGTAATATGTCGGTAATCTCAAAAACGATACCTATAAACATCTCTAAAAATCCTAACATCATCGAGAATATCTTCATCGGAAGTGAGTGTTCCCCTGAAGAAATTCAAATTTACACCGACCTATTCAAGGAATATCGTGATGTATTTGCTTGGTCTTATGAGGAAATGCCCGGCATTGATCCTTCTATAGTCCAACATGAGATCAAGACGTACGAAAACGCAAAACCGATTCGTCAAAGGCTTCGGCCGGTTAACCCTAGGAAAGCAGCGGCTATCAAAGCTGAGGTTGAGAAGCTGCTAAGGGCGAGTTTTATATACCCTGTTCCTCTTACGGATTGGGTTTCGAATCCAGTCCCTGTGGACAAAAAGCAAGGAACAATCCGCGTATGCATCGATTTTAGGGACTTAAACAAGGCTTGTCCAAAAGACAATTACCCCACGCCATTTATTGATCAAATTATTGACGAGTGTGCGGGTAATGCGATTTTCTCCTTTATGGATGGTTTCTCAGGTTATAATCAAATCTCTATTCGTCCTGAGGATCAGCATAAGACTGCCTTCATATGTCCCTGGGGTACCTTTGCATATCGAAAGATGCCCTTCGGTCTTAAAAATGCTGGAGCCACCTTTCAGCGGGCCATGTCTTACGCTTTCCACGACATCAAACATATCATCGAGGCATACTTAGATGATCTCGCTGCTCGTTCTCGAAAGAGAACTGATCATCCTAGTCATCTTCGATTAGTCTTTGAGCGATGTCGTTTTTACAAAATCCGGTTGAATCCTAATAAGTGCGTTTTCGCGGTTACATCAGGTCGGTTGTTAGGGTTTATAGTTTCCAATGAAGGGATTCGGGTTGATCCCTTCAAGGTTGAGGCAATAGTTCAGTTGCCTCCCCCGTCTTCAATTCGTCAACTTCAAAGTCTTCAAGGGAAGGCCAATTTCTTAAGAAGGTTTATAGCAAACTATGCCGAGATCACTAAAGGGTTCATGCGTTTGCTACGGAAAGGAGTTCCATTCCTGTGGGACGACTTTGCGCAGCGGTCGTTTGATGCTTTGAAAAAGGCATTAGTCTCTGCCCCGCTTTTGAGTCCACCGGATTACGGTAGAGACTTCCTTTTATATCTCGCTGCAGCAGAATCTACCATTGGTATGGTTCTAGTTCAGGAAGACGATGCTCTTGTCGAGCACGTGATTTATTATTTGAGCCGAGGCTTGATAGGCCCTGAACTCCGCTATTCTCCTGTTGAGAAGTTGGCCTTGGCAGCAGTCCATGCTGTCCAGAGGCTCCGTCATTACATTTTGCTACGCAAAACTTTTGTCTTAGCGGCGGTCAATCCATTCCAATTTGTCCTCAGTAGGCGAGTGATTGGGGGCAAATATAATAGATGGATAGTCATTTTACAAGAATTCGACCTCGAGTTCTTGTCCGCCAAGTCTAAGAAATCTATGGTCTTCGCGGAGCTAATTTCTGAGCTTCCTTGTGGAGAGGATGTTGTTTATGAGGAAAGTTTACCCGACGAACATATATTCCTCATCTCTTCACAAGACCCTTGGTATGGAGATATCATTGTTTATCTCCAGACTTCGAAGTTTCCCTCTACTTCCTCCAAGGATGAACGTCGCAAGTTACGTCACCTGGCTAAAAACTATGTTATCATTGGTGACACTTTATACCGTCGAGGGGTTGATTCAATTCTTCGACGTTGTTTAACCTTAGAGGAAGCAGAGTCTGTTCTTAATGATTGCCACAGTGGAGCTTGTGGTGGTCATCTATCCGGGCTTGCTACAGCCCAGCGCATCTTACGTGCCGGCTACTTTTGGCCTTCACTCTTTAAGGACTGTGTGGAAGCGGTAAAACGCTGTCACCCGTGTCAAATTTTTACTCGCAAGATGCGCGCGCATCCAGCTCCCCTTTTTCCCGTTGTCACCGTCGGTCCCTTTACTAAGTGGGGTATTGATTTTACGACTTGTAATCCGCCTTCAGCGGCAAATCACAAGTACATTATCGTGGCTGTAGACTACTTCACGAAGTGGGCTGAAGCCATGCCTACTTATAAGAACGACAGTGACACGGCAGCTTTGTTTCTTTTCAATCAAGTTATCTCAAGATTCGGTATCCCAAGAGAGATTGTCACTGACCATGGCAGTCATTTCCAAAATCAGCTAATGTCCGAATTGGCTTTTAAATTAGGTTTCCGTCAAGAGCATTCGTCTCCTTACTATCCTCAGGCCAATGGACAGGTCGAGGCGGTCAATAAAACTCTTAAGACGATACTCCAACGGACAATCGATAAAAATCGGTCCAATTGGCACATTATGTTGTATCCGGCTCTTTGGGCATACCGAACCTCCGTTAAAACGGCTACTGGTTTTACTCCTTTTCAGTTAGTTTACGGGGTGGAATCTATCTTTCCGGTCGAATGTGAAATTCCATCTCTGAAATTGGCTGTCGAGCTTCTTCCTGAGACTTCGAGTCTCGAGGAGCGCCTAGTTCATCTGGAACATCTCGATGAGCAGCGTCGAGATGCCGCCACGACGAATGAGGCCCATAAGAAAAGGGTCAAAACTCAGTATGATAAGTCTGTCAGACCTCGTGTTTTTTCTGAAGGTGACCTTGTCTTGGTCTATGACCAAGATAAGGACGCCTTGGGGCAGGCAAATTCAAGCCTATGTGGTACGGTCCTTTCATTATCAAACGAGTCTTAGAAAAAGGATCGTATGAGTTAATTGATTTCGAAGGAAACAAGCTGGCGGAGCCCCGAAATGGGCTCTATTTAAAGAAGTATTTTGCTTAGTTTTACCAGGCAATGGCTTCTTTGTATTTTATGTATATTTGTACATATCTTATCGAGCGTTTTCTGATATCAGCACTTTTGGTCTGCTTTGGCAGGTGTTGATGGATGATTTGGTTTATTTTGGATTCGCCGATGGTGCTAGTCGGCACACTCGGAATCTTGCTTCCGCAGCTTGGGTACTTTATTACCCAACTGGTCAGTTGATGACATCGAGAGGCGTGTGTATCGGTCCTGCTTCAAACAATATGGCCGAGTATACAGCTGTTATCAATTTATTATCCGAGGCAATCTCTTATGGGATCGACTCGTTGGTAGTGTATCTTGATTCTCAATTGATAGTGTCTCAGTTAAATAACATTTATCGGGTTAGAGATCCATCATTATATCGCCAATATTTAAGGGTGAGGTTGTTGCAAAGATCATTTATTTACATTAATTATTTGCACATTCCAAGATCTCAAAATTGGTTAGCTGATTCTATCGCTAATCAAGCATTAGACTGGCATATCAATCATTCATCATCATAAAATCATGCATCAAAAAGTCAAACTGTATATATATATATATCGCAAAGCGTCTCGAGTGTACATATGTGTGTCCAAAAATATACAAAATTGGGACTCAAATGCCCATAATCATGTCAGGCATATCTAATGCCTCGGCTCTGGATGAGCAGCTAAATAACTAACTATAGCATTGGCCACGCGCCGAAAAACGCGAACCCAGTCACGTGGCATCCCAACCACATGACGCTGCATATCTGGAGGAAGGTCCTCTATCTCGGCCATCGGTACTTGATAGCTCAATCTCGCCAAGTGTCGCTGGACGTTGGCGAGGGTCCTTTCCGCATCCGCAGCCGCCTCTTCGGCTCCTCGGCCACGCCGTCCGTGCCGTGGGAATCCATCTGGTCGCACAGGCCCAATGTCTGGAACATGATCATCATATCAGTCATTTGAATCTCATCAAAAAAAAAAATATTTTTCAAAGTTCATCATTATGCTTGAAAAATCCTAAAAATCATAAAATCATAAAAATCAAAAAATCTTACCGATCTCGCCCCATGCTGCATCTGGTGGTAACACTAGGTCAGGATCTCCTCGGAAATCCAGTCCAGCATAGGGGTAGTCGTCTATGGCGATGATCTGTTGCTCCCACCAAGCAAAAAAGTCGTCGTCGAATGCATTCCTGGGCACTTCCCCACCCCCCAGACGTTTCATCAAGTCAGCCCACCGGCCCATACGTGGATCACGTGGACTACTGATGGGAACTGCTACCCTGGGGCGGAGTGCAGGAACCTTCTCGAAGAAAAATGTGCATAAAATGGTTCCATACCCAAAGTTCTTGGTCTGTCCCTTCCTGATAGAAGCAAGCTGCTCCTTCATGTTGGCAAGTAGAGGAGTACACCAGTCAAACACCGTGGTGAGACAGTCCACTGCTACGCTCATGTTTACTCGTGATGCCTGATGTAGCGAAGATGACCCGTTCACTCGAGCTATGGTGAACAGGATTATCCGCAGTGACAAACTCGCCACGTGTGGGATCGAGATCTGACTCCCGACCTTCCGATGACCTGGGCAGTAAAGTTGTACATAGTCGTCTACGCTGAGACTATTCCGGGTCCTGCCCCGGGAGTGGACTACCTCTCCCCTTCGGGAAAGGCCCGTGATGAAATATATATCTTCCACTTCTATCCTGAGTGGCATTTGATCAATCATAAAGGCTTCTTCCTCGACATCCCAATAATCAATAAGTCTCTCGAGCAGACGCACATTTGCTTTCATATTCGGCAACTTGAAGAATTTTAACAATCCGCATCCCCGTAAGGCATCTAATGCCTCATCATTGTCCATAACTTCATTATCTACAGCTGAGTGCTCTCTTTCACGCCATGTGAGAGTCATCCTGGAAGAAAAAATCATTTTCATCCATTAGTTTTTTGTATAAAAAATTTTCGCTGCGCACACGCGGTTTACCCTATACACAGTCGCGTGTAGGGCCGTCGTATACGCGATTTATATACATCCAACCCGCGTGTACGCCGCAGAGCAATTTTTTGCAAAAATCTAACGGTGAAACATTAATTAAACTTCCTAAAAACTATCACAATTGATTGCAAGACAAGTTTAGTGCTTACCTGGAAGTTTTCGGCAAGTTTGAACGGTTGAATAAGTCACGGGGAAAGTTTGCTCCTTTTGCTCCACAATTTGCTCTCCAAGTCAAACGGTGAAAATGGTAAGTCCAAAATTTCTTTTTATAAGTTTTGAAAATGCAAAATTTTTTCAAAATTTTATTTTGTTTGGTTTCATGTCACTTTTAACTTGGGAGCTTGGAATGTCGAGATTGAGTTGTTTTTCAGGACATTTTGGACATTTTTCGACGGTTCGAGACGGTTCCATGACTGCTGACCCGTCATGGCAGGTATCGTGTTCTCACTGGCATATAGGTTAGGGACACCATTTTTCCGTTGCATTATGCATACTAGCCTCCATTTGACCGATACATCTGCCGTAGGGTCGACCCCATCATGTTATGGTTCGCAAGCCATTTTCACTCGCCGATTCTTTAAATCATGACATGATGGTAGAGCCATCCTTTTACATGGGCATCCTAGTTAGCACCTCACTGACATTTGTTGCCCATGCTGCTTCGTTTTGAGTAGGCTCGGGAGTCCTCTGTAGTCCCGCCATGACTTATGCGTTGAAGACTCATTCTTCCTTGCTTCTTCGCTTCGTTCTGGCCTTATACCCTAGAGGCTCCTATGTGTGTTGAGTTGTACTTCTGCATTGCATGTTGACCATTTGCACCTTTTGGCCTATAGCCGGCTTCACTTGGACTCGTGTTTAAGCCCACTTTTGACCATGACGTCTGCAAAAATCAACCTTGCATACCCTTGACCTCTGCAGCTTGACATACCCAGATCCGTGGAAGGGACATACCTCTGAGTGTCACTGACCAGTTTTTCACCTCCCTGCATTGAGCATAGGAACGTTCCTTTCCCAGGAACTAGAGCATCTGTTTCACCGACACTCGTTCTTTCCACTGTACCATAGCATTCTTTTATTCTTTTTCCGGCTTATCAGAAAAAGACAAAAAAATTAAATATTCCAAAAAGAGCGGGAACAGGGACATTACTTCCATTTATTGTTGGCAGCTAGAGTCAGTCGTGTCGCCCTTGAACAAAGCACTCAAAACAAAGTCTCCTCCGCATGGGTGGGATTTAGTTTGACTTAGGTAAGCCATAACCTTGTTATCGAGTCAGTTCTCCCCCGATTGGTTATCTCTTCCAATCATATGGAGGGTTCGTTCGTGCCTCCTGCATGACGAACTTATACAGATTCATTATATGCTGCCACATAGTCACATTGAGTCGTGCTTTTGTTCAAGGGAAGTTAGCCTGAGTCGGCCTTTCTGCGGTGTCTCTTGACTCATTTTTCAGTCGGCCATCCCTGGTTGTCAGTGTCATGTCTATCATCACATCAGTTATATTGGTCCTTCACTCGTGCCGGTTTGAGAAGGTCCCCATTGACTTCTTGCTGGCGGGTCTTGTCCTTATCGACGACGACACATTGCTCTGAGGGCAGACCTAGAGACCGCACCCTGGCCCTATTTTCATTATTGATAGGTCACCTTGTGCTCAGCATCGATCAGTATCATGGGTCTTTGACTGAGTGGTTTCCCTTGTGTTCGACATCAGCATACATTATCACACATTGGGATTCGTGCAGTACCTTGGTTTCCATTTGACCCTATTGGTGGATACCTCGCCTCTGTGTCAGCTTTCATTATTGGTTGGTTCAGAGGGTTTCTGCCGTGCGCTAGCCACATCTTGTGTACGCCGGAAACGTACTTCGGTTGGGTTACTACATCTTTTTCGTCCGATTCCTTCCACATTATTGGCCTACGGGTTACACTCGCGCTAGATTGATGGAGGATGCCTTAATGCCTTCCTTCTAGCGGATCTTTCCCTATCGACTCCGACTCATTGCTCTGGGGCAAAGATCTAGAGTCCATTTGGCAGTACCTTGGGGTTTGCAGTCATTAGTGGCAGATTCCTCGCTATCGACAGTGGGAAACCATCATTGTCTCCTGATTGATAGATTCTTACAGGTGTTCGACTTCAGCTCATCTATTCACACTTGTTAGATTGTACTGGGTACCTTGACGCTCATTATCATTATCGGTGAGTAGTCTCGCGTTTGTTAATGGTATACATCAATGACCGGTAATCAAACGATTTCTCACATGGTCGACTTCAGATCATTTATTCCCATGGTGTAGAAATGTACCACGGCGGTCGGTGAAGACCTCAGGTTGTATCAGCATTCATTGGTTCACTTGACAGTTGCTCCTGTTGCTGCTAGTTGATACCATTCCACCTTATATGTTGCAGTCAGTCATGGCGACATTCTATATGCTGGCACCTGAGTTTGCAGTGTAGTGCCATCCTATTCCATCATGTTCAGTTGGTACCTTATGGGATCAGTCTTTGATTTCAGTGATCCGTTGCATCTTTCAGCATCATTGACAGTTTTATATGTGATATTCAGACATGTACTTACTCATTATGATCAGATGATCCATTATGTATTTTTACAGTCATTTATACTTGTATACTTAGTGGATCCGCTTGTACTTGATATGCGGACATGCTTTACTTGTCCTGAGCATGGGTATGCCCGCCTCAGACAGTGTTTCTTTCTGATCTCCTTTCGGTGGCTTGGCAGGCTGAATTCTGGTGAAGTCCTCCTCGGTTTTTCGGCAGAGTTCCTTTCCTTGTACTTACTTAATGTATTTCGGCCATCATGTTCCCCTTCTGACCTCATACATTAGGGGGCATCTGTTATAGCTCCAAATCTCACTCTTATGGTTTGTGATGCTGCACTTATGGCCTAGGGCAACCCCTCCTTCCAGACCTGGTCCAAAAATTTAAAAAACAGTGTTTTATTCCCTATACGCGACTTTGCCCTGTGTTAAACGCGTGTACACGCGGGTCTGTCATACCCAACCCGCGTGTATCTATTAAAACACTTAAAAAAATATAATTTCCTCTTTTTCGGGCGGTGATCGCGGGTTTACCTGCTGGATCACCTGTTAGTGCCCGTGGCCCAACTATTCCCAACCAACTCCTAACTAAAAAACTACTTTGGAGAGGGTATAAAAAGACATCAAAGGGAAGGCCAAGGGGAGAGAGAAAGGAGAGCAAGATTATTATGCTGAGATTTTTCCCTTAGACCAGGTCTGAAGTCCTTGGTGCATTCTGCACTTCCCCCATTTTGCATAGGAAACCCTTGTTTCCATGTGTATTGGTGATCATTCATCCTTGACATCATCATTGGGTAAGACTTGGAAGGAGCTCTTGTTGGAGGCTGGAGGCTGGAACGAATCCGGGAGGAAGCTTGCTTGGAGCCTGCTGAAGGTGTTCAGGTGATATCTTTCCGATATATGTACTTTATTTGCCTTTATATATAAAGAAACACGTCTTTGTTCCCGAATAATCTTTCTTTATGCTTATGAGATTCTTGTGTTGAATTCTTATGAAAGTAGTTACTTAAAGATTTTTTATAACTAACTTTATAGCATAAAGATGATTTATACATAAACTTCTATACATGTACTGTTGAGTTCTTTGATTTGTTTGTCTTGCAGGTCAGAGAAAGAAGAAGGGAACTCCAAGAAGGGTTTGCACCCTAACGGTCTTCTCGAACGTAGGACCTTAGGTATGTACCCTAAACATTAGAATTTGCTTAAAAGTAAAAAAGATGGCTGTGTGTGTGTGTTTCTTTGTATAAGCAATTTTCAGTCTGGTAGAGTCTCAGCCCAAAGGACTCTAGGGGTAATTTCCCTTCAACCAACTTTTGCTTGACATATACATCCCAGAATTCAAATATTGAATATAGTGTAATTGTATGCTGAATACCAACCATTCTTGTCCAACTTCATTAAAGATACGTACTTATGATATTCGGTGCATATTGTTATTCGAAATATTCACACTTTGATGAGAGAGATCCCATTTAAGGGGAATACAACAAATTACTTTAATTCATTTTAAGTTAGAGTAGATATTTGTTCAGTTAACTAATTGCACCAATTTAGTTTCACGAATTTAATGTTTCATTAAAAGATATTATCATCTACCTACTTGGTTTTCTAAATTAAGGAAGGATATATTTTAAAGGGAGAAATTGTAAAATATTATTAATTTGATTTAATTAGAATATTATTGAATTATTTTTTGAATATATATTTTTATGTTTATTTTGAAAAGTAGTGTTTTTAATAGTATTTATTATTATTATTATTATTATTAAGTGTTTTTCAAATTTTCTCGAATGGGATAATTATTGGTAAAAAAGGAGGGTGGGGAGGAGGAGGAAGATGCGATCAACCTAAGTGGATGGAAACATGGCAGCATGCCCCCATAACAATGGTTTAAAGAATCACTCATTGAGACTGCTTCATGTGATATGATCATTGGCAACCTCAACACAAAATGGTTTATGCCACCAACATTGAATTATAGCTGCCTTGCCAAGTTAGTCAAGGCCAAGCTCATGAGAAGTATAACTCACTCGCTTATGTCACTCACACTTCTCCATTTTCATTAATCTCATTTGAATTGTTTTGTTATTAGCTCTTTGTTTACAGTCTCCTCCGAGCACTTGACCATTTCTTTCCACAAGCACTAGCTGGCCCATCTTTGTGAGCTAGGCCTAGTTCATTTTCCCTCAAATATCAGTTGCCATTTCATAATTCAAAGTTCCAATCCTACCACTTGGAGATTCATGAGAGACTTCTAATTAGTTCCTTAGCGTATTAGCCTGTCATTTTTGTTTCCTCCTCCAAGTAAACTTATAGCACATGTAATGGCTTTTAAAAATGGTTCTTAGTATACGACTATAGATAATCCTTTTGGGCAATGGGGCTCCTCAATGGGGACCTTCGTCATTTCTAATCTACATTAATTCTATGGATTTGTTTTCATTCATGTGCTTGTCCATATTACTGATTTTCATCTAGCCTTCCATTTTGTTGGGTGCTCTTCCTACAGGTCTCGTCTAGCTCTTGTGGCATTGAGTGTATTCTTCAACTTATCTCCTATACACTTGCCCATTCTTTGGTTCATGCCTTCTCTCAGGTTTGGGTTTTCTCTTTTTCTTCTAGCTCTCACTCTCTATGATTTGTCATATTCTTTGCTTCCCTGAATCCTCATCTTTATGTACCTTCCTTCCATTTAACCTATTTCTCTCTTCATGTGGATTCTCTCACTTGGTCAACTTGTCCCCCTCTCCCTCTTACATCTTGGTATTGTCTCCTTATCACAACCTTCTCCATGCCACGTTACTGTGCACATGTCCATGAAGCGGTGGACTATTTTTAGGAGTGGGCTTCTTGGGGTCATTCTCATACCCACCATGGCCTAGAAGAAACAACTACTAGGTTTTGGGACCTTACTCTGGGCCCAATTCAAGAAGAGATAGGTCACATGTAACATGAGGGAGCCTATGTGTGATAACAACTTTTGTATACCGAGGTTTTCACCGAGTTGGATAACTCAGTGTCAGACGTAGGATACTAGTATATGTACACTACTGAATTATATTGGCATTTGACAATTCTCCTGGGTCATATTGTGATGGATTGCACTGAGTAGAGTGCTAACATTGTTCACTCTTTATAGCATCTTCACTATCATCTGAGGGACTTGGACCAATGTTTGGATCACATTGAGCAATGTTTGGGTATCCCTCCTCGAACTGGAAGCAATCCTAGCAACAATCATGTATAGCTAATTTAGGTTGTCACCACTCACTTTGATCCATACACATAGATTATTTCATGATCCGTATTATTTCAAATTTTGATCTTATATTTTTTCTTAATGACTTATCCACGGGGGCTTCACTCAATGAACCTACGTGCATTTGTGGCATATTAAACAATACCCTTAATTTAACAACATATTGGAAAATTCCCCTAAAAATCACATTATTTAACCCCTTACCAATACAAATCAAATACATCCTTTTTATTTAGAAACCCCTACTTTACCATTTAATATAATTTTGAAATCATTCATTTTTTTAACAATTTATAAATATCATTTTTTATAAATTTATATTAAATTTATTAATTTTTTATCACATATTTTTTTTATTTTCATCGCATTAAAAAATAATACATATATTATTTTTTTTATTTATTCTTTTATTTAAATATTGTAATAGTTATGAAAGTTGAAACTAAAAAATGAATGTAATGAATATGGGTTACATTAAAAGAATTAGTCATAACTACTCCTAGTATTCCCTTTGGCGTATGAACTAATTTTATATGATGTCATTTGTTTTATTAGTTATGAATAATTTATTTTGTATGTCTTGGATTTTGTTAAATAAATAATGGTATTGAATTAATTTGTATTTAAGATTTTTTATTACTAAATATAAGTTTAAAAAAATATTATTATTAATTTGACCATTATGATAAGTTTTAATAAAAATTTGATAAAAATAAAAATATTAATTTGTTTTTTTAAATCTAAATATTTTCCATAGCCCCTTGTGTATCTGTACGTAATGTTTTCAGTTCAAATGCATAAAATCACTCCCAAATGACTAAACCATTGGATTATTTAATTTCATAATGTTCTAACATCCTTGTTAGTCCCTGTCGTCTCGACATGGGACTATAGTAATTGAAAACCATGATGTTAACATTAGTTGACCTGTTTGTGAGATATTTCTTAGTGCCGGTTGATGGAGTATATCGTAATTTTTTCGGTACATAGTAATCTACCATGTTATTTGGCTTCTTCCCGAGGAAGGGAGGCAAAAACATAGGTCATATATATTTATTTTTTTCCAATCAATGTTAGACCAATTTAAAACATCTTAATGCTAGCGTTAATGCTAGCATTGATCCGCATTTAAACAGGAATGCAACAAATTACAGAGATAACCATATACACAAAGATGCAGCGGAAATAATACTTCATTTCATTAATGGAAAATACTGAAATATGCTTACAACCAGAAATGGAAATAAACCAGCTAGGGCGATGGTAGCTTATCTCTGAGAAGAGATGTGGTGGTTACATGCCTCTGATTGAGAAACAATGGAAAACCCTTAACATTCCAAAACCTAACCCTAGGAGATGAAATGCCAAACTGTGGGCCCCGTTTGGGTAAATTGGTACATCAACTTCTCGGGGTCGTAACTTTGGCATATGATCTCCGTTTGACGCGTACAAGAGCTCGTTAGAAAGATCTATCCGAGCACTACCACTTTGGGAAGGGCAACATCGGTCCATGGACCCATGTTGCCCCCAGATTTCCCAAAAGACGTCTTTTAGGGCTTCAAAACGGCTCCAGAAGTTCAGGACCCCAAAAACTGCTAAAAATAGTAAGTTGTGCTACAATTAAGGAAACTAAAAATGTTGAGAGAAACAATGGTGGGGGTCCAAGTGGACTTGGCAGGTGGCCACAAATATCCACCTGGATCATTCCTCCCCCCTTAGGAAGCAATGGTCCCCATTGCGTTGAGTTCCTCCATGAGATGAGGAAACTTTTGCTGAACTTGTTCCTTGGTGAGCCACTTGCCCTGCTGAAGGAGTTGGCCTGCTTTGACAACTCGATACAGTTGGATATTCTGTTGGCGACTGTTCTTGATCTGTGTGTCCATGATCTGATCAGTTGCAGCTTGTTCCATGCAATCTGGATTTTATTCTGTGGGTTTGAGTTGTTCTGCAATGTTGGATGTGTCTAGCAATGGTGGAAAGTATGGCCGAAGGTGGTCCACATTGAACACTAGGTGCATGCCAAGGAATGGGGGAATGCTGAGCTCAAATGCATTGTCTCCCATAGCCTTAGTAATGGTGTAAGGACCATATCGGAGTGGTCTCAGTTTCCGATAGGCTCCAGTAAGGTGTTCCTTTTGCAAATGCAACCAGACTTTGTCGCCCACCTGAAACTTATGTGGCACCCAATGTTGATCATGTCACTACTTGTACTTGCCATTTGATTTCTCCGGAATGTCATGGACCTGTTGGCGAATATGTTGGATGTGCTCAATGAAGCTAGTGGCCTTATCTGTTTCGGAATGGACATGAGCTGAATTTATGTGAGTAGCTGCAAGTGGCATGGCCACATCAATGGGGCATAGTGGCTGGAATCCCAAACCCACCTGAAAAGGGCTATGGCCAGTGGAGCTGTGAAGAGCTCGGTTGTAGCTATGTTGAACATAGGGGAGGCTCTCGTCCCATGTGCATGGATGCTTTGAGTTATACATGCGTAGAATGTGCACAATGATCCTATTGACAACCTTTGTCTGGCCATCAGTTTGAGGATGGAAGGCTGTGGACTTCGTGAGTTTGGTGTCCAGCATTGACCAGATACTGGACCAAAATGTGCTGAGAAACCGACTGTCCCGATCTGAGATGATAAACTGTGGGATCCCAAAGTGCACCCACACTCGTTCAAAGAAGAGTTTAGCAGTGGCTTCTGTTGTGATATTCTTCTTGCAGGCCGCCATAATGGCCATCTTCGAGAACCTGTCGACGACCACAAAAACACAGTCATTTCCATGCTTAGTGGAAGGAAGGACTGACATGTAATCCATGGAGATGGATTCCCAAGGTCGACTAGGGGTAGGAAACGGGGTATAGAGGTCGTGCTTCTTAATGGTCGGTTTGGCAATGGCACAGGCAGTACATGATCTGATGTACTTCCCAACATCCTGTCGAAGATTTGGCCAATAGAAATAATTTTGTAGTACTGCCACTGTTTTATTGACCCCGAAATGCCCCGCAGCCCGACTGTAGTGTGCTTCCCAAATCATCTTGGCACGCTCGCTTGAAGGAACACAAAGGTGACCCAGGTGGCATAACAGGGCATCCTGGAGGTGAAAATCTGGAACATGCCGACCCTCGAAGAGTGTCTGGTATGTGTGGCCGAATTCTAGGTCGCTTTTGTAGAGAAGTGGCCAATCAAAAGTCTCGTGCCCACAAGAGTTGAGCACGGTGGTTAACGCCATGATCGGTGGTCGACTGAGGCAATCTGCAACATTATTGGTGCTGCCCTTCTTATACTTGATATTCAAGTGGAACTATTGCAGGTATGTAGACCACTTCTGATGGAGATCATTCTGCAATTTCCCTTGGGTCTGTATGAACTGCAGGGGTCGGTGATCTGTGTGGATGACCATTTCCTTCCCCAAAATGTAATGCTTCCATTGTCGGCAGGCCTGTACAATGGAATACATCTCTTTATCATAAGTGGGGTACTTCCGGACTGTGTCTGAAAGTGTTTCACTGTGATATGCCACTGGATGTCCATGTTGAGTAAGGACTGCCCCAATAGCATAGTCAGAGGCATCTGTCTCGACCTCAAATGGTTGTTGTAAATCTGGTAACGCGAGCACTGGTGCCGTGCAGAGGCGATCCTTCAACTCCATGAATGCCTTCTGTTGAGATTCAGACCAAAAGAATTTTGCTTTCGCCCCTCCCTTGGTGACTTGACTCAAGGGCCAAGTAATATGAGAAAACCCCAACACGAACCCGCGGTAGAAGTTGGCAAGACCTAGAAAGCTACGGAGCTCTGTTAGAGTGGTTGGAGATGGCCAATCCCGAATGACTTAGATCTTGGCTAGATGGACATGCACCCCCTGTTCATCAATGACGTATCCCAGATACTGAACCTGGGTCATGCCAAAAGTGCATTTCTCCAAATTGGCACATAGCTTGTGTTGCCGCAGTGTTTGGAGAACCTGTCGGATGTGGTGGAGGTGCTCTTCCCAACTCTGGCTGAAGATCAGAATGTCATCCAAGTATACTACTACAAAGGAGTTGGTGAATGGCTGCAAGATGTCATCCATTAGCCTCATGAAGGTTGCAGGAGCATTTGTCAATCTGAAAGGCATAACCAACCATTCGAAAAGGCCCTCCTTGGATTTGAAGGTAGTCTTCCACACATCAGAGGGTTCGATTGGTACCTGGTGATATCCTGACTTCAGATCGATCTTGCTGAAATATTTTGCCCCCTTTAGTTGGTCCAGGAGGTCATCAATCCGTGGGATCGGGTACCTATTACAAACAGTGATCTTGTTCAGTGCCTGATAGTCAATACAGAGTCTCCACGTCCCATCCTTCTTTTGTACCAACACGATCGGGCTCCCATAAGGTGATGAACTCGGACGGATGTGACCTTTCTGCAGGAGCTCCTGAATTTGCCTCTTGATTTCATTGTTCTCCAGAACGGAGTGCCGATAAATTGGTCCATTGGGTAGCGGTGCACCTGGGGTCAGATCCATGGAGTGCTTGACCTGACAGTGCAGAGGAACCCCTGCAGGGGAGGTGAAGATGTCCTCGTACTCCTCCACAACCTTGTCCATCTGTAGTTGTCATGCAGAGGGACCCCGTCTGGAGGCCGTGGCCACCTTCTTCTTATTTCCTTGAGGGCGTATCATTAGGAAAACAAATTTCCTGGTTTTGGAAATGATCTTACTGCATTGTTTTGCAGTAATCAAAGAGATGGCGGTAGGTGGTGCTACCTTTGGTATCTTGTACAACTTATTTCCCATTGTAATAATAACAGCACGGGGCCTTGATTCATACACAGCATGTCGCTTCCACAAGTATGGTTGTCCTAATTATACATCACAAACTTCAAGGGGAGCAATGTCACACAATACCTCATCCGTGAAGGGCTTGATGTTGTATGGAAGGCGACACTGCTGGCTCACGCAAAGATCTCGTCCTTGGTGAAGCCACCCAATGGTGTATGGTTGTGGATCTGCTGTGGTCGGTAAGCCCAACCGCTTCACGACCTCTGTCGAAATGAGGTTCTTTTGACTCCCGCTATCAACAACGAATGGTATCGGGGAGCCCTTTACCCACATTTGGGAGTGGAAGAGGCGCTCCTCCTCCTCTGGATCTTCGGGTTCATTTTTCTGGATCTTGGTGGTAGCAACAGTGGCGTTGGGATCCGCATCAATGATCTGCTTCCCTTTGTCATTCCCCTTATCGGATTCTAACTCAGAATCGGAACATGCATATGATTCTGAAACATTTAGCTCAGCCACCAGTGACTGCTTGGCCCGACACTCACTTGTGTTGTGAGTGGAGCTCTTATGGAACTCACACCATTTTCCAGTGTCCTTTTTCGGCTTCGCAGCGTTGTTCTTTGCTTGCAGCTTCGGCGGGTTGTCTTGGGCTGTCCCGCCTTGGCTTTGTCCTTTGTTCTGTGGTTTAGGGGCACCTTTCCCCTGCTTTGGATTCGCAGATCCAAAGTCTCGCTTCTTTTGTTGAAAATTCTGCTCGACCTTGACGGCATATCGGTATGTTGCGCCAAGCGAGGAGATGTTCAAGAATTGTACTTCTTCCTGGATGTACTTGTGCAGGCAGCCACGGTATTTGAGTATCAAATGTTGCTCCAAATCCTTGATACCCAACTTGTGTGAAGGGTATGGAAAAGATTGGTGAACTCCGGCACGTCTTGGTCTCTTCCCTGCCGCAGCGTGGTCCACTTTATGTATTCATCCTCATAGCTTCTGATAGGGTAGTCCTGCTCCTTGATGGCATCCCGGAATGAATTCCAAGTGGGTGCGGCTGAAAACAGTGAGCCAGTACTTTCATCCTTCTGCTCGCAGTAGGTTTCCCACCAGTCCTTGACGTGGGGGGCTGCTTTGAGAAGAGTGAAAATAATCTTTTCCCGACTCGAAAATTCATGAACAGAAAAATAACCCTCTAGCAGATTTAACCATTTATCTATGGCATCTGCGTCTATCTGACCCTCGAATATGGGGATTTCAAAATTAACTTGTACCTTAAAGGGCGTGGCATTTCCAGAGTAGCTGCTGGAAGCCGATGCGTCACTTCTGGGTAGCCGCTGAAGGATCCGGGCAAAGCTGTCCATCATCGCGTTCCGTTGTCGCTCGAGGGCTTCTTCGAGCAAGATTTTGATGGGATCTCCTGCCCCCTCGTCTTTCTTCTCATCCACCATGGGAGGCCGTCGGGATTTGCGAGGCTAGTCTTGCAAGGGTTCGACCAGTTCAAGCCCTAACTCCTTATATCCCGACCTTGTTGGGGACATGCAAAGAAAAACAGAGAAAAAGCATACCGCTCTGATACCACTGATCCGGATTTAAACAGGAACGCAACAAATTACAGAGATAACCATATACACAAATATGCAGTGGAAATAATACTTCATTTCATTAATGGAAAATATTGAAATATGCTTACAACCAGAAATGGAAATAAACCAACTAGGGCGATGGTAGCTTATCTCTGAGAAGAGATGTGGTGGCTACATGCCTCTGAACTGTGTTACAATGAGGCTCGAAGGCCTATTTATTGTTGAGAAACAATGGAAAACCCTTAACATTCCAAAACCTAACCCTAGGAGATGAAACGCCAAACTGTGGGCCCCATTTGGGTAAATTGGTACATCAACTTCTCGGGGTCGTAACTTTGGCATATGATCTCCGTTTGATGCGTACAAGAGCTCGTTAGAAAGATCTATCCGAACACTACCACTTTGGGAGGGGAAACATCGGTCCATGGACCCATGTTGCCCCCAGATTTCCCAAAAAATGTCGTTTAGGGCCTCAAAACGGCTCTAGAAGTTCAGGACTCGAAAAACTGCTAAAAATAGTAAGTTGTGCTACAATTAAGGAAACTGAAAATGCTGAGAGAAACAATGGTGGGGGTCTAGGTGGACTTGGTAGGTGGCCACCAATATCCACCTGGATCAAGCATTAATTCTAGGCATTTAATGCTTGGAATAATGCTTGGGACATTTTACTTTTAGACATACAAGTTGCCTACATGAAGATGGGAAGACAGGTAGCCTGCATGAAGTTGGGCGTGGCGAGATGAGGGCTCATAGGCCTGGTGAGAGGAGGGCTTGCATGAAGATTCCCATGCATGTGGTGAGAGAAGGATTACCTTTCTTTGCAACAGTTTACCCTTCTTCAAAAGCTTCATGGGCTACCTACTAAATCGACCAATTCAATATATAGCGAAGAACCTTGCAACCTGCCATTCATTGAGAGATACTATCTCCGATCTTAACTGCTACAAGCTAGCCCATTTCCATCTATTGTTTCTGAACGAATTGGTAAATGATTTGAGCAATACAGCTTCATGGCATGCTGCATGTCCTTCTTTGTCCATTGTAGATGCAGCTCCATGGCTTGATGCATGTCCTTCTTTGTTCATTGTCGGTGCAGCTTCATGGCACGCTACATGTCCTTATTTTTCCATTGATTTAGGTGTCAGGAGGAGAAGTAAATACATCATATCCCCGCCTCATGTCCATTGCTAATTTCCATTGATTTAGGTGGTCACAGGAGGAGGAGGAGCGAATAAATCATATTCCCCACCTTTGATGTTGTTGGATCACTGTCAGAAGTTGAGGGTTTAGGGTCTAAATCCTACAATTCCAAGCACTAGATGAAGTCTAGCATTTAAATCCTCCTATTCCAAGCAAGTCCAATGTTTAAATCTTCCTATTCCAGGCACTAGACATGGCAGAGCTTCTTCTCGAGTTCGATGCCTATATGGAACAAGATCAAGTGGAGTACAAACCAGCCTTAGGTCATATTTCTGCCGACTATATAAAAAAGGGAAAACGTTGGCAGGTAAGCTTGTGCTTTATTTCTCTTATGCTTTATTTCTGAATTACTTTTGAATGTTTCTGTGCATCTCCTCCCTCAAGTGATGAATTTGAATGTTTCTTACAATAAACAATGAGGTGAAGAGCCCCTTTTCGCTAATGATAAATATCTGAAGATAAAATTCAAACTAAGCTCTAATGGGATTTCATCTAAATGAATAGAAATTGGTTTTTAGAGGCTTATCGTCCCTCCCATGACCTTTCCGTCAAATTTTTTTTTCCTGAACCCAAGCGATGGCCCCTTCTAATTGAATGCGGGGTGTTATTAATGTTATGTTCACCATCTTTGCTCCTGCTCTATTCTTCGACTGTTAGAGAGTCACAATGTTGTTGGAATGAATCCAATGGCCCAACCATAGCTTCAATCTAGGGTGTAACTGTTGAAGGAAAATTTGACCATGTCGCACACAATAGATTCGACAGGGCAAGAAAAACGATGAAAAAAAGCCAATGGACTAAGAAGGATGAGTTCCTGATTCATGCTATGTGGATGGGACAATGAGAGAGAAGTTAAAGGTGCATGTATGAACCCTGCTTCTAGAGTCTGAACCCTGTAATAGGTTGAGAATATGTGCCTTTAGCGGGATTTAGCAGGGAGATTGGTTGAGTATCGGTTATAAAGAAACACTTCAATTGAACCAGTGGGTCGGAACCCATTTGGTAAACTCAATGTGGGCTATAGATATTAATTTGAGGAGGATAGGTATTATTAGAGAGGATGTAGAGATTGTAGATCAGAGTAATAGCAAGAAAAATTTGTTTGTCGAAGTATGAGGAGAGGGAGGAGCTAGTTGTAGAGGAGCTATGGCAGAAGGTTAGGCTGGTATTTGATACCTATTTTCATGCTCATGATACTCGATGTAGAGCCTTATGACCTTGACATGTTGCCTATCAGCTTACTGAAGCTCATTACTCTATTCCAAAAAGGGAGTTGTTGTTGTGATGAAGTATTATTCTGAAAATTAGAGTCAGTCATTGCAATGAAGTATTGGTCTAAAAGATTTCATTGAAGTGGCAACACATACTCGGTTCAATGCATGGATATATCCAGATGGTACCAGGAAAACATAAAAGAAATATAACCTGTAACACAAGCAAGCAGCTAAGAAAAAGTTTGAGACACCTGTAGTTGCATGCACTCCCCACATGTTTGTCGAATAAGGTTTTTAACATTATTATTTACTATATTTCTTATTTTATTTTTATTAATATTTTTTTCAAATTTTAATAAGTATGATAGAACGCGTGCAATATCCTAAGCCTAATTTTCATGCATTACACTTGTCCAGATGTGATTGTTTCACCTTGAACCTTTGTCTTGTTTGAGAGTTACTCAGGTTGGTTATGTGGAACAACATCTCATAAAGATATACCATTGTACTAATAACTTGTAATTATTGACATCACTTAAGCCCACGGACATTGGATTTTGTCAGTTTCTATTTGGTTATATAATGTGGGTTGGCCATTCCAACTAACTTCAATCTGACCACAAGCATGTATCATAGAGAAAACCTAGGAGGCTGGATCATATAAAATCACATAACTGGCACTTAAAAGCTTAATTTGTTTAGAGATTTAAGGACATTCTGGAAACCTGAGATCAGTAAAAACTTTGTTGTTGATGCTTACTCTGTCTAATTATGACCTATAGTATTGTCATATGCTGGAAATTCAACAAAGGTAAATTCCAAAGAAATTTGGAGACAAACAAAGTATGGTCTAACTAGTGATAGGTGCACATTCCATTCACCTTTTACGTCACATAAACTTAATAATACAACCATAATAATGCAGGCAGTGGTTACAACTTGGCATCAACCATTGAGAGAATTGTTGGTTCACAGGACTACAGTGGCAAATGCCACTAAGAGTTTACCACCCCCAGCACTAGGTTTGATTTTCAATGAACTCTATATCGTGATAACTGAGAATCCCTAAAGTTACATATTCCGTGACTTTAATTCTCAGTGCATTATGTATCGTGATACCCGAGAGTAATTACATATCTTATGAGGATAATTACCATGTGGGTAATTTATGTTTTAAAAGAAAACTTAACAATAAGAAACCAATAATCAAGAGCATCCTTCAACTATATTAATTCTAATGAAAATAGTGTGACTTGATTCTATTTAAAATTTGTAAGGCCACTGAACAAATAAGTGTGGAACTGCATTTAAATAAGGAGAGTACAAAAAAATGGTTGTGTGTTCCACTTTTAGAAAAGAAATAGAAGCCCAAACACTAAACAACTCAAACGGAAATAGGAAGGTCATTTCACAAAAATGTCACACAAGGATATCTGTAATCATGCGATAATTTCCTTATAAAAATTGCTTCAAGAAAATGTTACAAAAGAATGGGCAACACAACACAGGTATCTAACTATATTCATGTACAAGTTCTGTGTCATCGCAATGTAGCAGAGATACGTATATACTAAAAATAGAAGAGAAAACGAACTTTGGTGGAATGAAAGGCAACACAACACCTCAATCAGTGAAACAGAATGTTGAAATTAGTGAATTTTTGCCTAGAAATTCAAAGGCGGCACCACAACTGTGGATGTCCAACCCAAAGCCAAATATTTATAGTCCTGGAAGGATGAATAGAGGAGAGGCAAGGAGACCTAGTTGCAAAAATTTATATGTTTTCTTGCAGATAAGGGCATGCAAGTAGAAGTCACATAATTTGGATGCAATCCAACAAGGGATTAGAATTCTGGTGATTAGATTAAAAAAACTAGTAAACCCTCCTCTATTTAAACGTAATATAAGTCATATTTCTAATACACCTAGGTGGGTGCATAGGGGACCCTAATGCAGGGGCTTACAAGGTTGCAAAGGTGGCAATGTATTTTTAGTCAGTAGTAGGACATTCGAGGTACCAAATACCTAAGAAAATAACAATATCAACCAAATTAAGCACCCTGTACACCACAAACTGGGACAGGCACTGCAATGTTTTTCTAAATCTGTAGAAGGGGAGGATAAGTTTCACATTGAAAACTAACTCCAGGTTGCTTAGTTGGCCTAACATAATGGTTCTCTTTGTTTACATGTATTTCCATGATTTGGTAGACATTTATGTTCCACTGGTTGTGAGTTGTTAATGGTTTTGGATGCGGATTAGGGTTGCTGGATTGCATTGTTGAATGGTTGCACATCGCTGACTGACATTCACATAGTCCGCTGGGTAGATATGGGATATGTGTAGGTGGCTGGAGGCGAGAAACTTCCACGGGATGTAGATGTCTTTAATACTTGTAAGTTGCTGCTCCTATCTATTTTATTTCTCAGCAACCTCCTTGCTTGTCGGCATGTTGGGATCGTTGTCTATTTAGGATCTCTTCCCTCCCATCGGCTATCTCTGAGACTGTCTCGGCTGTCTCGACTATCTTTGAGACTGTCTCTCTTTCAGAGAGCTTTATCACACTCTTTTTTTAATGAAACAACACTCTTTTTTTTAACGGAACAACAGACAAAATAAAAATACAGGTAGCTGAACCTTGATTAATTGTATATAGAGACAAAAGGTAGTATGTAACTTGGCGAAACTCTATATTATATGCTGTTGTCCCTAATGTTGCTAATTAGAATGGCGAAACTCTATACTATACGCCATTTACTAGATCAATAAGCTCACTGGCATCATTCACTGGATCATTTACTGGTCTCTTTGTGTAATTGGGCCAGAAAATTGTCTCCCTCTCTGCTTGCTACATTGTTTCCATTCCTTCCTAGCCCTCTGCTTGTTTGTTTATATAGCCTACAGTGTCCAGGTTCTATATAGCCAACAACGCTCGGGTTCTAGCAGTGAGATTTCTGATCCCAACCTTAGAAACTCCTATTGTAGCTTTTCATGATGGTAGTATCACTACTCGAGGGCCTTTAGATTTTGTCATGCGGCTCTCGAGTAATTCGAGAAGAGCTCCTTAACCTTCTCATAGGGAATTGGCTCTATGGCTTGCTCTGTCACCGATTATGCTATCGTAGCCTTTGTGGGTTATGAATCTCGACCTAGGGTAGATGTTGTAGGCTCCCGAAATGAAAGGAGTGCCATTAAGCCAAATGCTACCTATGTGCTTGGATAATCTGCTCCTGAATCTCGATCTGAAGCATCTTGACCCTTGATAGGAACGTACTTAGTCACTGTAACTCGTGCATAATATGGAACCATACGAGGGCTCCTGGAAGGTATGTTCCTGCTCCTGGACTTTCTCTTGCTACTTTTCCCTCAAATAAAAAGGAGTACTCTTCTTCAGGAGCTAGATGGTCAATACTAGTGCTAACACCTTCTTTTTTTCGAGCACCATCAAAATACATAGTCCATGTGTTAGGCTCTACAATAAAGGATGGCTTAGTTGTAGGTTCCTTGCAAGCTACAGAAGGCATCCATGTATTTCATGGCATGTTATGAATTTCATGGCATGTTATGGTTCATGTGGCTTCATCCACATATTTCATGGCATGTTATGAAAAATAGAGTGCCCAGGAAAGTGGACTCATGGCTTGTGGAAAATATAGCGGTGAGGCAAGTGGATCCATGGGGCCCACATGGCTTAGAGGTCATCCTTTAAATATTCGGTTCATTCAAAATTATTTTACAAATCACTTCACAAGGGTTTATTGGGGGTATTATAATGTTATGATGTCTGCATGGATCCATCCGTGCCCAGAGCAGAAGGTTCTGCTCTGTACCTTCTCGAGGTTAGCAAACATGCCCGGGAATAATGATTAGGTAGTTTTTTTCTTATTTTTTTGATTCAGATGAAAGTTTAAATTGTATCCAAGAGAATTCAATCCATCCTTGTTTAAACAGTATCCAACAGAACTTAATCCATCCTTGCATGACTCAATTAACTAGTGTCACCTGACTCAATTAACAAGTGTCATTTTTCTTTGTGAAGGGCATCCAGAGACAATAATTTTCTTTGTGAAGGGCATCCATTGACAATAATTTCAAAGACCCTCAACAGGGAATGCTCGCTCTATTATTTGGTCGATTGCCAAGTTACTTGTCTTATTGCATAACCTACGGCTTCAGAGAAAACCAGGTTCAACCATCCTACAAGATGCAAGGTAAGTTTGCCATTCTTTCGCTCTTCTGTCTTTTAAATTCTGTTGTTTATGGAACCCATGTGTGAACCTCATCCTTGAAGTAGATTTGGTCCAATTGCTAAGAGTTGGCATTTTCCAAGGTCAACATTTCATGGAACCATTGTATATGTGCAGAATGCATACATAGGCTTCAATAGAATAAGCAACTGTATATGGCTATTCCCAGTTTGCGATGATTAATCTCATGATTCTCAGCTAAAATATATGAGTTTTCCTTGTGAATGCTTCTGGCTACTGCTGCTGCCACCTGGTAGCCCTCTCTCTGAATGTTCATGATTCTTCCATTTGCAGACCCTGGCTTCATGACCTTCATGTAGCATTTTATGTATCCCCTAGCCTTGGAGACCATGTTTTTTGTGTCACAGAGTGGATCTGCCTGATCATCCAGGGGTGTCATACCATAACAAAACTCATCCTCCTCCTCCTGATTGTCCCCTCTGGTATTAGATGTTGGCATTATGGCACAGGTGTGGCGCTATGGTACAGGTGTTGTCCTTGATGGCAACTCACTTTGGTGACAAATCTCAGTTCAGGCTCTCAGGATGAAGGAAATCTTGTATACGCAGGTTCACCTTGCCGAAGTCGCATATACACGCGGGTTAGACGTTCAAAAGTCGCGTATGTGTATACACGCACTTTCATGCACATAAAAGCGCGTACATAGTGGGAAACTTATTTTCTGGTCCATGGTCGTTTGTCCTTGGAATTTGAACCTTTTTTTTGGACCATGGTATCTCATCAGATGTGTTGACCCTAGGTATTGGGCCATTGGTATTGTTTATTATGGTTTTGGACCGTGGTATTGTGGAAGGCTTAACACTATAAAAGAGGAAGGAGATCATGTGGCCAAACACCATCTGATTTATTGAATATCTGATATTGTTCTAGATCTGGAACACTGGTGATTGGGTTATGGTGCAGATCTAGATCTGAATGAAGGAGGAACCTGAGCGCAAGAAGGATAAGGACTATTGATGGATCAAAATCTCAAGGCTTGAACATTGGTATCTCTGTATGATTTTGATCCGTTATATGTGGTTCTCTCTTGATCTATAAATCTGATAATCTGGGTTAACTAATGACTGAATGATTTAAAAGAATAAATTATCCTTTAGAGATCTGTACGCAGGTTCAGTTAAGTGCAGGTGCGTATACACGCATTTTCTGTGAATGAAAGAAGCGTATACGCAGGTTGGTTGTGGTACAGAAGCGTATACACGCATGTTGCTGAATAGTGAAGTAGTTTACATATCTTGATTTATGTTCTAGCTGCTTTTGTTTTATTGCTGCAGTGTTCTGGGTTCAGAATTGGTGTTTGATTACAGTTACTGTGTTCTGGGTACAGCGGTCAGAGAAGTGTTTATTTGATTCAGTTTTGATTGGTGAAAAGAAGTTTGGTTGATGCAGAAATTCTTGATGTTTGATTGATGCTATCTGTGGATCCAGTCTGAAAATTAATGAAACGAGGTCCCTGAAAGCAAAGAGAAGGTTACAGCCTTCTGCAGGTAGAAGCCTGCGTACTAGTATGTCAAGCTAGTACAAGAACTAAGGGGGTTGGAGCTCCCTTCCACGAAAGCTGGAGAACGAGAAAGAGTTGTAGCTCTCTACAGGTTGCAGCCTGCGTACTGGTAAAGACTGCACTAGTACAAAACATTGTAAAAAGAAGTTTCTAATTAAAAGGACGATAGAGACGAATTGCAGGAGGGGGTTTTCACCCACAATGGGTTTCCTCTTTATATCTTGTGTTATTATGTGTGACTGTCTTCTGCTTTGTTTCTATTTTTCTGGTACTGTCTATTTACTTCTGATTCACAGATTAATAACTGACATCTGAAAGATAAATCTAATTATAAGTCTGCTCTATATACGCGGGTTTCTTTATCTGTAGTTGTGTATGTACGCGGTTTTTATTAACTGAAGTAGCGTATATTATCTGGAGTTGAAAAAGGAAATATTTGACTTGATAATACTGATTCACCACCCCTCTCAGTATTATTTCCAACAATTGGTATCAGAGCAGGTCCTTCAGAAGAAGCTTGATCGGTTGAAGGAAGATCATTCATCATGAGAAACTACGAGAGGGAAGCATCAATCAGGCCACCAATCCTTGATGGGACAAACTTCGTTTATTGGAAGGTAAGAGTTACTTCCTATCTTCAATCTCTTGGTACAGAAGTCTGGGATATCATAGATACAGGGTATACTTCTCCATCAATAACTCCTACAGATCTGGCTGAGAAGAAGAAATATGAAACAAATGCAAAGGTGGTCAATACTCTATTAGGATGTCTATCTCAATCAGAATTTGTCAAGGTAATGCAGTTTAAATCCGCAAAAGAGATACAAGATTGTTCTAAGCTATGAAGGAGATGATCAGGTAAAATGAGAAAAACTTCAAACCCTCAGGATTCAGTATGAAAATCTCAGGATGTATAATGATGAAAGTGTGGCTAACTATTTTCTTCGTGTAGATGAGATTGTTAATTGCATGAAAAAATTGGGTGAAGAAATAAAAGAGGCTATTGTGGTTGAAAAAGTTCTAATATCTTTGTCCCCTAGGTTTGAATCTAAAGTTTCTGCAATAGAAAAGAAAGAGAATCTAAAAAGCCTTAAAATGTCACAGCTGCACGGAATTGTAACTGCTTATGAAATGAGGAAAGGAGGTCCATCAGACAAGAGAGAAGCTGCCTTCAAGGCTTCAGGCAAAGACGAGTACTACGAGTCAGGACACGTGTCAGAAGAAGAAGAAGAATCAAATTTTGTCAGAAATCTTCAACGAGGTATTGGACGGTTCTGAGGTAAGTTACCTTTCAAATGCTTTGCTTGTCGAAGAGTCGGTCACTATGCTACCAAATGTCCTCACAAGGATAAGATTGACAAAGGGAAGGAACCTGTTAGATGGAACAAGAAACAGAATGCAAATAAGAAAAGCTATTACACTCATGAAGATAGTGATGGACTTTCAAATAGTGACGAAGATGAACGAGGTAATGAGTATAAACTTTTAATGGCTTTTGAAGATGATGACTACATGGATGCTATAGATGTAGAAGGTTTTTATAAAGAGATGTCTAATCTCAAAATTTGCTTAGAAGAGAAAAGCACTATTATTGATTCTCTGCAATGTCAACTGGCTGAAAGGGAAAAACATCTTGAAAAATTGGAATGTGAAATTGTTGGTCTTAGGAAGGAGATTGAGAAAACAAAAGCTATTAATCTTAAATTTGTTAAAGGATCTGAAATTCTGGATGAGATTATCAATGTGCAACGTTCTCCACTAATCAAGACAGGTCTGGGATATAATGAAGAAACATCTCAAGCATCCACCTCCAAAAGTTATCTTGATGCAGCAAGGAGGAGCGAGCAAAGGCCTAATAGAAATCATCAGGTATATCAGGGACAGTTTAACTCACAAGAACGAACAAAGACTATCAAGAAAATCGGGGGCAAGCTACCTTAAGGCCAAATAGAAGCTACAATCAGCCACAGGTAAAATCTCCCCAATTTTCCTCAAGAATGGATGTCAATAGAAACTACAATCGAATGGATGATAGATTTGATAATCGCAGGAGTTTCTTCAATGGCCAATGCTTCTCTTGCCATAACTTTGGTCACAAAGCAGCCCAATGTGTTCCCTATAAGAAAATCATGACTAGGGAAGCTCAAAAACAAAGGAATATGACTGGGATCACGAAAAGGACTTATAACAACTTTTCAGCCCTTGAAAATGAAGTTGAATGTTCTATTTGTAATAACTTTGGTCATGAAGATTCTGAATGCATGAGCAGGTTTTGAAAGACAACTTAGAAGGAACAAACCTCAAGTGCCAGAACATGGAGAATGAAGGAACCACAACAAAAAAGATGTGGGATAGCCTTTTATGCAGAAAGACAGGAAAATCTATGGCATATCGACAGCGGATGTTCGAAGCATATAACAGGTGATAAAGAAAAACTTGAATCATATACTGCATTAGAAAAGGGAAAGAAGGTTTCTTTTGGAAACGATACCCCTGCAGCCATAAAAGGAAAAGGCACTGCTCAGTTGAAAGAAAAGGTCAAGGCTGGAAATGTTTTGTATGTTGATGGCTTGAAGCATAATCTAATGAGTGTTAGTCAGATGTGCAATCAAGGAACAGAGGTAATATTTCGATCAAATGGATGTAGTGTTCATGATCTTGATACAGGAAAAACAGTGATCAAAGGCAGAAGAACTCCAAATAATCTATACATATTTGAAGAAGGACAACAACAATGCTATTTGAGCAAGGATGATGAACACTGGTTATGGCACCGGAGGTTGGGGCATCTAAGCTTTTCACAAATAAGGAAAGCATGAAAATACCAGGAAGTTCGTGGTCTTCCAGATATCAAAATTCCAGACAACACCATATGCAAATCATGTCAGTTTGGTAAGCAAACCAGAACTAACTTTCCTGAGAAGGAAGGATCAGCTAGAAGGCCTCTTGAGCTAGTCCATACAGATGTATGTGGTCCATTTAGGACAAGGTCACCTCGAGGAGAAGAATACTTTATATTATTCATTGACGACTTCTCCAGGTTTGTTTGGTTAGGACTTATGAAGCACAAATACGAAGCATTCGAAAAATTCAAATCCTTCAAATCCTTGGCTGAAAATGAATAAGATTACAAAATTAAGTGCCTCAGGTCCGATAGAGGTGGGGAGTTTACCTCAAATGAATTTTTCGATTTCTGTGAAGAACATGGAATAAGAAGGGAATTCTCTACAGCTAGGACTCCTCAGCAAAATGGAGTGGTGGAAAGGATGAACAGAACAGTTCAACAAATGGCTCGTGCTATGCTTGATGAGTCTAGAACTCCTGCAACCTTCTGGGGTGAAGTTGCATATGCTACGGTTGTTATTCTCAACAAAACAAATGTCCGAGTGAACAACACTCAAACTCCTCATGAGCTCTGGTATGGTGAGACTCCTTCGGTAAAGCATTTCAAAATTTTTGGGAGCAAATGCTATATTAAAAGTACTGATGAGAAGCTTGGAAAACTTGAACCTAGAGCAGATGAAGGCATTCTCCTTGGTTATTCTCCCCACAGCAAAGCATATAAGTGTTACAATAAAAGACTTGGAAGAATTGTTGACAACATTGGTGTAGTGGTTGATGAAAAGGGATACATCCCTAGGCAAGTAAATCATGAAAATATCAATGAGGATGAAAACTACTCTCCAAATCAGACAGCTGATGAAGACGAACCTCAAGAGGCACCAGAGGGACAGACAAGGAGAGAAGACTCCATCCAGGTATGTTTAGAAGAATCATCCAGAATCTCAGATTTTGGGGCAGAAAGAAGCAGGTGTACAAACTAGAAGAACAATTGCAGAAGCCTCAAGGTATTTGGAATTGCTCTCCTCCACTGAACCACAAAATGTAAAAGAAGCGTGCAAAGATGAATGCTGGGTCAAGGCAATGGATGAAGAACTTGAGCAGATCGAAAAGAATGACACTTGGGAGTTGGTTCCTAGACCAAAAGATAAGAATGTCATAGGAACAAAATGGATCTTTAAGAACAAGTTGAATGAAAATGGGGAAGTTATTAGAAACAAGGCCAGGCTTGTTTGTAAAGGGTATGCTCAACAAGAAGGAATAGACTTTGAAGAAACTTTTGCTCCCATTGCTAGACTTGAAGCCATCTAAATGTTCCTTGCTCTCTCAAGCTTTCAGAAGTTCAAAGTATTTCAAATGGACGTGAAGTCAGCCTTTCTGAATGGAGACTTAGAAGAAGAAGTATACATCGAGCAACCAGATGGTTTCATCCTTGTGAATGATCCAAATCTTGTATGCATACTTAAAAAGGCTCTCTATGGGCTTAAAAAAGCTCCAAGGGCTTGGTACTATCGTTTGGATAAATACCTTCATCAACAAGGTTTTTCAAAAGGATCAGCAGATAACAATCTCTATATAAAAATTGAAAATAACAAATTGCTAATACTTGTTGTGTATGTAGATGATATTATCTTTGGAAGCAATGAAGAAGCTATGAGTCAAAGCTTTGCCTTGGTGATGCAGAAAGAATTCGAAATGTCCTTGCTTGGAGAACTGACATACTTTCTTGGATTGCAAATCCAACAAAATGAAGGCGGAATCTTCTTGCCTCAAACCAAGTACCTCAAGCAGATTCTAAAGAAGTATGGCATGGAAGATTCGAAACCAGTATGCACCCCCATGGTTACAAAATGCAGCCTCAGTGCAAATGATGAATCAGCAGCAGTGCATCAACCAACCTATAGATCTATGATTGGAAGTCTACTTTATTTGACAGGTACCAGACCAGACATCATGCATGCAGTGGGAATAGTTGGAGGATTTCAGGCAAATCCAAAGGAAACGCATCTTTAGGAAGTCAAGAGAATCTTCAAGTACCTTCAAGGAACTCAAAACTATGGCTTATGGTATCCTAGAGATATAGATCTCACACTTCATGCTTATACAGATGCAGATTGGGCCGGAGGCGTGGATGACAGGAAGAGCACAAGTGGTGGTGCATTCTTTATGGGTTCCAGATTAGTATCTTTGTTCAGCAAGAAACAAAGTTCGATTGCTTTATCTACAGTTGAAGTGGAATATGTGGCTGCTGCATCTTGTTGCACTCAACTTCTTTGGATGATGCAAACCTTGCAGGATTTTCAAATCACTTGTACTCCACCTGTCTCTATCTTATGTGATAATACGAGTGCAATAAGCATTTCAAAGAATCATGTCATGCATTCAAAGACCAAGCACATACCTATCAAATATCATTTTCTTCGGGAACAAGTGCTTGAGCAAAAATTCAAGTTGGAGTATGTTCCTTCTAAGGAACAAGTTGCTGATATACTCACCAAACCACTGCCCAGGGAAACTTTTGAATATCTCAGGCAGAAGCTGGGAGTAGTTGATGCTTCATCCTGCTGTTGAAGCTTGTCTGTTTCAGAGAAAAGATGGTGTACGCGAGTTGGATGAGGAGAATCCGTGTACATACACCGATTTATGCAGGTGCAGTCGCGTATATGGAGTTCTGAAGAAAATCAGCAGGACAGACTCTGGTTGCAGAGAGTCTGATATGGGTCTGTCAGAGTTGATCTGGCACAGGTTCAGGGGGAGAAGATAATCTTCTAATAATGCATTGTTGGCATTACCTTAGAAGCTCTTGGTTCAAGTACTCAAGCTGTTTGGTTCAGGTGGATCAGCTGCGGAACAGAAGGAGAACATGGTTGCTGCTATTGTCAGATGCTGCTGATAGTAGTTATTGGTGATTTGCATAGTCTTGATATTTCATCTCTATGTCATGTATATCTTCTCTTTATCAAGGTCATGTAACGGCCTATTTTGGTTTCCCCACTATGCCTGGGATGATTGATGCAATGTAATTGGTTATCATATGTAAATTTCTGATGTATCCCCACTTGGTTGGGTGGATGATCCCCACTTGGTTGGGTGATGGATGTATGTATCGAGTCCTTTGGTGATAGGAAGGTCATTTATGATATGTAAGTCATGATTCTTTTTACAGAACATCTTTTGCAGATCTTGCCTACAGTCAGGGGGAGCATGTTCAGCACAACAGAGCATAAATATCAGCATGTACTCAGGGGGAGCACAACCCTTTGCCCTTGTTGACAAAGGGGGAGAATGAGAATCTTGGGTTGCCATCAAGTCCAAAGGGGGAGATTGTTGGCGTTATGGCACAGGTTTGGTACTATGGTACAGGTGTTGTCCTTGATGGCAACTCACTTTGGTGACAGATCTCAGTTCAGGCTCTCAGGATGAACGAAATCTTGTATACGCAGGTTCACCTTGTCGAAGTTGCGTATACATGTGGGTCAGACATTCAAAAGTCGCGTATGCGTATACACGCACTTGCACGCACATAAAAGCGCGTACATGGTGGGAAACTTATTTTTTGGTCCGTGGTCATTAGTCCTTGGAATTTGAACCTATGGTTTTGGACCATGGTATCTCATCACAAGTGTTGACCCTAGGTATTGGGCCCTTGGTATTGTTAATTATGGTTTTGGACCGTGGTATTGTGGAAGGCTTAACACTATAAAAGAGGAAGGAGATCATGTGGCAAAACACCATTTGATTTATTGAATATCTGATATTGTTCTAGATCTAGAATACTGGTGATTGGGTTATGGTGCAGATCTAGATCTGAATGAAGGAGGAACCTAAGCGCAAGAAGGATAAGGACTATTGATGGATCAAAATCTCAAGGCTTGAACATTGGTATCTCTGTATGAGTTTGATCTGTTATATGTGGCGCTCTTTTGATCTATAAATCTGATAATCTGGGTTAACTAATGACTGAATGATTTAAAAGAATAAATTATCCTTTAGAGATCTGTACGCAAGTTCAGTTAAGTGCAGGTGCGTATACACGCATTTTCTGTGAATTAAAGAAGCGTATACGCAGGTTGGTTGTGGTACAGAAGCGTATACACGCAGGTTGCTGAATAGTGAAGTAGCTTACATATCTTGATTTATGTTCTAGCTGCTTCTGTTTTATTGCTGCAGTGTTCTGGGTTCAGAATTGGTGTTTGATTACAGTTACTGTGTTATGGGTACAACGGTCAGAGAAGTGTTTATTTGATTCAATTTTGATTGGTGAAAAGAAGTTTGGTTGATGCAGAAATTCATGATGTTTGATTGATGCTATCTGTGGATCCAGTCTGAAAATTAATGAAACGAGGTCCCTAAAAGCAAAGAGAAGGTTGCATCCTTCTGCAGGTAGAAGCCTGTGTACTAGTATCTCAAGCTAGTACAAGAACTAAGGGGGTTGGAGCTCCCTTCCAGGAAAGCTGGAGAACGAGAGAGAGTTGTAGCTTTCTGCAGGTTGCAGCCTGCGTACTGGTAAAGACTGCACCAGTACAAAACATTGTAAAAAGAAGTTTCTAATTAAAAGGAAGATAGAGACGAATTGCAGTAGGGGGTTTTCACCCACAATGGGTCTCCTCCTTATATCTTGTGTTCTTATGTGTGACTGTCTTCTGCTCTGTTTCTCTGTTTCTGGTACTGTTTATTTACTTCTGATTCACAGATTAATAACTCACATCTGAAAGATAAATCTAATTATAAGTCTGCTCTATATACGTGGGTTTCTTTATCTGTAGTTGCGTATATACATGGTTTTTATTAACTGAAGTAGCATATATTATTTGGAGTTAAAAAAGGAAATATTTGACTTGATAATACTGATTCACCCCCCCTCTCAGTATTATTTCCAACATTAGATGCCTTGGAGAAAATGGACTTGAGATATGCTCTTGAAGCTTTCAGCTTGTGGGCTAGAGTTGTTTGTTTTGAATGAGTAGAATCCAACAGCTTCTTAGCTTTCTTGAGCATTGCCAAACGACGCTTAGATTTAGGCTCGTTATTACATTTACATTCTTCCATTGATGTGGATGCAGTAGCTTCATTGTTGTACTTCTCCCTTATTCCTGTGATGGCCTCATACATTTCTGGGTTCAACTCCTGGCTAACTTCACATGAAAAAATAGAATCTTCAGCCAAATTTCCTCGTTGTTCTGCACTATTCATGCTGGAGATATTCTTTGAATCTTCGGCTGGAATCCCCAATAATCTATGCTGAGAGGATTTGACTTCAGAGGATAGCAAATTCTCCACCATTTGAATACGGGGAGGAAGATGCAGGGGAAGCAGCTGGCCTTTATAAAAGAGGACTCAAGCTCGTTCCAGGCCTGGGCATTAATAACAGACATATCGAACTCGAATTCTCTAGACTCTGCTCTTTTCATATTCAGTTTTCATCATAATCAAACCCTGCTTTACCCCTTACTCCAACTAGCCCTCGATCACTGACACAGTTCTTAGGACTTTCATTCTCTTTCTCACCTGTACTTTCTCTACACTTATTGCTGCTAGCCACCATATTGTTTACTAGTATAGTACACAGCTCAATCCAGTATCCCTTAAAGGGTTCATTTCAAGCTTCAAAATATAAAAGCTCATGCACTTCAACCAAATGGGTTTGCTGTAAAAATGCATAATTTTGCAGATTAGAGTCTCAGAAGGACAACAGACCCTGTTCAAGATGACTCATCAGAGTCACAGATGGGCAACAGACCCTGTTCAAGATGACCATAGAACACCATTACGTGACTGAGTATACTGAAGTGGGAGGTATATATGGCTATTTCTAGTTTGTGCTTCTATTGCAATTTTCCTAGATAATTTAGCTTTTCATGGGTGCCTTTTTTGGCACACACTTGAGAAATTGAAACAATTTCTTTTCAGGAATTTGAAGAGAGCGAAAACCCTGAATTCTTAGCCATGTTATATCAAAATAGCATTCCAACTTACTCAGAATTTGTTCCCAAGGATTCAGATGGGCTGAACATTGAACAAATATAGACTCTAAAGTTCAAAATACATTTGTCAAGCCCAAGCCGCCCTTTAACTTTATCTGGAATGCATCTATATAGCTATGAGTATAGTCACAACCTCTATTTACAACCTCTCCTAGTCAGAACAAAGTTTTTTTTTTTACAAATTTAAGAAAACACTAAAAAACAAGAGAACCTTTTTTTACAAATTTGAAAAAATACTAAAAAAGAAGTTGAATGTTTTACTTTACACAAAACAGATAACCAGAATTTTGCTAGCTACATATTGTTCTAAGTCACTGCTATGACTGATTTTTGTGCAAGTCACTGCTATGACTGATTTTTTTGCAGGTCACTGATTTGATTCACATACACAGTCACATCAAGGAATGTTACACATAATACATGGATTTAAAGCGTGACTATCTGTTAGTCTTTGGGTACTCCTGCCTTGTATGGATGGATGTGTTTTCTTGAAACTCGCCCTCACGGCAGGGACTTGCTGCTATGCAGCCCTTCTTGTTTATTATTATGAATCATTAACGGTTATTTTGTCAAACTACGGTAATTCAGAAGCCAGTATATTCGATTTAAACACTGAGCACTAACCAATAAAATTTATCATATTTTACAGAACGAGAGTCAACATGCAATTTACGTATTGACGAATCACAACGGGCTCCATGTGAATCGGCGTTTGAAAATTGTTTATATGGTGTAAAATAAAAAGATTGATAATTGTCACGTTTGACATTTTCCTCAATTTGCCTCATTCGGCATTACACTAGGAAACTCAGAGAGTCACAGTTCTGACGACGTTTAGCAAAATTCCAAAAAAGAAAACATAAAATAGTTAAAGGAGACTTGGAGTTTACGGAACGAAACTCGCAATGCAATTTACGTATTCACGAATGGGCGTTTGGAAACTGTTTATATTATATGGTATAAAATAAAAAGATTCCGTATAGCTTTGTTTACAGAAGCGTCAATTTAGGCAGGATGGTGATAAGTTATCGAATTTGGCATTTGCCTGTAGAAATGGATTAAGTACCATAAAAAAATTCTCCGCGCAAGACAAAATACAAGGCTTATTTCCAAAAATTTCAAGATTTTGTCCAAATAAAGCCAAAATTTCCATTATTTTATGAAAAATAGGAAAGCACTACGATATTACGGATTGCATCATTTGACTTTTGTTCAATTTGCCTCCTTTGACATTACAAAATGAAACTCGGAGTGTCACAGTTCTGACCACTTTACCGTGTTAATTATCCATAGTGTACTACCTATATTTAGTTTTGATTAGCTCGGCATTTATAACGTGCGAGTTATAGATATTTGGAATACGTTTAGTGTTAGATCTATAGATCTATATATATACAGGCGGTGCTGTATGAGAAATTCCAATCCAACCTCTACTCCTGCTGCTATCCGTCATCAATCTCCAGGCCTAAAGAAATCGTTAGCCCGACTTCTTTCTTTCATCCATCGCTCGTGGGACTGAAATCCCAAGATGGACGACCACCCCCAACAACAACTCCCTCTTACTTCAAATGCTGATAGCGCTCCTGGTCGATTGAAGTCCAGACTGGCGAATCATGTGCTTTTGGTGTTTTCGCTTCTGCTGAATCTGTTATTTGTAGCTCTCTTGTCTGTCCACTCATCTTTGCACCAGGAGCTCCATCGAGATGCACAAGTTCCAGAGGGCGGGGCTGATAATAATTTGCCGGCGCTGACATGGAGTAGGCGAGCCGCCGAGGAAGCAGAGGCAGCAGCAGCGCATCATTGCTCCGGCCATGGATTTGTCCACGTCGATACGTTAAATATTGCGCCAGATGATGAGGGGAAAACATTTAATTGCGAATGTAACGAATGCTATATAGGGCCCGATTGTTCCCAAACGGTTGTCGACTGTGTTGTGGATGTTGACAGGTGAGCATGAATATCATTATGAATTAACAAAAAATTAGTGGGATCCTCTCATTAGGGTTTAATAATCTGACGAAAGGGTAGCTTGAATACTGTTCTGTAGTGGGGATCCTCTGTTTCTTGAGCCCTTCTGGATCAAGAATGCCGAAGCGAGCGCAACAGTGGTGCCCGGGTGGTATCGGATGAGCTATAGCATACTCGATGGTCCAACAGTCGTGGTATCCCCCGAGCTGGAGACCCAGATCCGTGGGATCCATGCGTTAGTGGGAAACGCAGTGACAGAGGGGAGGTATATTGTGATTGGAACTGGCTCTACGCAGCTCATCAACGCTGCAGTTTACAGCCTTTCTCATAAGCAGGACGCTCAACACCCTGCACAAGTGGTTGCACCTGCACCCTATTACGGAGTATGATCACCAGGCCGCATCTCTCAAGCTTTCTCAAGTTATTTCACTAATCTGAAATACAGGCACTAATATTATGGTAACTTTCATTTGCAGGCGTATAGAACCCAGACTGAAATGTTTTACTCTGTCAAGTCAATGTGGAAGGGAGACGCGAAGGGATGGACAAATCGCTCCAACAAATCCACCAGATTTGTACAAATTGTAGCATCTCCAGACAATCCAACCGGTTTTATTCAACAAGGCGCCTTACAGGGAGAAGATGTGAGAAATGTTTATGATCACGCCTACTACTGGCCACACTATACTGCCATCACTAAGCCAGCTGACGAGGATGTGATGCTCTTCACCCTCTCCAAACTCACTGGGCACGGGGGAAGCAGGCTAGGGTACTGGTTACTCATTTCTTCCTCATTTTCATTAAACAGTACTTCAAATTTTCATTATCATCAGGGCTCTTAATCGTTTTTATGTATCATTCAAACGAGCTAAGAAATTCTTTATTTGCAGATGGGCTATCGTGAAAGACTACGATGTGTACGAAAAGATGGCTGAATACGTTTTAGAGAATACTTTTGGCGTATCACATGATACACAGCTAAGAGCAAGCAGGATATTGAAAACAGTAATAGCTGGTTATGGGCCGCAGGAGAATTCCCAGAAACCAAAATTGGAAAAGGGGAAGACATATGATGATCAAAAGCATCATAACCTTTTATTTCACTACGCTTATGATGTTATGGAAGAACGATGGCAAAGACTGCAGAAGATCTTCAGTGGCTCCGACCGTTTCTCCCTTCAAAAATTGACTTCTAGTCACTGCAATTTTTTCTCGATGACCACTGGACCTTCGCCAGGTATACATATTTTCATTGTTTGTAACAGGGTTTTGTTGATTTCTTTTTTGTGAGATTACTGATATAGTGAGAAATTACTATTTTGTTCAGCGTACGCGTGGGTGAAATGCGAGAGAGATGAAGATGAAGACTGCACAGCGGTTTTCAGAAGCGGTGGCATCATCGGGCGAGCGGGCGAATTGTTTGGAGGAGAGAAGCGGTATGTCCGATTGAGTTTGATCAAGCGACATGACAACTTTGCATTGTTAGAGCGCCGCCTCCAAGAGCTAGTTTCCTACGAGGCATAGTCTTCATGATGTTCAATTTTTATGAGGTGCTTCGTCCCAAATTTGCAAAACACTTTGCGGCCTACATTCGTATGTTTAATTTCATCTGTAAATTTCTGGGCAATTCATTGTACATGTATGTCGACCTTAAGTCTTTTAATAAATTATTATTATTTAATTATAACTTGGACCATCTTTTCCCATGCGAAACTAGAGTATGAGATTCTTCCCACGAACTCTAAATCATGGAATGAGACTTTGGAGGGCTAAATCATAAATCATGTAATATCTCATCAATCATCGATTTTTTATTTTATTTGTAAGTTTAATTTTATTGTACATTTTCGGAATATTTTAAAATCCAGTATTCCTAGATTTTCAGTTGGACATGAATTATGTTTATTAGATCCCAAAATATTCTTTTAATCAACAATCAACCTAAAATGCCAGTCACTAAATTTTTGTAACAGATTTAAATATTAAATAAATGAATTTTTCAGAATGATACATTTAATTTATGTAATATAAAAAATACTATTTAAAAAAAAAAAAATCAACATTAATCTACTTATACATTTAAAAAACATTTTACATAACAATAGATCACAATTTCAACTATAATTATATAAATTTAAAAAATAAATAAATTATAAATTTAAAAAATAAATAAAAACATCTAATAATAATTAGATGTCATAGAATTTATTAAAAAAATATTTGGTAATCAGATATTATATAAATTTCAAAAACATATAAAATCTATAATTAGATTTTGTTTTTTTCCGTTAGGTCGTATACAAACACAATTTTTTTTTCATAATATTACTTCTTTTCCTTATAATAACATTTTTTTTCTTTATATGGTAATAAATCTCGCTTTATATTGAAATGAATCTTCCACAATTTTAATAATTAAAGTTTATTTTTTTCCCTTAATTACTAAGTCATATAATCAAACTTTTTTATAATATTATTTATTTTAACATTTATTTTCTTGAAATAAATCTTATTTTATATTGAAATAAATTTTCCACAATTTTGTTTAAAAAATAAATAAGTGAATCTTTAATATTTCAATTCCTACCAACATATTTTCCACAAATTTGTTGAAGAAATAAATAATTGAATTTTTAACAAATTTGTTTAAGAAATAAATAAGTGAATTTTTAATATTTCAATTCCAACCAACATACTTTTATAGAAAACTAATATTTATCACAAACCCTAATTTTATACTTTCCCTCTCTATTTTAAATTTAATAATGTTTTTCTTTCTTTCTCTCACTTCCTTTCTTCCTCATTGCCAACAAGCACTTCATCTCACCGCATTGTGATGACTCTCGATTTCCTCTTTCCACTCAGAGAATGCTGTGACCTATTGTAAAAATAACCCTACCTTTTTCTTACATTTAAATACACATTCCATTACCTCGCATTTCACACTCCCTACGCGTTTCAAATCGGGTTTGTATTCATTGGATAAGGGATTATTAAAAACCGTCAATCAACTCGTGTTAAAAATCTTGGTTTCATATTATTTGTACAAGTTTAATATTCAATTTCCATTTCCTCTGGCACACGTAGAGAATATGCGACCCCTGTGATATTTATATCCCATAAACAAGCAACCGATGGGTAATGCAAGGTTTGCTACATAGACAAAATGGGTACAGATAATATAATCCTAAAATTATTATTCTAGATATTTATGAATTTAATTATTGGGTCTCAAATCATATGATTTTTACAGTTGGCTAGGAGGATAGCTAGCTATGACCTTTGCATTGTAAATCATGTAGAGATATATTGTAATCACCATAATCCGCAAAGAGCACTTCAGTTAAGCATGTAAATTATTTTGGTAGAAAGATATTTTGATTTAATATTATTAATAATAAATTTAATGTATTAATATCAATCTTGTTAATTTTGAGTGAATTGTAGCATTATATTGGGCATTATTGTGCACTTTGATCATAAGAGTGTTTCTATACTTAACATAGCCTATTGGAATAGGAAATTGGCCATTCACGGTAATAATATTCTACCTTTCATATAACCTCTTTATAAATATAGATTGACGTTGAATGTCTAATTAAGCAATTACAAAAAATTAGTTTGGAATCAAAGAATTGGCAAGTGAAGAGAAAATTTGAAATGAATGAAGTGAAGAGAACATATACAATGAATATCTTACTTCATAACTTCATCCAGGCCATAGAAGACAACAATGCCAGGAAGATGAAAATCCAAACAAGTGGATGTGCAACCCTTGTTGATGAAATGCCCCCATTGCACTCTAATTCAATTATGCACTATATAAAATACCATAATAGCAACAACAACTATTATTTTTTGTCACGCTAGGAGGTAACCCCTCAAATGAATTGTGATTTTACATTAAGGTTGAGACTCTTGGACTTCACCTCCCAACGTCTCTTCATATTCCAACTTTCCTTATTTTCTATTTACATTACTTTACACATATTCACCCAATTCCTAAGGATTATGTGTCAACATTCCCCCGCTTAATCTAAAGGGATGTTGGTGAGTCCAAGCATCATTATGAATCTTTCGAACTTTTCTCTTCCAAGTGCTTTGGTGAAGATGTTTGCAATATGCTCATTTGTGGAACAATGACATAGATGGATCGTATTGGGCCTGAGAATGATGTTGCATCAGATGGTATTTTGTAATGATGTGGTTCGTTCAATCATAGAACTTTGGGTTCTTGGCCAAATTTATTGCATAAGTGTTATCCATCGTGAGTGGATTTAAATGCACTTGTTTCACCTACAAATCTTCTAGAATTTTCCTGGGCCACACAATTTCCTTTGTTGTTTCAATTGTTGCCACACATTCTACCTTTGTTGTGGAATATACTAGAACTAATTGTTTGCATGACCTCCAGGAGATAGCTCCCAATCAAACACTCATATCATAACCTGAAGTAGATACCCCATTTTCTTTATCTCCATCAAAGTCTGAATCAGAGTATCCAATCAATCTGAAGTCGCCCACCTATGTATACTTAAGTCCAAAGTCCTGAGTTCTCGTGAAGTACTTTAGAACTCTTTTTGGAGCAATCCAATGTCCCTCAGAAGGCTTTTGCATAAACCTGGAGAGGACTCCAACAACAAATGAAATGTTTGGTTTGGTAGTAGGTAGGTACTTAAGACTTCCTACAATTTGTCTATATTTTGTTGCATCCTCAAATTCTTTTCCTTCAGTGGATGCCAGATTTAAGTTCTATTCCATTGGAGTACTCAAAGGATTGCACTCAGCCATGCTAAACTTGTTCAATAGACCACCAATGTACTTCCTGTGAGAGAGGAGTATAAACTTCGCACGTTGAGTTACTTCAATACCAATATAGTAGTGAACATATCCCAAGTATGTCATTTCCAAACCTTTCCTCAATTCCTTCTTTATGGATGTAATATAGCTCTCATTATTCCTTGTCCTCAAAAGATCATTTACATACACCACAATATATACAATTGTTTTTCAAACTTTCTTGACAAACAAACTTGCATCATCAATATCATAATGTTTGAAGTTGAGTTTCAGAAGATGCTCCATTGAATTCTATGAGGCTCTGAGTCCCTGATTGAGGCCATAGAAGGATTTTACAAGCTTGCATACTTTATGTTCTCGACCCTTCACAACAAATCCTTCTTGCTAGGACATACAAACATTCTCTTTGATATCTTCATTCAAGAGAGAAGTTTTTACGTCCATTTGATGGAATTTACAACCATTTTTAGTTGCCAAGGAAAAGAGTGTCTAGATGGTAGCTCATTTTGTTGTGGGGTCAAAAGTCTCCTCATAGTCGACCCCTTCCTTCTGTGCAAAACCATTTGCCACAAGCCTAACTTTTTACTTGTCAAGTGAGCCATCAACTTTATATTTGTTCTTGTAGACCCACTTGAAACCTATTGGTTTGGTTCCCAATGGAGGGTCAATCAATTTCCATGTGCCATTCTTTATCAAGGAATCATACACTTTTTGCATCAGTTCTCTTTCCATTCATCATGAGAAGTGACTTCTTTGAAGGAATTCGGTTCAAAATCTGAAGACAAATTCAGTTCACAATCATAAGAAACATCCATATCAATAGGTGAGTCAAAATCTTCTACATCACCTCCATTTTTCCTCGTTGAATTTCTTGTTCTTGTATTTTCAACCTCATTAGGATGAACACATTCAAGTGTCTTTGTCAACCCTTTCGGAGGACCTTTCTGAGATGGCCTTGGTTGCTCAGTTGACTAAGTTTAGGCTTAATCAAGATTGAGTCTCCCAATTTTGTCAATCACATCACTCAAAGTGTCATCAGTGGCTGGAACTTCATGTGGGGGATAGAGTGTTTCAAAAGAAGATTCCACACATTGATCCAATATAGGAATCCCCCTTTCAAGATGTGGAATCTCATTATCAAATTCTTGAAAGGACTTGGCATGTCCAAATCTATCCAAGCAATGATCATCTGAGTGTTCTCTCAAAATACTATTTCCTAACGTTGGTGTTCTCGATTTTCTAATCGAAAATTGGCCTTGTCCTTTATCATATGTTCCTTGTAGAACACCTTCATAGGGGGTGTCATTCATTATTTTCCAAATTAATGACCCCAATGTGCCCACCTACTCTTAATTACTATCAAACCCATCTCATTAGACTTCTCTCCCTTTCGGTCCCTTTAATCCACTTCGATGAGTTTCCTCCAAACTAATACCATCAGATAGAAATGATTAGCATGATTACACTACTCTATGAGTTGAATGCTTCGATCACATTCTCCCAATTCTCACATGAACCTGAATGTTTGATAGAAATTAATTCATTGAATTACTTGGATCACATTAAATCCTCCTTGTAGTTTCCATTAAGTTTTGTAAATGAAGGTTTCAAACATTATTTTTACTCATCCTCAATTGTTTATTCACATAGTTCTCCCTCGACCTCTCCTCCCCATAGCTACATACTTGTTCTCCACATAGACCGTTTACTTGTGATTAATTACAATTGCATTAGAATAATAATATTTACCTCTACATTACTGTTCTAATTGGGAATGGCACACATGTTATAAAAATTATATTCATTTATTGTATGTAGGTGTTGAAGGCATCAAAAACTGAAAAGATGTCGAAAACATGGAAAGGAAAAGGAAAAATGTCGAATATCAGAAAACAAGTTGTGTAGGATCCATTTGTAAATGAAACCCACTCATGAATACCAACGTCTTTGATGATGTCGATAGGTACCCACACTAGGGAGAAATCTATAGGACGTATTTGGAAAAAACAATTCATTGAAGGAGATGAGGAATTCGATGCTATGTGTAATATATATAAGTCTAATATCTATCATGTTGCCATGATACTGACCATTATTTCATATAATGAAATGAAAATATGGGAAGTGGAACATGTGGATTTGTAGAAAGAGGTCATAATCAACAGTGCAAGAGAAATCATAGCTACTATAAAACTTGAGTTCTTCAGCCAAATTTATCATTTATGCCTCTAAAGATCAAGTTAAACAAGAATGTCTTTTAAAAATTATTCATGGGTAATCCTAAGTTCATCAAATTACTGAAATTATGGTGGTGGGATAATGACTTGTTTAAAGAGTGCACCAACAAGCAGTGTCACACCCAGCACCTATTACCACCATTCTTCAATTAAAAAACCATGATGAGTAGACTATATGATGAGTTAAATCCATCTCATTTCAAGGTTGAACAATTACCTGTTGTTTACATAAATAGTCTGTCCTAGTCATATATTGAATATTTCAAACATATTGCTAGTAAATTCACTAAAGCCTCTCCAAAAGATAAATAAAGCAATAAAGAACCATGCCCCTCCTTTTATATTTATTCCTATCTCATAGACACATTTTGGGATGCTAATGAAATTATGGGCATGAATTGGAGATAGACACCCAAAATACCACATATTTGTATCTACTATCAAGAGTTATGAGTCGACCATGATCCTAAATTGTTTTATGAAATATGTGACTATTTCCTAGTATGATCAACAACCCAAATCTTCTTCGATCATCCAACTCCTAAAGTATTGGAAGCTCCCTATCTGATACCATACCTAGTCCATGATTGATTAAGGATTGAAGGGACTGCTTATCAAGTTGTCAAAACAAGAATAATGTTGGCTTTGTCAAATAATTCTAAAACATCATGGTCAACCATCCCAATTAGTATTTCCCACTATTCACTAATTAAGTTACCACAAGAAAAAAGGAAGCAAACAATATCAAGGAGCTCAAGCTACGAAGGGGTTTTTTTGGAGACATGACCTTCATGTTGTTATAAAAAAGCACAGGAAGACAACAAAACTTTCACAACTATATGAACATGAATCCCTTCACGACGACTCAGTCTTTCAAGATGTCTTAACATACAAGGAAGAGAGGAAGAGGATGGAGGAAATCGAGGGAGTAGACATGTCCCCTATCCAATATATCATAGAAGAACAGAGAGAGAAGGAAAGGGTTAGGTGTCTTTTGGAGATTTATTGAATATAGAAAGCCAGAAACGAAGAGGAAAATGTAAAGGTTGAAGCCTTAGAAAAGAAATAGCTTGATGATAAAGCCTAAATATAATAGGAAAGAAAGCCCAAGCCAAAGTTGAAATGAGGGATAAAATTGCTAATTGTAAAAGGGAGCGATGGGAAGAAATGAAGAAATCATATCAGAAGGTGACGAAGCCAGAAGTGTTAAATCCTTCCTCTCAATCCTACCAAAAAGAGAATATTTCTTCAGAAAATACTCCAGCGATTACGCTGATCGAAAGCTATATCATTAATCTAAATTGTATTTACTTTGTTTCTATGATCCCCAAAAACTCAGGTAATCTGCCTATTAATGATAATCCCATGTATTTAAGTGATGAAGATGTTGAGCTAGGGGATTATTACTACAATAATTCTAGAAGAGTCGTCATTCAAAATGTACCTAATTGAATAAAAATAGAAGCATAAGTAGAAGAGGAAGTTATCTGGGAGTGTTCTAAGTAGATAATAATATGGATTAATTCTTTCGAGAGCAATCAGAAAGGCACTATTGATACTGCCTCCATTTTAGGAGCACTTGTTAAAGAGAAAAAAACAATGACACAAAGTTTATGTATGGAAGTAGAGAGGTTAACCTAGGTGGTTACATCATTGCAGGATAAATTGAAAGAACAAAAGTTGTGGATGGAAACCAAGTGCCAAGACAGGATAAAGGAGCAATGCATCATGCTCTCTAGGTTTCTCAAGGTTCAACATGAGAATCAATTGGCGTATCTAAAAGAGGTCCATGCCATTGAAATAAATCCCTCAAGAAGAGTCACGAAAGGGAGGTGAATATGAAGGTTTAGTAGGATTGAATTGCTTAAGCTAATATTCAAGTCATCAAAGTATAAAGTTTGAAAATTAGTAACGAACCTTAAAAGGCTCAAAACTATTTTGTGGAAAAATTGGGGAAAATTCAATACTACTTTGTGGAGTGAGAATCAATAACTGGTGAAAAAGATACTCAATTGGAATCCCAACACACAACTATAAAGGCATTTGGCTAGAGAGTTAACTGGGAAAATGAGTATTGGGATGCTAAAGGCAAAAGGGAAAAGGAAAAGGACCAGTCCCTAGTTAATGTTTGTAAGTTGGAATGTCAAACCACCACTACAATTGTGGAAGAATCTATAGGCATATGCAAGAAAATATGGTCCTCTATTGCAGAAGTGGTAAAAGAATGGGACCTTGAATGCATAGAATGTATTCCAAATGTCATGCCTATCAAACTTAGGCTCAATGAGAGAACCAAGGTTCAATTGGACATGTTTAATGAAATTGGAAAATTTTTAAATGTTGACAATGAGTTAATGGACAAGTGTGCCACTACCCCTTCCAAAGTTATGGTCTGACTCAACTGTTACACCATCAACATGAAGAAATACATAAAAAGGTTGGATGGTCAAGTACTGGAGGGGGAGTGATAGGTCTATAATATGGGAAGCCCATGGATATCAAAAATTTTGAATATTCACACAACATGGAAGACCTACCAATAACAATTATTGTTAAAGAAGTCTTAATACCACATTGGTAATGGTGGAGTTACCAACAAATTTAATTTTGTAACTATTATATAATGTATAAATAGGGAAGAACCCCAAATAAATAGAGGATGCGGGGAAAAAGAAGAAGAGTTGGATGCTTCCTATTAAAATATTTTTCTATAGTAGTTCATAAAAAAAGACTCAATGGGTTGATTAACTTTGGTGTGATAATTGTTAATATGAATAATTTATAAATGTTATCCATTTTCATATGTTTATGAATATTTCATTCCTATATTATAATCAAATTATTAATCTAATTATGAAATGTGTTGATCATGATCCTAGAATAAATCAATGTGTTGATGGATATGAAATCATTGGATGCTTTATTAATACGTAAGAAAAAAACTTCCCTATGAAATAATATGAATTCAGATAGTGTATGAATCAACCTCCCTAATTGAAAAAAGAAACATTCGATTTAGATAAAGAGAGATAAGTAGATAATGAGGTCAGGAAAGAAATCTAAATTGAAAAGGAATTTCATTAACATTTAAACGTAATTTGAAACTAAAAAACAAAGGAATACCTATTCTACAGTGGAAATTGGGCCCACATTCTAGTTGGAGATTACCATATTCCCCGAAGCTATAGAAGTTATCCTGGGATATATGTGAGTTCATGGATTAATAGGCAAGACACGGAATATGTCTGTGACTTTAAGAAAAACAGGAGCATGGTGATATTTTTGACAATCCCACTTTGATTTCTTTCGGATATTTTATATGGAGATACATATTACTATGGGATTTATGATGCATTAGGATGGACGTAGAATGGTTAGATTGCTACTTGTCCTTATAGGTGCACACTGAATACAGGGTTTGTGTTTCCTCCAATGGTATATCGTTGTGGGATTTAGTAACTTTCTGTTTTAGTGAGCAATCTATATAATTATCGACATTTTACCATACACAGGAGTGGTTTCGAGCTTTGATCTATGATTGGGGGCATAAAAAATTTCCGTTATCGTGGATGGAGTCTAGATTAAGAGAATCAGAGTTTACCCCACTCATTCCTTTTTTCCTTTATTATTGGCATTTGTTAATGAAGACGAGTGAAACCATGGTTCTTCCTAGCACTCGTGTTTTTATCTCTTGAATTGGTGGGTGGGAAAACTAGCTTTCAGGGATTTTGAAATTCTAGTCAATCCTCGTAGTTGAGATTGGGGAGGCCTACACATTACTGTCGGTACGAGGGCTTGTGTGGACGGGTAATTTTACCATTATGAGGTGTCATCGATGGATTAATTTCTCTGACATGGGTATGGGCTAGGATTTTTCTTGGGTGGTCTTGGTTTTACTTGCCATCCTCCTTTGTACAAAGTTTTTATTTGTCGTCTGGGTGGATCCTTGTCACCAACTGGGACTAGGGGACCTCTCTACTGGGACGCACCTGTCTGGCCATGGTTGTGGTGGTCACTGAGCTACTCAACATGGATACCAGACAGCAGGATGACATGCATGATCCATTAGACTTTTTCTGTGAGACCCTCAGAATGACTATACGGGCAGAACGATAGAACATTTCTTGCATTTCTTTGCAACATGATTACAATGGAAACCGCCCTGAAACTCGATTTTTAGGAATTCCGAATCATGTGAAGCCTAATTCGACTTTTACCACCAGGAAAAAGAAGCCAAACCATAAACCTCTAAAGGCGACTTTGAGGACTCCTCCACTTATCTTGGGGGCAAAGTGCTTTTGTGGTAGCTTGAAAGGTTAAGGCAAAATGCTCTGATGGGGTGTTGGATACACCTCCAAATGATGGGAGAGTGGGTAAAAACTTGGGTTGAAAACTGTTGGCTGCCTATCTTCAGATACCGGCCAAAGGTTATCACACTCATCAATGATTGGATGGTCTTCCACCTTTTAAATGCAGAGGATTCTAAGAAGACTTTAAAGGATCCGTGGATTAAGGGAAGGGGGGTCCTTATCTTACAAAGATGGAAAGTTGGTTTACACCCCCATACTGAGTCACCTCCACGAAATTTGGCCTGGGTGAAGCTGCCAGTTCTTCCCTTGCAATTGTGGAACTCCTCGGTGATACGAGACATTGGAAATCGTATTGGGTGATTTTATTTTTCGCACAAGGGGAGATTTGGTCAGTTGGACAGGTGAATGACCTGGTTCCTGGTGGAGGTTGACATGGGGAAAGGGTTATTGGCAGAGTTGGAGATCCGATGGAGAAATTTCAGTATCATGATGCATATCGATTACTGGCGAATGCCCTGCCATTATATTCTATGTCACAAAATGGGTCACATTTTGGTGGCATGTTCCAAGAAAACCTCGACGTTGTGAATCCCTCGCATCAGGGACTTTTTGGGCACCTCGGCGAGTGGCATTATGAGCGGTCCTCTAGGTAATCCTCCAACTCTTTCCCTTGACCGATATGTGCATTATACTGAATATTTTCAACATTTAAATGAATCTCTCATTAGTTTCTCTCCTCCTCTAACTAGGTCGACTCATCCCCTGAATGTGCCCATGGGCTTGTCTCCTATGTCTGCCTCCTTATCGTCTCCCTCCGATTTTTTCCTAGCCCTTCATTTCCGCGAGTGACTGTTGATCATCATTTTCCTCTGTCTCGGTCAGTGCTTTCTAATGACGAATTTGTGGGGACTGACAGGGGTCTTTATCCAAGAACCAACACACGGGATGTTTGCGACTCATTTTCCTATATATCTCCCTCCCTAGACCTTGACCTCGGTGAGGCTATTTATTTTGTAACTGGTGATTCCTTGGACTCCCATTATCTGCTTGCTGATGATTAGCTCATATCACCAGATAGGAAGCTGAAGGCTATCTTAAACTTGTCCTCACGATGAATCACACTGGTTGGTTCGAAACGCGTCGACAAATGATATTCCTTGTGATTTTCGCCGAAGAATTCTTTCTAAATTGAAGGCTATCTTGTTCACCTCACAGGGAATGGAACCTTTGATTATAAAACGATCCTTCTTTCATGAGGTTGTTGATCCTCCGAGTCCTGCCTCTAGAAGGAATATCACCTTGATAAAGAATCAACCTCCTAAATATAAAGAAGTCTCAACCTGTTCCTTGGAAACTAAGGAGTATCGCATTTTATGTGAGGGTAATCCTGGGAATGAGATTACGAGGAGGTCTCTTTCCATATATCCCCCCTGTTCACCTAACAAATAAAAAATTCCTGATACTGTTGAATTTCAGCCTCTTAGAGGAAATATTCTTGAGAATCATGGTCTTCCATGATCCTGTTGTCTATGAATGTAAGAGTATTGGGAGAAGGCCTTTAAAAATTTCTCCCTGAGAGAGGTTATAGAGATTCATAACCCTTCCCTCACCCTCATACAGGAAACGATGGTCCCCCGAGAAAAGACATGGGATGCGATACTATCTATTTTCCCTGATTGGTGTGTATGTGCCATAGATGCGGTTCGACATTCTGGTGGGTTGGGGGTGACGTGGAACCCAAAAAAATTTGATCTCAATGCATACGTCTCATGTGCTGGTATAATTCTTACAGGGAATCTAGCTGCCTCGAAAATAAGACTGAGGTTTATCAATAAATATTCTGCCTTCATGGACAGGAGACTATTTTGGGATCAGATATCAAATTCGGGACTATTGAGGCTAGGCTCATTAATAATTGTAGGGGATCTCAGGTTTTCCATGGGCCTTAGGGAAATCTGTGGTGTCAAAGCAAGAGTGGATTGTTTGCCTGTATTTTTTAAGGAATTGTTAGAAGCACACAGTCTTACATGATCCCTCACCCATTGGCTCTCATTTGGAGGAATAAAAGAAATGGGGCTGAGGGTATATCCAAATGATTGGACCAGTTTTTAATTATCTCCAATTTGCAGACTATGATGGTGTGTTGGCAATCAAATATTATTCCCTCCTATTTTTTGAACCACGTACTCACTTCGCTTGAGTGGAAGGAGGTAGCAATGTCGTGACATTATCCCTTCAAATTCAATCCCAAGTGGTTGAAAATGAAGGTGTTTGACTCTCTGGTTTGTAATGCTTGGAGGAGGCCGATAATCCCTAATCTAGTGGATTTTTCATCACTTATTTGTAAAAAGTTGAAGCCTTTTAAAAGGATGTCAGCACATGGTGCAAAGCGAAGGGAGTGGCATATTTAAATACTCTTATTGATATCAAGAAATTGATGATTGCCCTAAATGAACCTTCAAACCCTCTCTTCTTTTATTCTCTCTACAGAGATAAAATTCTAGCACTCGAGGAAACAAAAAGGAGCATCCTTTTATCACAGGCGGAGGACATAAGGATTAAAATCTAGGCTATGTGGCTAGTAGCTGGTGATAAGAACACCGGGTTCTTTCATAAATATGAAAATATGAGAAAGAATATTAACATCATTGAGGAAATATGGGATGAGGAAGGCCACCACTACACAACACAACACGATATTGAGGAGGTAGATGTCAAATACTTTAGTAGGTTTTACAGACATCATGACCATGATATTGGGGTCCACTTGGAGTTTATTAACTTGGTTCCTGAAATGTTCTTGGAAAAGCATAATGTTGAGATTGGAAATCCAATTACTAGGGAGGAATTATTTGTTTTGTTTGAAGGTTCTGCAAAAGAAAAGAGCCCCAGACTGGAGAGTTGAGGTATAGATATTTTCTACCATTTTTGGGATCTCATGCACCTGGAACTACTTTCCATGGATGAGGAATCTAGGACAAAAGGGTACATTACTAGGGCCATCAATGCCACATTCATAGCCTTGATCTTGAAGTCGGATGCACACAAAAAATTTATAGATTATCATCCCATATCACTATGCAACTCAGTATATAAGATCATTTAAAAAATTATTGCTAGAAGAATTAAACCGACATTATCAAAGTTTATTTCCCCGGAATAGTTTAGGTTTCTAGAAGGAAGGAAACTTCATGATGTTTTAGCTATCACTCAGGAAATGCTACATTCAATGAAAATTAGGAATTTAACTTTGTGCCTCCTGAAATTGGACCTAACTAAGACTTGTGACTACGTAGACTGGGAGTTTTTAAAGCTAGTATTGATAAAAGTGGGAATGTCAACATGCAACATGAACTGGATTATGGCTTGTGTAAAGTCCTCAAATTTTGTTGTGATTGTAAATGTCCTGCCAACAATTTTCTTTCTCACTCACAAGGGTTTGAAGCAGAGGTTCACCCTTTGTCGCCTCTATTTCATTCTAGATATTGATTGCATGAGTCTTAAAGTGAGGGACAAAGGATCCGGGAGAGTGGAATATCTTACATAGGATCATCCTTTCCGTTGGCATGGAAACCGATTTAATGATGAACAAGCACAATTCCTTTATGATTTATGGGAAAAGTGAGGATTCGACAATTAGATATATTTGTGCCATTTTTAATGTTATAGGAATAAATATGGGGTTTGGTTTTTATTACCTTGGTTTCAAACTAAAGCTAAATAGTTATAAAATCAAAGATTGGGACTGGTTAATTAATAGAATGGAAAAAAAATTGTCAGGCTGGCAACATAGGTGGTTGATGATGGGGCGTAGGTTGATACTACTAAAATTAGTACTACAAAGCATATCGTTCTACTGGATGCAACTTTTCATACTACCAATAGAGGTTTTACACAAGTTAGATACTATCATGGAAAAGTTCCTGTGGTCAGAAAGAAAACAAACGGGAAAGATCCACTTGGTAAGATGTCCAATTCCAACAAGGATAATCGAGGAGGGAGGTTGGGGCCTATTAGATATGACCTCTTTCAATAAATTGCTAGTAATAGAGAACATGTGGAGGGTATTGACTAGTTCAAGCCTTTGGTCCGTCATCATGAGAGAAAAATACATGTGTGGTGTAACACTTGCTTCTTGGTTTCGTAATGGAGCCAAAAGCTCGACAAATAAGTCGGCTATCTGGGGCGGCATGAGGAAAAATTTACACTAGTTTTTTTTTCATGAGATGGGAAGTCAGAAATGGAACCCAGATTGAGGTGGGACTTGATGCCTTAAAGGAGATGATAGGGACCCATTCCTTATCGTTTAGTTTACTGAAAATAATCCACCAAAAGGGCATAGATACTCTTCATCAGTGCATCGACGATCAAAATAATATCTCAGTATTGCAAGGGTGGAAATCAACTGGTAAGGCTTATTTTTTCAGAATTTACATAAGAATGTTGGGTTAATTTTGACTCAGTGAATGAGTCACAATGTTAAGGTCAACAATAGCAGTTTTAACCTATGATTTTGTTTACGTGGATTACATGTAGTGGAGCTTCTGAATGGGCATAGTATACTTGACTCTAATGGGTCTCGATGTGACCATTGAATATTTTCTTAGTAGTCTTCGCTAAATTTGGTTAATGATATTAATATATCTATGAATGATAATTTTCTTATTTTGGGTTTCCAGGGATAGAAGAATTTTGGTGTCACTATGTTGTAATTTTAATTTCTAGCACATATTTATGTATTAAACTCATGGTTGCGAGTTTTTGTAATAATTGAACATGGATATGCTACCGCATGTGGATCTAAACTCCAAAATTTAAAACCTGGATTGTTGTTGTCAAGGAGTGGAGGAAGCCAAACAGTGCCCTTGGGGATATGTATGCCAAATTTGACAACTTGGAGGATGCAAGAAAAGAGTTTGATGGTATTCCTCAATAAGATGATATATCATGGGCACTTATAATCATAAGGTATTCACATAATGGGTTTGCTAAGGGAAGCTGTGAGGTTTTATCAAGCAATAGAAAAATAAGTTCTCATAAAAGAAGAAACGGACATGGTGACTGCATTCCCATGGAACCATGAAGGAAATTATATATATATATATATATATATATATATATATATATATATATATATATATATATATATATATATATATATATATATATACACACACATGGAGTTGGAATTTCTAAATTATATGTAAATCAACATATGACTATAATACCTAGTTAATGATGTATATCATTGGTAAATTACCAGTAAAGTTTGGTGGTAGACATAGATGGAAGAGGAAACATGTCATATTCTTGTATACCATAGTTATAATTTTTGAGTGGGGTATGAACTAGATAACTGTCCAAAATCGAGTTTAAAGAGGGCATGCTACATTCACTTTTACTTTGTGAATGAGTTATTGTTTTATGGCCAACAATGGTGGTTTTAGCCTATGGTTTTGTGCTTTTGGAATACATGTATTATATCATTTAAATAGGCTTCAGACACTCCATTTTGGTTCTCCTGGAGGCAAGAAATGAAATATCACTTCTTGGTAGGGTTTGGTCAAGGATAGTAATAATTTATTGACATTGGGTTTTCCTATTTTCACTTTTTTAGGGTAAAATAATATTCTTGTTGCTATGCTTTAATTTTTTATTTTCTTTCGAATTTTTTCCTAGCAAATAAAGCTACTAATAAGCACATAAGAGAAAGAATTAGTCATAAACAAGAGAGAATAATTACCTTCTTTGAAATTTGTTTGAATATAAATGAGAATATTCCCACATAATAATTGGTAATCTATTGAAAATACCACCCCCAATTTAGGGATATTTCATCACAAAGGTGGAATTCTATTTTTTGGAGTCAATCTCCCTCATACTTTCTAATAGTACTACATTACTTTAGGCATAATAAGTGATCCTTAATAATTCAAACTATTGTTCCCTATCCTCACACAACATCATTCACATCCTCTTCCAACTAATTTTGTTAAGAGTATTAGTTATTCTTGTTGCCTATTCATATATTCATAGGTAAATTATAGGCATGGTTTCACATGAACCAAGAGAATAAATTAATGGGGAGAGGGAACTTTTTAAGGGTTAAATTCTACTATTAAACTATTATTTAGATATTTTTTGGAAAAAAATATTTTCCTATTTAATTAAAAATTCACCTATTTCTAATATATAATTAAATTAATAATATTAATAAAAAAATATTATTTTTAATAATAAATTACATGTTTTCAATAAATTATAATTATATATATAGATAACTATAACTCCATACTAATAACTTATAATACTATATATAAAAATATTATTTAATTCATTAAAAAATATTAAATAATAATGATTAAAATATTGTATTTGAAATGAGATCTTGTTCTTTCGCACTCAAAGCATTTACTCCTTTATTTGTATAAATACCTATAATGGCTAATCAAAATTTTAATTAATATAAGGAAAGTTTGTAAAGCTTGTAATAAAATTTGAGATACAATGAAATAGTATTATTTTACTTTTTATCTTTCCCTCCATTCTAATATGTATATACTTGTTTATGTCTACTGTCAACTTTTCATCCCAGAAAAAGTAAAAGGAATTTGAAATATTCATTTCATTAAATTTGGTTAATTTTAAAAAACTAGATTAGGAAAATGTATTAGATTTAATAATGTAAACATTAAATTACAAAAGTTTGATTATAATTTTTTCCGCGTGTGAATATTATATTAGAAAATATGAAAATGGGATTCCCGAATAATTTAAAAAATAAATTTTAATTATTAAAATTTTAAAACTTTCAATTTAAAATTGTAGATTGTTATTTCACAAGTTTAATATTATAAGGAGAAAATATTAATATCAAATATTATAATTTTGAATTAGATGCATTGAAGAGAAATATACAACGCACTTGTACATAGACGAATCATCCCAATAGATGAACATTGAATACAATATAGATATATTTACATATTTGTTGAAGCAACCATGGACCTTTAGTCGCAATGCTAATGATAAATTTATTTTTTACAAGAAGGAAAGTTGCCTCTTCTTCTGGAGGAAGAATAAGGGAGTTTGTGGTTGAGATAGAAAAGATCATCTATCATGAGACTTAACATATTCCAACATCTCAGTTGGAGCACTGGTAAGGTTCAATTCCAACAATTGTCTGGGCTCTGAACATAGGAGTAGGTGTAGGATTCGAACTGTCCCACTGAAGCGGACACTTGAAATCAACCTTCCTGTAAACATAGTACATGATATTGTCCATGGATTTTAGCTTGAACATACTCCATCCAGTGCCTTCCATGACTCTTGCAGGAACAAATCCCACCATTGAAAACATGGAAGCGATGAGTATCCCTCACAATTAGCTCCCTCCCAACAATCTTGGAAATGAACTTGATGCTACTGTGGTAGTCATCACAAACACAAAGGTTCTTTTTTATTCGGATGGTTGCTCTAAGAGGTGAGGTAATAAGCCCAAAATCAAGGGCCAACTTTTCACTATGGTGTTGGAGGATGCGCTCCTTCTACTCCTCCTCAACATCTTGTAGCACACGGTTAGTATCACATGAATATCCTGCATCCTTCATTTGTTGAGTTAATGTTTCCAACATTGCATAGATCCATTCTGACTCTGGGTGCAATGAGTCACCAACAACAAATGCATGGACTGTATTCCTTACCTCAATCCAACTGACTACAGTCTCCTTTTTCTTTCCCCTATCTTTCATCAATTTCCACACCCTTGCCACATCATCCCACCTACCAGCTTCAGCATAAATGTTCGAGAGAAGGACATGAGTTCCAACACATTGTGGTTCCAACTTAAGAAGGTTTTTAGCTGCTCTTTTTCCTAGTTCCATGTCACCATGGACTTCGCAGGCACCAAGCAATGCCCCCCAGACAGAAGCACTAGGCTCAACAGGCATCTTGTTAATCAATTCTTCAGCTTCCTTGATTCTCCCAGCACGACCAAGAAGGTCCACCATGTAGGCATAGTGCTCAGACGTGGGCATTATGCCATGATCACAAAACATAGCATCGAAGTAATGACGACCTCCATCTACTAAGTCAACATGGCTACAAGTAGACAATACACAAAAAAGGTAATTTTATTTGGCTTTACTCCCGCCTGTTGCATTTGTTCAAAAACTTGAAGGGCTCCACTGCCATCCCCATATTGTGCATATCCTGCAACCATGGCAGCCATGAGACCACATCCTTTGCTGGCATCAAATCATGTATTTGTTGGGCATCCTTCAGGAACCCACTCTTCGAATACATTTCGATAAGAGAATTCCTTGCACATTTCTGTGATTCAAATCCAGTTTTCACAATGTGGGCATGGATCTGCATTCCCTGTTCCAAGGCTGAAAGACTGGCACATGCACTGAGAATGTTGGAGTACACAAACTCATCAGGTTTCATGCCATGAAAGGGTAGCTGGAAATAAATCTTCAGAGCCTCCTTGTATGGCGCCAAGAAATCACCACGAGCCTGGTATGAGAAGTTGATTGGGCATCTTCTGAAACTCAATCTCAAACATTATGATCTTGATGATGCAACTTTGTTAAGTTGGAAAAATAGTTGTGTATCTTTTGGTGTATGTAGATGATCTTTTGATGATAGGGAACAATGAGAACGACATTGCATCCATAAAGAAAGAACTGAGGAAAGGTTTTGAAATGACAGATTTGAGCTATGTTCACTACTATCTTGGTATTGAAGTAACCCAACATCTGAAGTTTATATTCATCCCTAAGAAGAATTAAATTGGAGATATGTTGAACATGTTTGGCATGGTTAAGTGAAATCCTTTAACTACTCCAATGGAACAAGATGTAAAGCTCACATCCATTGAAGGAAAAGAATTTGAGGTTGTGACAAAGTATAGTTAGATCGTAGGAAGTCTCAACTACCTGACTACTACCAGACCATGCATTTCATTTGCTATTGAAATCCTCTCTAGGTTTATGGAAAAGCCTTGTGAGGGTCATTAGTGTGCTGCAAAAAGAGTTCTAAAGTACTTGAAGGGAACTCAAGACTTTGGACTCAATTATACAAAGGTGGGTGACTTCAGCTTGATTGGATACTCTTATTCAGACTTTGATAGAGATAAAGAAATTGAAGTATCTACTTTAGGTTATGTTATGAGTCTTGGATCAGGAGTTGTCTCCTGGAGGTCACATAAACAATCAATTCTAGCAGATTCCAAAACTGAGGTAGAATATGTGGCAACAGTTGAAGCAACCAAGGAAATTGTGTGGCTAAGGAAAATTTTGGAATATTTGTAGGAGAAACTAGTACATTCAACTCCTCTTTTGATTGACAATAGTTCTACAATAAATTTGGCCAAGAACCCAAAGTTCCATGATCAAACGAAGCACATCAATACAAAATACCATCTGATTTGACATCATGTTGAGGCTAAAACAATCCACCTATGACATTGTTCCACAAATGAGCAGATTGTAGACATCTTCACCAAAGCCCTTAGAAGGGAAAATTTTGAAAGATTCAGAATGATTCTTGGACACACCAACATCCCTTCAGATAAGGAGGGGAATGTTGAAACCTATTCTTTAGGATTAGGAAAACTTATGTAAATAGAAAAAAATAAAGGAAGTTAGAAGACGAAGAGACATTGGGAGATGAAACCCAATAATATCCCTCTCCTTGTATATATTCATATTATCTCTTAATGTAAAACACAATTTGATTCAGATTTACAAACTTGGCCTGACAGGAAAGACACTTAGAATAATCATATTAGGTAAATGAGAGTAGTAAGCATATGATGAAATGACAACAAGCACAATACTTAGACATTTGTTTTCCTGTTTATGGCATGTGAAGCATCAAGGGGCTCTAGTTTCTACTTATGGATCGATGGATGCAAACTTCGATTTGTGGGATAATCACAATATTTAAGGCTCTTAGTGGAATTAGCTCATGACCTTATTAATTTCTTTAGTTATTTGAAACCTTGCTAAACCTTGCTCTGATACCACTTGTTATTTAGAGGCAGAGATAAACATGCAAACATAAGACAAATAAGTACACAAGCTTCTGCTTGAATAAAGAAGTTCTATTCATTAATTATTCTCTCATATACATCCATCGAGTTGTTGTTATTATCTCTTCTTACTTCACATTACAATTACTAACCATGAGTATATAAGCACTAAAATTTCTAAATATGGAATCATGCAAACTCTAGCTTTCTTTTCCTCATGCAAACTATGGCTTGACACTTTAACTAAACTTTTCTAACTTCACTTAAACATAAATCAACATTTTTCTTTTCCTTTGCTTTTTAACCCTAGTCCCGACTCAGTTGGCTTCTAATATTGGACTTATCTTGCTTTCCTTCACTTAACTTAGCTCTTCATACATTGCATGCATACGAGAGTACTTACTATTTCTATCAAGTGAAATGTTTTTGATCTATGACAAAGTTGCGATCAACGACAGTAAATCAAATAGGAAATTTAGGGATAGGTTTGTATGAATTGTATGCTCTTATAATTTTTAAATTACTATAGAAGACTAGAGTTCACTTAGTTGTAACATATTTGAATATTTGACAACTTTTAGGCTAGTTGGGTTGTTGATTATATAAGTTTACTTTCATTCATATCATTTTTATATTGGTTATGGTAAGGCATAATTGTATGGAATGATTATCTATATACCTCAATAAGTGTTGAACTTATGAAATTTAATAATTGTGAAATATAAAAAGTGAGGTGTAGTATGGAATCACGTAGTTTCAGATTGAGAAAATTGATGAGAAGAAATGAGTCACGATGCACCACAAACCTATAGTGATGGACCACCCAGGTGTGCTAAGTGAGTCTCCAATGTGGGTGACTATAGGGGAATGACAATGACATTTTAGGTTAAATTAAAGTTAATGCTAGAGGTACTCTTTCAACCTCATTAATAATTTATTTCCCTAGTTTGAAATGATATCAATTAATAATATTACTTATTTAGAGGACGTCCTTCAATTCTTGGAGGAGGAGTTAGTTTCTAGTTTCTTGCAAATTTATATCAAAGTTTTAGTTGAAGTAATTTAAAATTTCCATATATCTAAAAAAAATTAGCTCATGGAGTGTAAGTCAATTGAAAATCACCTTGTTATGAAGTATTATGTGAAAGCATGAGATTCAAAGTTCAAATCCTCGTGAGTTAGGTCAACCAAAAAATAATAATTTTTATCTATTTATTTATTATATTTTTAGAATGTGGTATGTATATTGTAATTGTTTTGAAATCAAATTATCTTTAATTTATTACTTTTATATAATTTTTAATATAATTTTCAAATAAATATACATTAAATTAAATACTTAAAAATTGGTTAAAAATATTCTAACTTTTCAAAATGTTATATTTTAATTTTATAATTAATTAAAAAAATAATATAATTAACATATTCTAATTTTATATTTAATTTAAAAGTATTAATGAAAAAAGGAAAAATATAATATAAAATAAGGAAAATGATATGATTAAATTTCATGTGGTTTGAATATCTATTTTCAAAAATTAAAAATGTAATTATCCCCTATCCACCCATGGAATTTTGTGGAAACATCCCGGATGTAATGAAAGACAAGTTGTCTCTAATCGTATCAACAAAGGTCAAAGGGACATAAGAGGAATTGATGTCCTAGAAATCTTGTCAAAGAAATTTGTCATGTTCTTCAGAGTCAGCTACCCCCACAAAACAAAGAGCCCGAAAAAACATTGTCTTTATATAAGATAACGTGAATGACAAGTGAAATAGCAGCGTTGATATAGCGTGTGAAACAGTAGTAGTACGCAATCTTGCAGACTTAGGGTGGATGGTCAGGGTCATAATATTATCCTAAATTGACATGGTTTCCTCTTAATTGTTAACTGTCTTAAATGAGTTTCGTCTTAATTGGCATCGTCTTAAGTGACCATTGTCTTAAATATAAAGTTTTGTCTTAAATATTTTTGTCTTAAACTATCTTTTCCTTAAATATAAAGTTTTGTCTTAAAATATTCTTGTCTCAAACTGCTTTTTGTCTTAAATATAAAGTTTTGTCTTAAAATATTTTTGTCCTAGATTGATTTTTTCTTAAATATAAAATTATGTCTTCAACTATTTTTGTCTCAAACTATTTTTGTCTTAAAATATTTTTGTCTCAAACTATTTTTGTCTTAAATTTTCTATTTAAGGCAATTCAATTGATATTAAATTTTAATGAAAAATAACTAAAATAAAAAGTGACTGTTTAAGAAAAATTATTTCTTTTGTCTTAAAAAATGTCTTAAAAGTGCCCTTCGTGTAGTAGTGACCTTACTGATGCTGGTGCCAGGTGCACACCATTTGCTCCGCAACACCTTTGGTCTTTCTCAAATTTTCCACCATGCTTTCACCTGCTACTTCCCTTACTGTATATCTGATAGGGTTCCATCCAAAGGTGCTAGTGATATTTGAGGTGATAAGGATTACTCTTGGCCTTAGGTTTTAGATTTTGGTGCTTGTTCGACCCAAACACTCTATTGAGAGCCTTGCAAGTTTTCTTCACTATTTTGAGGTTACACTTCCTGTCATTTGCATGAACTTGCCACTAAAACGTGGCCTCTAAGACATGGTTGCATTGGTGACAGGTGAGATCCATGATGAGGGTTTAGGTTTGTTGGGAAACCCAATTCCTATTTTCAGCTGGCTCAACCATTGTAACACCCCTCCCTTGTGTTCTAAATTATTGTGAACTTAAGCTAAGGAAAGCTAGGTGTGATACCCTCCTTAGAATAATTATATTAGGTAAATCAGAGTAGTAAGCATATGATGGAATGACAACAAACACAATACTTAGACATTTATTTTCCTGTTTATGGCATGTGAATCATCAAGGGGCTGTAGTTTCTACTTATGTATCGATGGATGCAAACTTCGATTTGTGGGATACTCACAATAACTAAGGCTCTTAGTGGAAATAGCTCATGACCTTCTTAGTTCCTTTAGTTATTTGAAACTTTGCTAAACCTTGCTATGATACCACTTGTTATGTAGAGGCAAAGATAAACATGCAAAGATAAGACAAGTAAGTACACATGCTTTTGCTTGAATAAAGAAGTTATGTTCATTAATTATTCTCTCATATACATCCACTGAGTTGTTTTTATTATCTCTTCTTACTTCACATTACAATGACCCAACCACGAGTATTTAAGCACTAAAATTTCTAAATATGCAATCATGCAAACTCTATCTTTCTTTTCCTCATGCAAACTATGGCTTTGTACTTTAACAAAATTTTTCTAACTTCACTTAAACATAAATCAACATTTCTCTTTTCCTTTGCTTTTCTTGACAAGGCATTAACGTTTTAACCCTAACCATGATTCACTTGCCTTCTAATATTAGACTTAACTTGCTTTCCTTCACTTAACTTAGCTCTTCATACATTGCATGCATACGAGAGTACTTACTATTTCTATCAAGTGAAACATTTTTGATATATGACAAAGTTGTGATCAACGGTAGTAAATCAAATAGGAAATTTAGGGATAGGTTTGTATGAATTGTATGCTCTTACAATTTTTAAATTACTATAGGAGACTAGAGTTCACTTAGTTGTAACATATTTGAATATTTGACAACTTTAAGGCAAGTTGGGTTGTCGATTACATAAGATTAATTTCATTCATATCATTTTTATACTGGTTATGACAAGGCATAAATGTATGGAATGATTATCTACATACTTCCATAAGTGTTAAACTTATGAATCTTAATAATTGTGAAATATAAAAAGTGAGGTGTAGTATGGAATCATGTAGTTTCAGATTGAGAAAATCAATGAGATTAAATGAGTCACGATGCACCAAAAACCTATAGTGATGGACCATCCAGGTGTGCTAAGTGAGTCTCTGATGTGGGTGACTATAGGGCATGACAATGACATTTTAGGTTAAATTAAAGTTAATGCTAGAGGTACTCTTTCGACCTCATTAATAATTTATTTCCCTAGTTTGCAATGATATCAATTACTAATATTACTTATCTAGAGGACGTACATCAATTCTTGGAGGAGGAGTTACTTTCTAGTTTCTTGCAAATTTATATCTTTGTTTTAGCTGAAGTGATTTAAAATTTTCATATATCTAAAAAAAAAAATTAGCTCATGGAGTGTAAGTCAATTGACAATCACCTTGTTATGAAGTATTATGTAAAAGCATGAGATTCAAAGTTCAAATCCTCATGAGTTAGGTCAACCAAAAAATAATAATTTTTATCTATTTATTTATTATATTTTTAGAATGTGGTATGTATATTGTAATTGTTTTGAAATCAAATTATCTTTAATTTATTACTTTTATATAATTTTTAATATAATTTTCAAATAAATATACATTAAATTGAATACTTAAAAATTGGTTTTAAATATTGTAACTTTTCAAAATGTTATATTTTAATTTTATAATTAATTAGAAATTAATATAATTAACATATTCTAATTTTATATTTAATTTAAAAGTATTAATGAAAAAGGAAAAATATAATATAAAATAAAGAAAATGATATGATTAAATTTCATGTGGTTTGAATATCTATTTTCAAAAATTAAAAATATAATTATCCCCTATCCACTCATGGAATTTTTGTGGAAACTTCCTAGATGCAATGACAGACAAGTTGTCTCTAATCGTATCAGCAAAGATCGAAGGGACATAAGAGGAATTGATGTCCTAGAAATCTTGTCAGAAAAAACTGTTGCATTCTTCAGAGTCTGCTACCCCCACAAAACAAAGAACCCGAGAAAACATTGTCTTTATATAAGATAACGTGAATCGTAAGTGAAATAGCAGCCTCGATATAGCGTGCAAAACAGTAGTAGTCTGCCAGCTTGCAGACTTAGGGCAGACTGTGAGAGTCATAATATTGTCTTAAATTGACATGGTTTTGTCTTAATTGTTAACTGTCTTGAATGAGTTTCATCTTAATTGGCATCGTCTTAAGTGATCATTGTCTTAAATATAAAGTTTTGTCTTAAATATTTTTGCTTCAAACTATTTTTGCCTTAGATATAAAGTTTTGTCTTAAAATATTTTTGTCTCAAACTATTTTTGTCTTAAATAAAAAGTTTTGTCTTAAACTCTTTGTCTTAAATATAAATTTTTATGTTAAAATATTTTTTTCCTAAATTGATTTTGTCTTAAATATATAATAATGTCTTAAACTATTTTTGTCTCAAACTGTTTTTGTCTCAAACTATTTTTGTCTTAAATTTTATATTGAAGACAATACAATTGATATTAAATTTTAACAAAAAATAACTAAAATAAAAAGTGCTTTTTAACACCAGATTTCTTTTATCTTAAATAAATGTCTTAAAAGTGCCCATTGTGTTGTAGTGAACTTATTGATGTTGGTGCTAGGTACGCACCAGTTGTTTCGCAACACCTTTGGTCTTTCTCGATTTTTCCACCATGCTTGCACCTGGTACTTCCCTTACCATAGATCTAATAGGGTTCCATCCAACGATGTTGGTGATATTTGAGGCGATATGGATTACTCTTGACCTTGAATTTTAGATTTTGGTGCTTGTTCAACCGAAACTCTCTATTGAGAGCCTTGTAGGTTTTCTTCACTATTTTTAGGTTACTCTTCTTGTCATTTGCATGACCATGCCACTAAAACATGGCCTCTGAGACCTAGTTTCATTGGTGACAGGTGAGATCCATGTTGAGAGTTTAGGTTTGTTGGACAACCTAGTTTCTATTGTTAGTTGGCTCAACCATCAAAACACCCCTCCCTTATGCTAAATTATTGTGACCCTAAGCTGAGAAAAACTAGGTGTGATATGTAATATGAAAAACAAATGTGTTATTAAATAAATTAATAAAATAGATCACTTGGAGGGTGTAGCACCAAGAGAGAGGAGATTCTTGCCAAATCCCATTGAGGAATGGAATAGAGATGAATCTTTCATGATAAATCTTCTAGATGTGATTCTTGGTAAGCTTGTATGGATTGGAGATCCATCAGATGGACGGGAGAGAAAGATCCATCGGACATAAAAGCTTTGTGGGAGATAAAGGCAAGTTTTTATGAGGAAAAGCCTCATGGGAGATAAAGATTATCTTTTTTGAAAAAGACCTAGGAAAATGGAAAAAACCATAAAAGCGAGACACCGCTAATGGAAACTAAATCATGGAAGAGGGTATTAAATACCCAGTGCATTGATCAATTGAGGACAATTGATCCTCGACAAGAAACTCAGCTCAAGGAGAATCATAAGTGATTCATGGTTGGGTGGTGGTGCTCATCCCTCTAGGTGAGTTTTAGTCGGTATCATATGCGTGGATTGTACTGTATGTTGCTCCCTATCGTACAAGTGGTTGCAATGCTTTTAGTTTATTCTTTTAATTGTATGGGTGTTAATTGTGTAGGAGAATGATATCTTTGAATGATGAATGATTTTAATTCTAAGTTTGTAATTATAGGGGCCAAGGCACCATTTATCTAATCTATGCATTGTGATTAAGTACACCTAATGAGGGTTCTGGTTTCTTACTCATATTGCGTCAGTTATGTGTTATCCAATGTATCGATAAGTGATTTCATATCTTATGCATGTGACTTTTACTACCAATGTAGAGGTAGATGTAGAAGCATGACATGGGATTGTGATTTCTTGTGCATGATAGAACCCTCATGGGACCCTTACGCAATTATAGGATTACTACACAAAGTTGGCTTATGGGATACATATGTATGGATGGGTTAATTATCCAGTAAATCTAAAAAGCTGGTCATCATTATGTTAGAGAAAGAACATAGTATGTATTAATGTCATACTATGTCTCTATTTTAGCTTGGCTGATAAAGAGTATAAGATATAAATGCATGTACTTGACTGTATAGTTTTTAATGGCCCAATTATCCAATGCATGTGTACACAAGAGATGTTTTTTTAACCATTCTACCCGTTGTATAATAGTGGACTAAGTCTATAGAACTGTGATTCTGATGCATGGTCAGATTAGCTACTTTAGACTTAAGTTATTAAATGTGGGTGGGCTAAATATACCCTTGACAAGAGTTCAATTTTAATGATAAATAACGAAAAAAATTACATAGTGGGAGCCTAGGAGTTAAATTCTTAGATAGGTGCACGAGGTATGTCACAAATGGTATCAGAGCAAGAGTTCAAACCTTGTAGCCTATGGACTCATCTACCTCCATAAAGTTTTGGGTTTGATTATAAAAATTGTTATAAGAGAAATAAATCAAATCCTATCTGGAAATTTAAGCCATGAAATTCATAATGATTCTCGCTACCAACTGAAATTAGAATTTAAAAAAAAAAACCATGGTTATTAAAGAATCGATAACTTATATCTATTATATTTCCAATGGGGATTTTATGTCAGGATTTAAATTGTATAAATAATGGCATAATTGTATAGGATGAGAAATGAGGTTGAGTTAAAATTAAGGAAATATAGAAGCACTAAACATTCGTGTAGGATAAGACCACTTCATATAAAATATGATGATGATATTAAATAACATAAATACTGGCGGGTTTTATGTGTAAAACGGTCTTTATCGAGGGAGGGTTTCGAGACATAGGATAGTTACCATTAGTTAACAATAAAAGGATGAGCGAAACCCTTATCCGTTATATTGAAACCCTTCTCAGGCATGCAACATCTTAGTTGTTAGTAAGTCGGTAACGATCCAGTTGTGAACAATTCTCTCTAGCAAGTGATTGGTCTCTAGAATACTTTTCGGGCCTGTGGAACAGAGCGAAATCCTTTCTTGCGGCAAAGGAAATCCAAAGGATGTTGGCTTGCTGGGTTTTTCAGCCCTATTTCTTTTCATAAAGGGTTCTGATTTTCTGTAGTTTTTCTTGGTGTAGTTCCTCCTTGAGAAAGGTTTGGACTGGCTGAGTTGCATTGGGATTTTCGGTTGTATACCTTTACAGAAAAAAAATTTGGTCAGCAAAACCCTCATTGCTCTCTTTTGAGCATTAATCTTGTATTAAATTTGTCTATCCTTATATCATAAAAATGTGCACCAGGCTATCCGAACTCTAATCCATGAGAAGAGCTTTCTCTACTGAGGTTATAGGGACATTGTTATGTGTCCTCTTGCCTTTTTTCATAGAGAAAAATAACAGGTGGAAACACACATCATTGGAGATGGGGTGGAAACAGTGAATGTAAGTGTGTTGTAGGATAATGAGATTAAAGTCGAGTAGATGATTTTATCGGAAAGAAAACAATGGGGATATTTCGTGTTCAAGGGATCAGAAAAACTGAATGGAATTCCCTAGGAAATGGACAGAACAGGGTTTCCGTGAGTTAGGGACGAAGATGGATGGTAAGCCATATGACTTGGCACTTGAACCGTTATTTTGGAATTACATATGGTGTACATTCCATTCCATGGAGATTAAAACAATCATAATAAAAAAGGAATGCCATGTAGGAGGGTAAAAGTAGCAGTGTCCTTTAAAGCATAAAATCACTTAACCAAGGAAAGTCATTGTTTATTTTTTTTCTCAACATCATCCCCTCTGCTCATATGGATCACTACATTAGTCATATAGAAAACTACCCCAAAAATAAAATGTGTAGAGGATATGTTATCCAAAAAGGTATGGATGTTGATTTTTTTTATAGAGATAAGCCCTAACTGCCATTGGCATGCAAGCCTGGCATGCGAGGATGACGACTGTTGTAATATCGTTAAAAAAGCTAGGCCACATTTTTTTCTTTTTTTTTGGTCATGGAAACTAACAGGAAAAATTCTGAAAATCATAGTATCCCTGTTAATGTCAATCGAGTGGCTGCACTGTTATACGATGATTGAAGAAAAATTAGAGGCAATCTACAGTACTCCTGTTGTTTCCTTAATAATATTGTGGTTTCTTTATACTGATTTTCGGCCTCTTCACCTCACTCCACAGAGATAAGGGATAAGGTTTAAGGTTGAGATAATGATAATCATCATCAAAAGCATAGTGCTTATCCTCACAATCCACCGAGTATTTTACATTCCTAAGCATTAGAACTAAATAATCAAGCTCGATCTTTGTACGAGCAATCTCGATCTCAAGCTGTGAGAGTCGAGCCTAAGTGTGAGGTTGTAAGAATGAGAAGGCTTACCCACTACCGTGAATGTGAGATAAGGAAGATCGTGCCATCACTTCCAATGTGTGGAGATTGATCGTTTTGATAATAGCGGTGACAAATACTTAGAGTGTGCAGTAGTATTTGTTCACGTTTGAGGTTTATTAAAACCTAATGCTTGGTGGATAAATGATTTATTTTAATACAAATTTTTACAAAAGACAAACATTTTATTTATTTAGTATTATTTATTTATTTTTTTGATGATATTTTTTATACGAGAAGAAGCAAAGATGCAGTGGTAAGCTGAATGCAAAGTGGGAGATGTTGAAAATGGCGACCATATGTGAATAATGAAAAATAGCTTCCTTGAGTATACATAAGAATATCATGTTGCACATTAAGGTTTCAAAATACATGTTCGCGCCTTTCATTATTCTGTATTTGCAGCTGATACCTTCTCGACTTCTTTGAATTTTACAATTAAATTCACCGCTTCATGGTCGAGGAAGTCACATTTTTAGTGTGTGAAGAGTCTTTGAAGTTTTACTCTGATGCTACAACCAAAATAATGGCTTTCTCCCAACAAGGGCATAGAGCAGTTTTTATTCTCTGAGCCAACGGTGCAATTTCTCATGTGACACTTTGACAACCATCAACTTTTGGTGGTACCATAACTTATGAGGCACATAAAGCCAGAAGTTCTCAGCGATCAAATAAGTTTTGGTGTTGCCAGGAAAGTCTTCCCATGTTTGGGAGTCTCGATAAGACAGAAAAATCCAATTGAATAGTTGTCGAGGGCTTGGAGTCTCTTCCTTGTTCAAGCCGGACAACATACCCTCTTTTGGCAATGCAAGAACAAAAACTACTATCATGCTCCCCCTACCACTCATGTTCATTCCTTCGAAGTGTCGAGCATTAGGTTGAATTCAAGACATGGACACAATGAGCTGGAACTATGTTTGGAAGAGAAGGACGGCATGTCCACTCCAAGAATCAACATGGAAAGAAGTAATATATTGCGTTGTGTGAAAAAAAAATCACTAGGAGTGGCACTGTTCAGATTTCCGTATCAGAATTCTAGGTGAATTACGCTTTCACTTTGTGTGGGATTTTTTGTCTTTTTATTTCTTTGTTTATGCTGTAAATATGGCGTCAATAAATTTTGTGATGCACACAAATTGTACTGCTTTTGTACATTACTGATACTTAGGTTTAGTAAAGTTTTGAATTAGTTAAATATGCAAGTTTAATTCAATTACAAAACTTGTTTTCATGAAATAACATGGAAATTTAAAACTTCCTTTGGTTCACCATTTCTCAAAACTATGTTAATGTATATGTCTCTGACCCAAAGTAACCTGTAGAGCATTTTTGGTTCAAACTAATATAATAATCTCACATCCATTCAAATGCTGATTTATAGGAGGAAGAGATGGACTTTACGTTTGGTCATTTATGTATTTTGGCCCATTATATTTAGGTTCTTGGAGAACCTTGGATCGGAAAAGTAGGTTACTAAATGTGCTATTCTTCCATTATTGGCACAATCTATGGCTTTGAGTCTATCTATTTCCTTTGAACTATTTGTTCAAAGCATAATTTTTTATCGAATAGAACTCTCAAAATAATCACGGGGAAATGATAGTTTATTAAATATATAATGTTAAACTACATACAATAGACCATTTGTAAACATAGCATAGTCATAACTGCATTGGCAGTAAAAAAATATCAAGCATTTGTAGTGCGCTAGTTTCCCTTGGAAATGATCTGAATATAATATTAGATCACACATGTAGTGCGCTAGTTTCCCTTGGAAATGATCTGAATATAATATTAGATCACACATGGAAGATCAGATAATATGGGATTTAAAGTCAAATTATAAAGTAATGTGAACATGGGGCACTGTACAATTCCTCATTAGTGTTCATGTTTCACCGAGGATATGCTCTTGCTTATACTCGTTCAATTTTCATTAAGGATATGGTTGTGTTTGTGCTCATGTTTGTTTTTTTACTGATCTTCACAAAAATGGTTAGGGCTATATGCAAGTCCAAATGTCAGACATCAGGGTCTAGTAGAAAGGTTTGCGTGCTTTAACTAGAGAGAAGTCCATTGAGTGAAAATTTGTGAATTTAATCGCCTTGATTTTTTTCTTTTGAAGCGAGAAACCTCTAATTCATGTTATAATAAGAATATATGTAAGGGAGGATCATGTTGATTGAAAAATTTTAATCTTATTGAAGACGCCTTGAATATTCTTGTGTTTCCAGAAAATTAAAGTTGAGAATGGTTAAATTCGGTTTCTACTTGGAATGAAATAAATTATTCTAAGATGTAAATAGAAATTGGTGAAGTTAGTTATATAGTCATCACGTTACCTCAATTATAAATAAAGAAAGTTGATGCTTGTACAAGTACGATGTAGGGACTTGGCTAAATGAAAGGTTGATTGTATAAAAGAGGAAATGTTAAAAACTAGTAAGGTGTTATGCAAAGAAAAAGGTTCGCATGAACAATGTTAGGAAATAAAGAGCATGTAATGGCACAAACTGTTTTTAACTTAGTCATCTATACAAGGCATTTTGGAATTGGAATTGTTTTCGAAAAAATGAATAAATAATAACATGTTAATATATATACGAAGACCTATGCATTGGAAGTGCGTACTTGTACTTATAAGCATCCTTGGATACAACAATATATAAACCATGGTAACTAATAAGAAGCAAGCTCTAATGCTTCTTCATTGATAATAAAAAGGATTGTGTTAAGCTTGTAAGTCCCTCTTAAACAATATGAAATTACCTGTGGAGATACAGATAGGGTGTTGGGGTTAATACTTAACAAGCAGGAACCCTTCCAATTTAGGAATTGAGACACCTCCTGGACTCCCCATTTAACTTCTCATTTGGAAAAGATTCTAATTAACAAGCAACAATGATTATGATCTAGTATTATTCACAAGTTAGTACTTGTAGATAATTAAAGGTTGGTATTTATTTATACCTTGAATTGTGGAAGAAATTATCTTTTCCTTGGAATGTCATGCAAGTATGCAAAATTTGACTATTACATCAATGTATAGGACTTTCAGTTGCTTGAATTATATCTAAGGTAATATTTAGCATAAATTATCATGTGCTAATGATAAGCAAGAAAAGTGTACAACTCATGAATATGTTATGATTAAACCAATAACATTAGGTTAATTCAGAAAACATAGGATCAGGCGGGATAAGTGTTGAGTGTTGTCACAATAACTAAATAAGGGATGATAGCAAGGATTGAGAAAGGGTCATCCTGAGGATGTGGACCGAAAGAGCTTGTGAGTATTGTGTTGTTGCTTATTAACATTGACGTAATTGGCATATATTATCATGATATTGACATTATAGTTGGGCATAACTTGCTTTAATAAAGGAAGTCCATGTTTGCATCATTTTTTTATTGTTGTATGATACATATACTCATGTATTGTCATGGATTGTTGGTATATTGTTATCATAAGCCTGGTTGAGTGGTCATCAAGATAAACATGTTGTGGAAAGAATCATGCTAGAATATACACATAATAATGAGGCATATGAATCTTCCATGTAAGCACATGGGTGTACAGTATTATAGCCTTGTAACAATATTATAGTTATCATTTGGTTGATGATAGATGTCAAGCATCCAGGGAATGAAAGAGTCTTGAGTTTAATGGATTGTTGGAATTGTCTTGCAACTCATGATGAATTCTGATATTGGTCTTGGGTTCGTTAGACAACTTATATAGAAATCATTGTACAACAACCCTAAATATGTTTTCTACCCCAATGCCTATAAAAGGGGAGTATGTCTGCAGAAGGAAAGAACATGATTGACATAATGATCATGTTGGTAAAGTATAATGTAGAGTGGTTAAGTTGTTGAAGCATAAAAAGGGCAATAGTAAATCACCCGAGATGAATTATTTAAGAATGAATTAGTGATCTAATGATTCTTAAACTATGAGTTAATAGTCTGCTTAAGATGAAAATATGCATGAATACATACTATACTACTGATATTGTGTTACAACCACATGAAATCTGGAAATGATTTACACTTGACATAAAAACTTTCTTTGATTACCGAGAGGCACCATGCTCATAAAAATTCCTTGTAAACTAAGTACAATTGTTTTATTTAAAGGAATGTTTGACATGATACTAACATGGTGGAAAAAAAATGTGGATAAAGTTTATGTCATGCAGGTGATACCATGAGGATGGTATGATGGGTTGTAGCACAAATGGTACTATGTACATCAATACATATGATAACTATAAGATTAAGTGTGTTACATGATTGAAAAATGATCCATGTATTGGTGTGTATAATATACCTTGTGGGCAGGTATGCAAAAAGACATTGGATAGATGTATGGCCAGGGCAACCGACCAGGAGGTTACACAAAAGAAGGAAAGTAAGATTGGTATAAGTAACCATGGTTAATTGCAGTTTGGCATACATACGATTACGATTAATATATATGATGAATATATATTATTATGTGAAATAATCTGTTATGAGCTTGCATGCTTATTAATGAGAAAAATATGCTCACTGATGTGTTGTATGCAGAGAAACTATAAGAAGTAGGTGTTTGACAAGAACACAAAGGCTTGGAAGAATGCAAGAAGAGAACATGCATTATTCAGATAAAATAAATGATAAGCAATAGCTTCTTTAGTAATATTAAGTAACAGATTATGATATTTATCATAGTTAAAATTTTGCATCTATAAATTATCACAAATGGTTTGAAAACAAGGCTATAGGTAGCTATGGAAGGACAACACTCCTTGAGACAAACCTAGCTATGGAAGGAGATGTGTTAGGAGCACTCCTTGTGACCAATGTACATCGGAAGATTGGCATCAGATGGAAGAGCCATGAAAGTTGTGGATTCAGAAACCAACTACCTGTGCACGAGGACATGATGCAGTGATACACCGAGGATGGTGTAAAATTTAATGGGGGGAGTATGTAACACCCCTCCCTTGTGTGCTAAATTATTGTAAACCTAAGTTGAGGAAATCTAGGTGTGATACCCTCCTTTGTGGGTTAAACTATTCTAAACCTAAGCTGACGAAAGCTAGGTGTGATATGTAATATGAAAAAAATGTGTTATTAAATAAATTAATAAAATAAATCATTTGGAGGGTGGAGCACCAAGAGATAGAAGATTCTTTCCAAATCCCATTGAGGAACGGGATAGAGATGAATCTTTCATGACAAAGCTTCTAGATGTGATTCTAGATAAGCTTGGATGGATTGGAGATCCATCAGATGGATGGGAGATAAATATCCATCAGACATAAAAGCTTTGTGGGAGATAAAGGCAAGATTTTATGAGGAAAAGCCTCGTGGGAGATAAAGATGAGATTTTCTAAAAAAATACCTAGGAAAATGGAGCAATCCATAATAGCAGGACACCACTAATGGAAACTAAATCATGAAAGAGGGTATTAAATACCTAGTTCATTGATCAAATGAGGACAGTTGATCCTTGGCAAGAACCTCGGCTCAGGGGAAATCAGAAGTGATTCATGGTTCGGTGGTGGTGCTCCTCCCTCCAAGTGAGTTTTAGTTGGTATAATATGCATGGATTTTACTATATGTTTCTCCTATCCTTCAGGCAGTTGCAATGCTTTCAATTTATTTTTTTAATTGTATGGGTGTTAATTGTGTAGGAGAATGATATCTTTGCATGATGAATGATTTTGATTCTAAGTTTGTAGTTATATAGGCCAAGGTACCGTTTATCTAATATAAGCATTGTGATGAAGTACACCTAATGAGGGTTCCAGTTTCTTACTCATATTGTGTCAGTTATGTGTTAGCCAATGTATTGATAAGTGATTCCATATCTTATGCATGTGACTTTTATTGCCAAAGTAGAGGTAGCGGTAGAAGCATAATATGGGATTGTGATTGCTTGTGCATGATAGAACCCACATGGGACCCTTATGCAATTATAGGATTACTACACAAAGGTGGCTTATGGGATACATATGTATGGATGGGTTAGTTATCCAGTAAATCTAACGTTGGTCATCATTATGTTAGAGAAAGAACATATTATGTATTAATCTTACACAATGTCTGTAGTTTAGCTTGATGGATAAAGAGTACAAGATATAAATGCATGAACTTCACTATATAGTTTTTAACGGCCCGATTATCCAATGCATATGTATGCAAGAGCTTTTTTTAACCATTCTACCCATTATATAATAGTGGACTAAGTATATAGAACTGTGATTGTGAATTATGGTCAAATTAGCTACTTTAGACTTAAGTTATTAAATGTGGGTGGGCTAAATATACCCTTGCAAGGGTTACATTTTAACAATAAATAATGAAAAATTTTACATACTGGGAGCCTAGGAGTTAAATTCTCAGAAACCAACTACCTGTGCACGAGGACATGATGCAGTGATACACCGAGGATGGTGTAAAATTTAATGGGGGGAGTATGTAACACCCCTCCCTTGTGTGCTATATTATTGTAAACCTAAGTTGAGGAAATCTAGGTGTGACACCCTCCTTTGTGGGTTAAACTATTCTAAACCTAAGCTGACGAAAGCTAGGTGTGATATGTAATATGAAAAAAAATGTGTTATTAAATAAATTAATAAAATAAATCATTTGGAGGGTGGAGCACCAAGAGATAGAAGATTCTTTCCAAATTCCATTGAGGAACGGGATAGAGATGAATCTTTCATGACAAAGCTTCTAGATGTGATTCTAGATAAGCTTGGATGGATTGGAGATCCATCAGATGGATGGGAGATAAATATCCATCAGACATAAAAGCTTTGTGGGAGATAAAGGCAAGATTTTATGAGGAAAAGCCTCGTGGGAGATAAAGATGAGATTTTCTAAAAAAAAACCTAGGAAAATGGAGCAATCCATAATAGCAGGACACCACTAATGGAAACTAAATCATGAAAGAGGGTAATAAATACCTAGTGCATTGATCAAATGAGGACAGTTGATCCTTGGCAAGAACCTCGGCTCAGGGGAAATCAGAAGTGATTCATGGTTCGGTGGTGGTGCTCCTCCCTCCAAGTGAGTTTTAGTTGGTATAATATGCATGGATTTTACTGTATGTTTCTCCTATCCTTCAGGCGGTTGCAATGCTTCCAATTTATTTTTTTAATTGTATGGGTGTTAATTGTGTAGGAGAATGATATCTTTGCATGATGAATGATTTTGATTCTAAGTTTTTAGTTATATAGGCCAAGGTACCGTTTATCTAATATAAGCATTGTGATGAAGTACACCTAATGAGGGTTCCAGTTTCTTACTCATATTGTGTCAGTTATGTGTTAGCCAATGTATTGGTAAGTGATTCCATATCTTATGCATGTGACTTTAATTTCCAAAGTAGAGGTAGCGGTAGAAGCATAACATGGGATTGTGATTGCTTGTGCATGATAGAACCCACATGGGACCCTTATGCAATTATAGGATTACTACACAAAGGTGGCTTATGGGATACATATGTATGGATGGGTTAGTTATCCAGTAAATCTAACGTTGGTCATCATTATGTTAGAGAAAGAACATATTATGTATTAATCTTACACAATGTCTGTAGTTCAGCTTGATGGATAAAGAGTACAAGATATAAATGCATGAACTTCACTATATAGTTTTTAACGGCCCGATTATCCAATGCATATGTATGCAAGAGCTTTATTTTTTTAACCATTCTACCCATTATATAATAGTGGACTAAGTATATAGAACTGTGATTGTGAATTATGGTCAAATTAGCTACTTTAGACTTAAGTTATTAAATGTGGGTGGGCTAAATATACCCTTGCAAGGGTTACATTTTAACAATAAATAATGAAAAATTTTACATACTGGGAGCCTAGGAGTTAAATTCTCAGGTAGGCGCAGGAAGTATGTTACAACCGTGGCGACATTTGGTTTTCTTTCTTCTTCGGTAACTTGGTAGTTATTCCATTAATGGGTTTTCTTCTGTGTGAGATTTTGATAGCAGTCTTCTACAACAGAATGAATTCTGAGCTTGCCACCATGATCGGGTAAGCTCTCCACTAGAATTGATGTTTTTGCATATAATTTCCTAATTTCTTTTCCATCTACCAAGATTCTAACTCTAATTGTGCCTTTTTGTTGTAGGGTTTACAAAATCACAAGTCCCTGTGGTTGGCATCACCCTAACTTGTTCACGAGGAAGAAGAAGCAATTCTTACCTTGGGTTGCTTACGTTAATGACGACAGGTTCCATGAACTATTATGCTTTTCTTAGTGCCAATGGTTTTCTTTTTAAGGCTGGGTTTTTACGAGCAACTGTCCCAACCTCGAGGGTTTTAAGAATTACTTTGGATCTACTCTTTTTCCTTTATCAAACTACTACAATCATTTGAAGTCTAGGTCATAATATGTTGGGGTTTGTAGGGACGACTTTTATATGGATGATTTCTAATTAAGGTTTTGTAATACAGGGTCTTCAACTGGAAGGTGTCTTCCTGTGGTCATTTCTAGTTAATTGTTTTCTACAGTTAGCTTTTGTGAACCTTATGTAGTTTTTCCCTCTGTTGGATTTGTGCGGTTACCGTTGATGGTTACTCCACAAGATTCACAGGATTATATTGTATATTCTCTGGTTGTTACTATTAGTTCGTGAATATCTTGAATACATACAAAATTGCAAATATGATTGCTTGTTGTTTTCTTGGTTTTTAATATGGTTATCCGATAGGATTTTTTTTGTTGCTCTCTTAGATGTTGAATCACCCATGTCTATTCCCGGATGACTGGTTTACAACCTTGCTTAGAAAATAACCCAGTGTAGTCACCTTCAGTAGTTTTAGAATAAAACCCTCTAGGTCTCGATTCAGTTATGAGAAATAGTTTGCGGGTATTTCAATTTTGGTGTAACTATTTTCTTGTTATTAGCTTATCATACTGAATACGGTTATGAGGTTTATTCCCACTATACTGCTGACTTGACAGATTCACCTGTAGATATATATATATATATATATATATATATATATATATATATATATATATATATATATATATATATATATATATATATATATATATATATATATATATATATATATATATATATAGATATATATATATATATATATATAGATATATATATAGATATATATATATATATATATATATATATATATATATATATATATATATATATATATATATATATATACATATATAGATATATAGATATATCTGTGTGTGTGTGTGTGTGTGTTTTTCATAATTGTATTTTTTATTTCATAGAACATCTGATTTACTTCTTTGTACATGCCAATGCTATTTAAAAGAAATACTGTAAATATATATGTGTGTGTGTGTGTGTGTTGAATAATTGTATTTTTTATTTCATAGAACATCTGATTTACTTCTTTGTACCTGCTAATGCTATTTAAAAGAAATATTGTAAATAATGTATAGTTTGTGCTCGGCTCCTCTTAAAAGAGAGAAATACACGGCTCTATGCACAACATTTGTGTTTAATTTTCAGTCTTTATAAATACATACTTGAGCCCACACTCATGTAGTCATTGATAAAAGAAATTATGTTGATATTGTAGTTAAATAAAAGGAAACTTATCTAAAACTTATTTGAGGATCAGGTCTTAAGGAACCCACATGATAACCATACCTCCCAATTGTGAGAAAACAAAACTACATCCTTTTTGTCACCCTAAGCACCTTTTACCAAGATATTTATGACTTTTAGCATACTAACTAGGTTGAATTCTCATGCACCAGAACCCTTCCAAAGGTTTGACCTAGAATCAAACTTTCATAAGGTTTCTCCATTCGCTTGATGTCCAGCTCTGGATTACCTTCAGCATCATCCTCATTCCTTTACAGCCTTTTTCTTCTATTTTTTCTCCTCCCCAAGTTTGAATTTATCCCTTTAGAAAGGGGAGGTAACTGTTTCCTCATAACAGTCATGTAAAAGAGTTATTTTCTTCATGGTTTTTCACCTGTGGACTCCAAGATTCCCTCACATTTATTTCTACTATTAATAATTAAAGAAAATAACCACATTACTACCTTTTACTTATTAGAAGTTATCTTGTGCTTCAACTCAGCCATAAAGTTTCTGTGTTTAATCATAACAAAATGAACCATACTTTGCTTACAATTTCACTATGACTAGAGGGTGTTACATCCTCCCCTCCTGGAGCATAACACCATCCTCAATGTTTTCTTGTTCCTTCAATAATTCAAGATAAGATTCCAACATAAATTGTTCATCTTCCGAGTTGGCATCCTTAAGGCTAAAGTCCCTCCATTGTAACTTATCCTGGGTGATGGCTCGCCTCCATAATATTGTTTCTCTCTGCTCGAGAATGTGTTGTGGTTCTACCAGGAACTCTCCATCCAGTTTGACCTATTACACAACCATAAATTATTTCATGAGAATTTATCATATTGAAATCAAATAAAAATTTTAACAAAAATCATTACCTGAACATTTTACCATTGAATGACATGTCTAAGGTCATACACATATCGTTTTAACAGTGAGACGTAGAATACATTATGAACTTTTATATGACTTAGTAAAGCTATCTGTTAACTAAAACCTATGCGACACTCCTCTAACTTAATATTGATGCTGACCTATATAAATTATATAGTATATATTTTTCTAAGGTTTAATGGCTAATTCATTTCCACTGCTTGGTAGCGATGGTTATGTTTTAGTGTTTTATGGTTTCCTGTACACAAATTTGACCTTACCTATGTTGGTGTCGGGTGGGCACCAACTGTTCTACAACAACTTTGGTTGTTCTCAAAGTTTCCACAACACTGCCACCTGGTACTTCCATTACCATAGATCTAGTAGGGCTCCATCCAATGGTCTTGGTGATTTTTGAGTCGATAAGGGTTACTCTCGGCCTTTAGTTTCAGAGTTTGGTGCTTGTTCGACCTAGATTCTCTATTGATGGCCTTGCAGGTTTCCTTCATTGTTTTGACGTTATTGTTCCTATCATTTGCGTGCCCTTGCCACTAAGACTTGGCATCTAAGACCCTGGTTGCATTGGTGACAGGTGACATCCATGTTGAGGGTTTAGTTTTTCTTGACAGCCTAGTTTCTATTGCAATGTGGCTCAACCATGATGGAATTTGGCTTTATTCCTTCTTCGTTAACCTGATAGTTCTCTCATTAATGGGTTTCCTTCTGTGTGATAATTTGATGGTAGTCTTCAACAACATAATGAAGTCCGATTTTGCCACTGTGACCAGGTAAGTTCTCTGCCAGAATTGATGTTTTAACATGTAATTTCCTATTTTTCTTATCCAACAATCATATATTCTCACTATAATTGTCACTTTCTGTCGTAGGGTTTACAGAAGCACAGATCCTGGTGGTTGGCTTAACCCTAACTCATTGATGAGGAAGAAGCAGCGGTTCTTACCTTGTGTTGCTTGTGGTAATGAATCCAAGTTCTGTGAACTATTATGATTTTCTCAGCAACAAGGGTTTACCTTCTAAGGCTGCATTTTTACCAGCAGCTATCCCAACCTTGATGATTTTAAGAATTACTCTGACCCTTAGAGTATTTTTCCTTTATTAAACTACTAGAATCATTCGGACTCTAGGTCATAATGTAGTGGGGCCTATAAGGATGATTTTTACATGGATACTTTGTAATTAAGTTTTTGTAATACAGATTCTTGAATTGTAAGGTTCCTTCTTGTTGTCATTTTAGGATAATTTTTTCCTACAGTTATCTGTTGTGAAAATTATGTAGTTTTTCCCTCTGTTGGATTTGCACGGTTACAGTTGAGGGTTACTCCAGAGGATTCATGAGGTTATATTGTATATTCTTTGGTTTTCACTATTAATTTATGAATTTCTTGAATACATACAAAATTTAAAATGTGATTGCTTGTTGTTTTCTTGGTTGCAATATGGTTATCCAGCTAATTGTTTTTGTTACTTTCTTAGATGATGAATTTCCCAGGACTGTTCCTAGGTGACATGTTCATGGCCTTGCCTGAGAACTAACCTGGTGCATTGACTTACAATAGTTTTAGAATAAAACCCTCCGGGTCTCAATTCGGTTATGAGCGATAGTTTGCCGGTATTTTGATTTTTGTGAAACTCTTTTCTTATTATTAGCTTATCATATTGAACCCGGTCACGGGGGTTATTCCTACTATTGCTGACTTATCCAATTCACCCGTAAATATATATGTGTGTGTGTTTTGCAGAATTGTATTTGTTATTTCATAGAACATCTGATTTACTTCTTTGTACCTGTCAATGGCATTTAAAAGAAATGTTATTTTTGTTCTTATTGAAATAATGTACAATCTGTGCTCGATTCCTCTTTCAAGTGAGAAATACACGGTTCTTAATTGTGTTTAACTTTCGGTTCTTAGAAACAGACAGTTCCATGCATAACATTTGTATTTAAGAATCAGCTCTTAGAAATGTTTAGGTTCCATGCATATCATTTGTATTTAACTTCTAGTTCTTACACAATATATACCAGAACAAAAATTTTGTTTACTGTCATTGAAGGAAAGATTTTGCTACACTACCTATTTCTAGTCAACTACAGTCAGACCTCTAACCAACATGCATGCTTATTAAATTACAGTTAATGAATTTTTAGTCTTTATAAGTACATACATAAGCACACTCTCATGTAGTCAATGATAAAATAAATTATGATTATACTATAGTTAACTAAAAGGAAACTCATCTAAAACTTATCTGAGGATCAGGTCTCAGGGGATCCACATGATAACTAGACCTCCCAACCATGAGAAAAGGAAATTACATCCTTTTTCTCCCCCAAGCACCTTTTACTAGCACAATCATGACTATCAGCACCCCAACTGGGTTGAATTCTCAGGCACCAGAACCCTTCCAAAGGTTCGACTTGGAATTAAACTTTCATAAGGTTTATCAACTCGCTCGATGTCCAACTTTGGATTACCTTCAGGAGTGTCTTGCTGCCTTTACAGTCTTTTTCGTTTGTGTGTTCTCCTCCCCAAGATCCCCTTTATCCCTTCAAAAAGGGGAGGTAACTGTTTCCTCATAATTGTGAGGTAAAATAGTTATTTTCTTCATGGTTTTTCACGTGTGGACTCCATGATTCGCTTACATTTATTTATGTTATGAATAATTAAATAAAATAGCCGCATGACTACTTTTTACTTATTAAAAATTATGTTAGGATTCCACTGATCCCTAAAGTTCCTATGTTTAATCATAACAAAATTAATCATACTTTACTTACAATTTCTCGATGACTAGAGGGCGTTACAATTGCATTCTATAGCATTCAAGTTACTTCACTGTGATATTTAATTTTTTTTCTTCATTCTTTTCTTTTTAAAAAGTGGAAAAAAAAATAATATTTAAATTAGATTATATTTCATAGAGATGAGATTTATATTTTCCCAAAATTTGAATGATATCCCAACACTTTGACCAACACTTTGTATCACTTTGTGCTTTGGTCAATTCCCAAAGCACCTTGAGACAAAAGAATTTGTCACCTTTGAAATACTAAGAGGGTTGAAGATGAAAAACACATTCTCTTCGATTACCGAGATCTTACTCATATCAGTTAGAATTATCAAAACCTTTGCCACACTACCTACCTTTTTTACTTCTTAAGTCAATAAAACTATGGTGATCTAGGAATACTTCTCTCCCTTCTTTTCTTTCATATATATAAAATACTAAACAATATCAAATAATCTCTTGCTTTCTTAATATCGAATAAACCATGCGAGTCATAATAGATAATGATGTTAATCATTGGTATCATCACCTCAATAAATATTATCACATGTTTTATTAATGTATAATAAATTGTATATTATCTATTGTCTATTTAATATGTAACCTTAGTATCATCACCTCAATAAATTATTATCACATGTTTTATTAATGTATAATAAATTGTATGTTGCCTATTTAATATGTAACCTTAGTATATATTTGTAATGTGAAAAGATAGAAAGATCTCCTTTAATAATTTTAAATAAATACTTTTAAGTTAGGATTCTATAAATAAATATTATTTTTTATTTTTAAATAATATAGATTTTATATTTATAGCATATTTCATAACATTATTTATGTTATTAATATATTTTATCATTTTATCACCTTTCATAAAATATAGTTTTAAAAATAATTTATCAAAAAAAATTGTATATTATTTCATTTTATTAAAAAAATTAAAAATATTTTAACATGTTAAAGTAAGTAATATCATTTATGTAATTAATAAATTTTATATTTTTAGTATCCTTCGTAAAATATGGTTTTAAGAATAGTTTCCGAATAAAACTTGATTTCTAATATGAGTTCTCCCAAAAGATATCCTAACACATAGGATAGGGATCACAAAGCCTAAATTCAGTTTAAACTATAATTTCTTAAATATTAGTTTATACTATTTTAAACTAAATTCATGAATATTGTTTTCTAAGCATATTGAATTGTCCCGTCTTGCCGATACAATATAGAAGAGGTACAACGCAGTCAGAGCAAGATACCATATAACAGGTACAATGCATTGAGAATAAGATACATGGATGGGTTATCAATGGCTCAGCTTCACATTGTGCAATTACATTAAGATAAGAGCATTATCAGACTGTGTGACATGCAAAACTATTATAAAAATTTTGGAACATATAAGCATATAAATAGTCGCAAAACTATTATAAAATTTTTGGAACATATAAGCATATAAATAGTTGAATTTGTTTCTAGGGTTGAATTTCATATGAAAAATCATCGCAAAATTACCATTTCTGAACACACTATAGATGACTACATTCCATATTAATTTGTTTCCTATTTTTGTAATTTTTATTGTTTCTGTTGCCCTTTTCATCGAAGAACTAAATTTTTGGCTGCATCAATAATCGAGTATCGATGTCAATGAGCCCAAACCCTAGCATCGCGCAAAATTGCGTTAGGGTTCCGTAAATTCAGGCCGTTAAAATAATTGAGGTTACTAAACGTTGCAAAAATGGGCTTCCCAAGCAACGAGGAGGAAAGAGATGAACAATCAAGTGGAAACATTCAACGAACCAAGACACAAATTCGACGGGCGATGAGAGCCATACTTCCATAAATTAAAATAATAGTAAGGATGACTTTTCGATTTACGAGTCTGCAAAGCAAAACTGAATGGAACCAGTTGAATGTGCATCACCTTCAGTGCGTCATCTCGATTGCATCACCTTCGGTGCTGTGAGTGTCGATTGTAAACACATGTTACAGTAATCTTGATTGCGTCACCTTTCGACACGCATCACTTAAAATATGCATTTCTAGAGTAACGAAGGTTAAAAAGAAGTGCTTTTGTAAATTAAATTTAAACATTAAAATCATTTTAAATATCACATCACATGGCATGCATTTTAAAGAATTACGTTTGATATAGTAGTGGCAAGGGGTAAATATGGCTTACAGGTTCGAATGTTTGGCAAGGGGTAAATCTGGTTTACAGGTTCGAATTAAACATGAAAATCATTTCAAATAGTCTTGTAAATAAAGGTAAGTTGATTGTATGGCTTAGTGTTTCATATTAATAACTATGTTTCATTGTAGGTAAAGAACCCATAATGATTTGCAACTTACCAATGAGGAATCAGCGATGTAAATTATTCGACATATATCAACATCACACACTCACGAGTGCATACCTTATTAGTCCCTGCCCTCAGGCATGGACTATAGTAATCGTTCGCAAGCTAGATAGCATTAATTGACCTGCTTTTAATACCCGGTCATCAACTATATACCAAGTTTTTTGAAGACATATTTATAAATCACGTTATTTGGCCTCCTCCCGAGGACCTAACCTAATCCGAAGCTAATCCGAAGCTAAACCATATGTTATATATTTTGTGTTCCCTTCATATTTTCAAAACTGGTAAAATTACTAATCTAATGCTGGCATTAGTCCACATCACTAAATGCTAGCACCGATATTTTGGATTTCCATGGTTGTATGCACCGCCTATACCCCTATATGCCTGCCTGCCACAACTTCCAGGTGCCATTTCTTATGTTCCAGGTGCCTCCAGGTGCCATTTCTTATGTTCCAGGTGCCATCTGCATGTAACCAGGTGTAATGTTATTCCAAATCTTATTAGAGGACTAGCAGCCCTGGAAACTCGCCATACAAGAGGAATGTGCTGGTTGTGCTTCTTCCCACTGTGCTGGTTGTCCCTGGTTGTGCTTCTGAACTTCTTCCCACTGTGCTGGTTGTGCCTGGTTGTGCTTCTGAAGCCGTCGCTGGAAATTCTCTGAAGCCGTCGCTGAATTCAAGCCACATATATTGTTAAACTGTTATGAATTTCTCTATTTTTTTATCCAAGTATTTGATTTGAATTTTTGCTTGAATTTGAATTTTTGAGCTCGAGTTAATTACTTACATCATTTAGCTGGACAGGTTCAATGGCCAATCTGGACAGGTTCAATGGCCATCGCTTGTCCATCGCTGGAAATTCTCTGAAGCCGTCGCTGAATTCAAGCCACATATATTGTTAAAATGTTATGAATTTCTCTATTAATTTTTGCTTGAATTTGAATATACTATTAACTTGAATTTGAATTTTTGAGCTCCAGTTAATTACTTACATGATTTGGCTGGACAGTTCTCGCACCTTCCAAGCTTTTGTTCACTGGGCACCTTCAGAGTGACGATGATGGTGGGGGTGGTGATTCTGCTTGTGCCCAGGATCAATGTTTTCGAGATTTTCAGGTAGCAGAGAAGCTGTAACCCAGAGGTCAGTTGGGTCACCATGAGCTCTCACAAGGCTGGTGGGCGCACTCACAGTAACAACCCTCTTCTCAGATTCACCATTAATACCACTCCCCTCATCTTTTCTCCTCGATTCCCAGCCCGTTTCGCCATTATTGAGCTCTGGAGGCCCCAGGGTCAAAACCCCTCGATTCCCAGCCCGTTTCGCCATTATTGAGCTCTGGAGGCCCCAGGGTCAAAACCCCAGAAGCATCCTCGCCATACACGAACTTCACCATGTCCTCGGGAACGCCGGTCGTATTCGCAATATATTTTCTTTTGGCATAGAGCTCGGCATTGACGCTCTGGAATTTGTCAAGACCGCTGGTGGAATAAGGATTCGATCTCTTCCCATGCTTGTGCCGGGACCTCGTTCTGGGCGAGACCGCGATTTCCTCGGCCTCACCTTTTATTGACTAGAGCAAAATTCCCAGAAAACTGCAGGAATCCTCCATGTGCCTCGGCTCAAAACCTTTCGTTCACATAGAATGCTTACCCGGAAGAAAAGCGTCCAGCTCTAACTCGTGAGAGGGTTGCCTAGGTGAAAACCTCCGGAACCGCAACTTCTTTCCTTTCCCCTGCAAACAGAAAAACTGAGATTAGCAACAGGATATGAAACCAACTCTGTATAAAACGAAAATGCAATACTCATGACAATCTGCGGCTGGTAGTGGAAATCTGCAAGGTTTAGTTTGAACCACAGAAACCCGCATCTTGGTGAATAATTGTTATGTCCGCTTCGCCACCTGTCAGACATGCATTAAGCCACTTTAAGGCATGCTCAAACAAAGCATGGTCCAGAAAAGGCTTATTCTCAGCTTATTCTCCATTCATATTCTAGGCTTATTCTCCAGAGACCAAAGTCGACCATGCTCTGTTTGAGCATATTCACCCGGTCTTCTTCGAAAAATTTTATTCTTTTAACTCCTTATTTCAATGAATTCCTTCTTCGAATTATCTTGGTTTGGTATTGCTTTAAATCCACCTGGCATTACCTTAAAGAAAACGTGTAAAACAACTTGTAATGGCAGATTACAAATATATTTAAGTTATCATGTTACGTTTCATAGTAGTTAACATATTTAAGTTGTGTTACGTTTAGTGGTTAACATAGTGGTTAAACTAATTAGTTTATGATTTTCAGACTTACATTTATGAACGGACATAATAGCACAATTACAAAATGTGTCTTGATATGAAGGGGAACCCCATGAACTATGACCATGACGAGTAAGCATATGAAAGGAAAGCATTCGAATAAGTATCGTAAACAATTTCACAAATAAAACAAAGGTGAATGGAACATAAGTTCAAACGAAACATAGAATACCAATGTGAGAACCAATTCAAGCTAATTGCCGCAGTTTAGATTTAGCTCATCTGCTTATTGCTGAAGCTTGCATATCTTTACCCCTTTGAAGTAATATGAGGCGCTGCTTTTTCACTGTGGTTTGCTTGGAATTGCCGCAGTTTAGATTTAGCTCATCTGCTTATTGCTGAAGCTTGCATATCTTTACCCCTTTGAAGTAATATGAGGCGCTGCATATCTTTACCCCTTTGAAGTAATATGAGGCGCTGCTGTGATCTGGTGGATAAATTCAGCTTAAACAAACAAAGACAGTTGATTCCCCAAAAAATCTATAAGCACCGATGCGATAGTGGCTATTGGCTATCTCAGCGTTCCAATTTCAGCACTTTCGGATGCACAGTATAAAATTTCTTAGCAGTAGCATCACTTGGTGCAAGTGTGGCATAACTGAACTTATAAATTTGCTATCTCTGATTTCAACGATGCTGTATACAGAAGCTGCATTTTGCTTCTTAAAAACTCAGTTCATTGTTTTATGCCATTGACTATATATTGATATGTGTTTTCCTCTACTTTGTAGTGCGTAATAGACATGCTCAACTTCACGCAGGGACTCGCTGCGTCGCAGCTCCCCTTGTTTGAGTTTGGATTCATGGTCTATAAATCTATATATATATAATTTTGGTTTTGATTTTCGATTCATGGTGTATAATTTTTTTGTGGTTGGTGTGAATTATAATTTTATATATATATATAATTTTGTTTTATTATGAAAGTTGGAAGGTTTAAAAAAATTAATAATGATAAGTTTAATTTTTTTAAGTTAAGCATCTGTGATTCATAATGTATAGAATAGTTTTTTTCATTGCAATCACGCTATTTTTGTTAGGGGCCAAAATTTCATCATGACTAAGTAAATAATAAACTATGATAGATTCGTCTAAAAGCAGATCCAATATGAGTAGAGAGATCAAATTTATTTAGATGCATACTTATTTTAGAGTGCAAAAAACAATAAATTCTATCTTTTAATGTTATAAACATACATAACATGTCCATTGAGCCATTTTATGAGCACACATTACCCTGGTTTTTTTGTTACTAATATATTTTTAGGTATATGTCAATATTAATTCATAACCCACATAAAATTAGATTAGGTCATATGGACAACTAATTAAACATGGACAACATAGTATTTTTTTTAATTATAGCTGATATTGCTTTTCTATTTAGAGAATAATTTATTGTTATTTTAATAAGGACGGACATACTTACACATCACCTTCACACTCTTGGCTCAGTTAATTTATGAATTTAATTATAAATTTTATTTTTTTTAGTGAATATATATAGGGAGAATAAATAGTATTGAAGATACATATACGATACATAGAATAAAATATATTATTTAATTTATAACATCTTAATCAATAAAACTAATAATTCTTAGAGATGTATTTTAATTTTATCATTTAATTTAATTATTTATAATATAATATATAGGAGTTTTTGGCTTCCAAAATCATAATATGTAAACATAGATTAGGTCACAAAACCTAATTTTAACTAGAAATTAGATTATAATGGGCCAAAAACACAAAAAAAAAAAAAAGCCAAAACCAATCCTAAACCTAGGTAGGAGAGGTTTGTCAACCCCCCATATGAATAACCATGTAAAGAACAAAATGAGTTCCAAGCATTCTCCCACTCATTTCTTTCTGCTTATGTTTTAAAAGATCAACAATTATGGGTACCAATGCCCATTGATTCTCTACACCGAGAGATCTTCTCATAATGAACAAACTTTGTGAATGAGTCTTCAAAGTTTCTCAAGGTGTTAAGTTGACCAATAACATCTTCTTCTCTTCAACCATGCCTCTCACAAAGTCGTATTGAACATCAATATCTTCATTTTAGAAATATCGTATAGAACGATAAGCAACTTTTTCTAGTAGAAAGATAGATGCACTTCATTGTTAAAAATATTTTACTTTGACTTTTAAAATTTAACCCTATAGCTTGCTATACAAACCCAATACCTAAACACAATATCTACAACTATGTATTTTCCTCATTTACATCAATGGTTCTCATGTATCTACCTTTTGCAAATAAGAGTGAAACTATGTATTGTCTCTTCCAAATGGATTAACACATCTATTTGTATATCTTTCACAATCTAGAAATCTAACCTAGTTTGCGTCAACAAATCCCTGAATATCTAATACTCTATCTAGTCTAAGCCTTCCTTGGTAGGAAATTGCGCAATATGTAGTGCCATGCAAATATTTGAAAACCATCTTTACATTTATCCAGTGATATCTCCTTGGTTTGGACACATGCCTTCTCAAAACATCCACTACATTGATAATGCCTAATCTAGTATAAATCATTACATACATCAAACCACCAATAGTGTTGGCATAGGGTAAAAAAGATGTTGCCTTCCACTTCATACATATTGAGATACTAATGTACAGATAAATTTACACCTATAAGAATAGGTACCTTGAATAATTTATATTTCTACATATTAAACCCATACAATGCTACCTAAACATAATATGCATATTTAGCTAATGATGCGACAAGAATAAATCCAAACGCATAATTTTGTATGAACTCTAAGGTTATATTTTCTTTTTTAGCACAACTTTCATTAATTCTATTTACCATATATGAAATGTTCATATAAATTGGAATCTAGGGTACAATGAAACATACTTTCAACCATGCTTTTGTCCTATTCTTTAAATCCACAGCATTAGCTTTTACCTAGAGATAGTAAGTGTTTTGTATTCTTCATTTCCACCCTCAAGAAAAACAAAACTATTACACACATTAGTTATGGTGTCTACAAACAACTTGTATATATTTCCCTAAAATCCTTTCATTAAAATCATTGTTCATCAAACAATTTTGTAGGATTCCCTCTCAAACATAATATGTGCACTTGCATCACTCATCTTATTTATGGATATGAAGCTTCTATCTATCTCTAGATTGTGAAAAAACCCAAGGAGTGTTTTCATCCTTCCATCCCTAAGGAGTAGCCTTACAATTCCTTTTCATAGTTTTTGTATATCAAGTCATCCACAAAAAAACATCACCTCCATTATGCTTTTCATATTCATGAAAACACTACCTATGAGGAGCCGTATTAGCATAGGCAATCAAGTTGACTAACCACACATATTGATCTAAACATGTGCTTGAAGAAGCCATGTACTCCTATAAGTAGGTTTTCTCTTCTATGGAGAGTAAATAATTAGATCCATTCCCTTTATTATCTCTTTTAAATATAGAATCCTTCTTATATTGCACAACTTTACCACATTTCTAGCATTTTCTTAAAAGCATTTTATCTGAGATTTAGATCTATCTATTGATTTAAATATCCTTCCAACTCATTTTTCATTTCATTCTTGTGAATAACCTCTATTGCAAATAAGGCATCCATACTATTGGAGGTTTTACACCTCATTTCTTCTGATAGTAAGGATCAAAGATATCGTCATTTGAAATTTAACATGGTTGTGTTATTCCAATGGCTACAAATATATTATCCCATTAATCACATCATAATTTTTAATATTAACATACAACAACTAACTTACCATAGTATTAAAAGCATTTTTAGTGAAAAGAGGATAACACATTCTCCACACCATCCATGAATAGCATTTTTAGTGAAAAGAGGATAACACATTCTCCACACCATCCATGAATAGGAGGAGAATTTGACCTATGAATATTCTTTCAATTCATATTCTTAATAATGATACAATCACTACATTTATGTGGCCTCAATCAACTTTTCCATTAAAGACATGTTTATGAATTGATCATATTGATTATATTCCTACACTATTTACCATATGCTTATTGAACATTACTCAAGTGCTAATTAATTAATTAATTCCATACAAGTCTCTATTTTTTGATATGGTTTCTACAATTTTAATTTAATTATCTATACTAGGTGACAGGGATTAGAATATTCTAGAATATTCTTAGTAGTAGTCACACATCAAAATTTGACTTTTCTCCATTTTTAACTAAATTGATTAATTAATTAAAAAATTCATATAAACATGTCTCATATTAACATAAGTTGTGTTTTATGGGGCATGAGTTGTGGTTTATGGGGCATGTGACAATAGTAAGCCATGATATTGGACTATGGCATTGTTACTAAGCCTATTTACAAAGTAATAACCATTGTGGTTAACAATCTCGTTGCATGCTTTTTTAAATGTATATATGTTTAATTAATATATTAATTCTTTTTGTAATTAATGGTTATAATACTTTAAAATAAAGTTATGATTTAATTAATTTTTTTTTCGATTTTTTAATATTTTCTATAATGAAGTAAGTGTTTAGATACTTTAGAAGTTTACTAACCATTTAATTATGACTGTCATAATTCTATTTGATTTAACTTATATAGTTTCATTAGCTAATAATATAGTGGATAGAGTAATAATGTAGAAAAATTATCTTTATCTTAAAAAAACATACAATGAAGTGTTTTGATACCTAAATGTATTTACTAGCCATTTAATTTTATATGATTAAACTAAATAATAATATAATAAAGAGAATAATATCTTTTAATTTATATAAATTACCAACTACTAATATAGTAAATGCAGTTGCTTTTAGTGCAATTTTTTGGACTTTCTAAACTTACCTAAGGTCTTTATTATTACAATTGGATTCTGATGACTTTTATTACTGTTTAAATAAAAAACAAAAACGTCTTATTTTACTGATTTGATTTTTTAAAAGATGGAAATACTTTCATAGCCCGTTGCGTAAAATCACTCCCAAAAATCACTAAACCATTGATTATTTAATTTCGAATGCATAAAATCACTCCCAAAACACTAAACCATTGGATTATTTAATTTCGTAACGTTCTAACAGCCTTGTTCATTATTATGAATTCAGCAACGGTTCCTTTACCAAACTACAGTAATTCAGAAACCGGCTTATTCGATTTAAATACTGGGCACTGACACATAAAATATATCCTATTTTACAGAGCGAAACTCACCATGCAATTTACGTATTCACGAATCACGATGGGCTCCATGTGAATCAGCGTTTGGAAGCTGTTTATATGGTATAAAATAAAAAGATTGCGGATTGCCTCATTTGACATTTTTCCTCAATTTGCCTCATTCGGCATTACATCAGCAAACTCTGAGAGTCACAGTTCTCGCGAAGTTTAGCAAAATTCCAAAAACAAAAACATAAAATATTTAATGGAGATTTGGAGTTTACGGCACGAAACTCGCAACGCAATTTACGTATTCACGAATCATGACGGGCTCCATGTGAATGGGCGTTTGGAAAGTGTTTATATAGAGTACAAAAGAAAAAGATCCAATGGCTTTATCTACCGAAGCGTGAATTTCCGCAGGATGGTAAAAAACTATCAATCTGACTTTTGATTTTTGTTTTTTTCAAAAAAATTGACGCTAATTGAATAGGTCGTTGTCTATGGAGGGTTAAAAATTATATATAGCTGGAATTTAGAAAAAAAAAAAAAAAAAAATTATCAAAAATTTTGAGTACAGGGGTTTGAAGAGTTATTTTGATATTGGAAATAGATTTAGCATAATCAAAATTCTCTTGCAGGGTTATTTTGATATTGCAACTAAAATGCAAAACTTGTCAGCTGTAATTCACTTTTCTTAAAAATTTTGTTATGATTTTTGTTAGACTACTCTATTGAACAGTGTTTTTATCATATAAATGGATTCAACACCATAAAAAAATATCTTAAAAGCATAAAATATACCCTTTATATCTAAAAACTTTGGCGAGAATTTTTATTATTTTTTAATATTTCTATTATTTTGCATAAATTAGCCCCATTTTATGAAAATGATACCCGAATTTCCATTATTTTTCATTCAAAAACAAATCAATACGGCATTCCTGATTGCATCATTTGACATTTTTGTTCAATTTGCCTCCTTTGACATTACAAAATGAAACTCGGAGTGTCACAGTTCTGACCACGTTACCGTCTTTATTATCCAACATGTGAGTTATAGATATATGGTATACGTTTAGTGTTACATCTATATATATACAGGTGCTGCATGAGAAATTCCAATCCAACCTCTACTCCTGCTGCTATCCATCATCAATCTCCAGACCTAAAGAAATCGTTAGCCCGACTTCTTTCTCTCATCCATCGCTCGTGGGACTGAAATCCCAAGATGGACGACCACCCCCAACAACAACTCTCTCTTACCTCAAATGCTAATAATGCCTCTGGTCGATTGAAGTCCAGACTGGCGAATCATGTGCTTTTGGTGTTTTCGCTACTGCTGAATCTGTTATTTCTAGCTCTCTTGTCTGTGTTTCCCATCCACTCATCTTTGCACCAAGAACTGCATGGAGATGCAAGAGCTGAAGAGGGAGTGGGTGATAATAATTTGCAGGCGCTGACATGGAGTCGGCGAGCCGCCGAGGAAGCAGAGGCAGCGGCAGCATATCATTGTTCCGGCCATGGATTTGTCTACGTCGACACGCTAAATATTGCGCCAGATGGTCAGGGTAAAACATCTGATTGCGAATGTAACGAATGCTATACGGGGCCCGATTGTTCCCAAACGGTTGTCGACTGTGTTGTTGATGTTGACAGGTGAGCTTGAATATCATCCTGAATTAACAAAAAATAATTGAATTCAATTCCTAAATCTCATTAGGTGTTTAATTATCTGACGAAATGGGTAACTTGAATACTGTTCTGTAGTGGGGATCCTCTGTTTCTTGAGCCCTTCTGGATCAAGAATGCCGAAGCGAGCGCAACAGTGGTGCCGGGGTGGTATCGGATGAGCTATAGCATACTCGATGGCCCAACAGTCGTGATATCCCCCGAGTTGGAGACTCAAATTCGTGGGATCCATGCGTTAGTGGGAAACGCGGTGACAGAGGGGAGGTATATTGTGATTGGAACTGGCTCTACACAGCTCATCAATGCTGCGGTTTACAGCCTTTCTCATAAGCAGGACGCTCAACACCCTGCACAAGTAGTCGCACCTGCACCCTATTACGGAGTATGACCAGGCCGCATCTCTCAAGTTTTTCTTAATGTGGTTTTATTGTAAATCAAGATAGATAATCTGGTTGGGTGGAAAACAACAGACAGTCCCCACCACACACAACCTACACGATCTAGGTATAGGTCAAATTGTTTCAGTAGATCTGAAATCCAGGTCTAATATTATGGTAATTTTTGTTTGCAGGCTTATAGAACCCAGACTGAAATGTTTTATTCTGCAAACTCCGTGTGGAAGGGAGACGCGAAGGCATGGGCAAATCGCTCCTCTAAATCCACCAGATTTGTACAAATTGTAGCATCTCCAGACAATCCAACAGGTTTTATTCAACAAGGGGCTTTACATGGAGAAGACGTGAGGAATGTTTATGATCACGCCTACTACTGGCCTCACTATACTGCCATCACCGAGCCAGCTGACGAGGATGTTATGCTCTTCACCCTCTCCAAGCTCACTGGGCACGGGGGAAGCAGGCTAGGGTATAACTGGTTACTCATTTCATCATCATTTTCATTAATTAGTACTTCTTGATTTTCATTAATTAGTACTTGGAGATTCAAATGAGCTAAGAAATTCTTTGTTTGCAGATGGGCTATTGTGAAAGACTATGATGTGTACGAAAAGATGGCTGAATACGTTTTAGAGAATACTTTTGGCGTATCACATGATACACAGCTAAGGGCAAGCAGGATATTGAAAACAGTAATAGTGTTGGAGTATTAATTCCAACTGCCGTGCAGTAGCAGCGAGCCGCAATAGAGGACTTACGAAGGAGTCGACTTATTCACACCACCGCCATAAGTGTCTTTTCACCGTTTGCTTGTTTGTGTTCCCAAAGGAGGAGGAAGATCAGATCTGGGCTCTGCGCCATAACAGCTCACCAAACAGCATTAAAGAAGAAGCATGGCCGAGAAGGAAAGTACCAGCCGCAACATTTATCAGTCTTGGGTTTCAGCACAACCGACTCAAGAAATACAGCAAGAAATCAAATCTGTTAATTATGAGCAGCAGATATTTCATCAGCAAGTTAAGGCGGTGAAGAACCTTTCCTGCACTATATATATGTGTAGACACAGCAGTGTAGAAGACAGAGAAAGATAGAGAGCAGAGGAGAGCACGCAGCAGCGTGAGTATAGTTTTCTGTTAGTGAATATGGAAACGCAGCACACAGCAGTGTTAAGAGTTTAGCAATATAGCGCAGCAGCGCTGGAATGTAATTTCTGTGTTTTTAAGAAAGAATGTGCAGCAGCATGAGCTCACATGAATGAAGCCATTTTGCACAGCAGTGCTGAAATTTTATGAGATAGTTGTTGTGTGGAACTGAAGCGTTCCTGATGTAATCCCTCTGTCAAGAGGAAGATGCTTTTCAGCATAGTTTGGTGAATCCCTCTGTTGAGAGGAAGATGCTCTTTAGCATAGATTGTAAATCCCTCTGTTAAGAGGAAGATGTTTTATAACAGCAGTTGTGGAAATCCCTCTATGTGAGGAAGACTTAGTTTTATCAGTTAGTTTACTTTCATAAATAGAAATTCCTTTCTGTGCGTTTTTGTTTCACCAAAAGTTATTTCGTCAAAACTTTTAGTTGCTGAAACAGCTCGTAACTCAAAAAATACTTGACGTCAAAATTTTTACGTTGCTGAAACACCGTTGCTGAAACACCTGTTTCAGCAACTGAAAAAAACTGTGTTGCTGAAACACTGTTTCCAGCAAACGAATTTTTCTGTTTTTCTGAGTTAAAAATAGAGTATTTTCCTGTGTCAAAACCAGAATGTTATTTTGATCAGTTTGTGATCCTGAGGCAAAGTAAAGCATTATTTATGCTCGGTTTTTGAGTTTTTGAATTATCAGAAAACAGAGTATTACTCTCTGTTCATATTTTTGTTGTTTCGGAATTTATCAGAAAATTCTGAACAGTGGAAGCAGAGGATTTTTCCATTGTATTTTGTTTGGAATAACCAGAAATTCCCGACATGGTATCAGAGCTTGTTCATGCTCTTTGAAGACATCAAAGAAGCTGAAAGAAGATTTGTTGCTGCAGATTTCAAATTATCCAGCAGAGCGAAAACGTTGTCAAGGTATTTTTCAGATTAGTTTTTTGTGTAGCTGCTGAAGACAATTAAGTGATTTTTTTTTTACAGTCAAGTATTGAAAGAATGGCCAGCACCAGCGTGGGTATGTTTAATACCCAGCTCCCACAGTTCAATGAGAAAAACTATGACTATTGGGCAATAGTTATGAGAGCTTTTCTTTTCTCAGAAGATTTATGGGAATTTGTTGAAGATGGTTTTGAAGAACCAGCAAATGAAAATGAGTTTAATAGCTTAACTCAGGCAGAGAAAGAGTTGTTGAAGAACTATAAGAAGAAAGATGCTTTGGTCCTCTACTTATTGTATCGAGCAGTGAATGAAAGTGTGTTTCCAAGGATAGCAGCAGCTAAGACATCCAGAGAAGCATGGCAAACTCTCAAGACATCCTATCAAGGCATGGAGAAAGTGAAGACAGCGAAACTACAGTTGCTGAGGAAAGATTTTGAGAACCTGCGTATGAAGGACTCAGACAATATTGACTCATTCTTCACACAAGCAATTGGTTTGGTCACACAGATAAGGTCTCATGGAGAAACTCTTGAAGAAAGGAGGATTGTAGAGAAACTATTGAGGTGCCTACCCTCAAGGTTTGATGTGATTGTCACCACCATAGAAGAGACAAAGGATCTTTCAAAATTTTCAGTTGATGAACTTCATGCATCACTGATAACTCATGAGCAGAGGTTGAGTAGAAATGAAAACTCATCTTTAGAGCAAGCCTTCAAGACCCAGATGTCATTTGGAAGAGGAAGAAGTCAAGGCAGAGGAAACAAGAGAGGAAGAGGCAGAAGCCAATACAGAGGCGGAAGAAACAGTCCAGCAAACGTTCAAGGAAGAGGCAGCAATCCAAATCAGAACCAAGGCCATGGCAGCAGCCAACAAAGTGGACAACATCATGCTCAAGGACAAAGGTATCAAAAATCCAATGTCCAATGTTATTATTGTAAAAAATATGGGCACTATGCAAATGAATGTAGGAAAAAGCAGCATGATATGAGTAATAGATCTAGTGCAAACATCACTAGAGAAAATATCAGTCAAGATAATGTGTTGTTAGTTTGTAATATGGCTGAAACAAACAGTGAAGATATATGGTTTCTAGATTCTGGTTGCAGCAACCATATGACAGGAAACATAGCCCTGTTTTCTGCTTTAGATGAGAGTATGCAGTCACAAGTCACACTTGGGACTGATAGTAAAATTTCTGTTATGGGAAAAGGAGAAGTTAAGATATTTACAAAGAAAGGTGAAAAGAAAACCATAGCAGATGTTTATTATGTTCCTGGAATGAAGTGTAATCTCTTGAGTATTGGACAGCTTATTCAGAAGGGTTACAATGTTTTCTTTGAGAATGATGTATGCACCATCATGGACAGATTACCCAGCAAACGTTGTATTGCTGAAGTGAAGATGACAAGGAACAGGATGTTCCCTCTCAGAATAAGGGCAGATCTGAAAAATAAAGAAGTAGTTGCAGCAGTGACACAAGAGGCTCTCCAAAGCGTACCAAAGGATGAAAATTGGTTGTGGCATTTGAGGTTTGGACATCTTAACTTTGGAGGTCTTAATTTGTTAAGTAGAAAAGGAATGGTAAGAGGATTACCATTGATAGAAAAGCCAGACAGCCTTTGTGAAGGTTGTATATTGGGAAAACAACACAGAGAAAGTTTTCCAACAGGAAAAAGCATAAGGGCAAAAGCACCCTTAGAAATTATCCACTCAGATTTATGTGGACCGATGCAAGCTCCATCACTTGCAGGTAGCCAATATTTTCTAACATTTATTGATGACTTTACTAGAAAGACTTGGGTTTATTTTCTGAAGAATAAGAGTGAAGTGTTTGAAAAATTTCAAAATTTCAAAGCACTTGTAGAAAATCAAAGTGGGTTGCGTATCAAGGTTTTGAGAACTGACAGAGGAGGTGAGTATATCTCCAAAGAATTTTTACGTTTTTGCAGGGAAAATGGAATTCATAAGCAATTTACAGCAAGGTACACCCCGCAGCAAAATGGAGTTGCTGAAAGGAAAAACAGAACAATCATGGATATCGCGAGGAGCATGTTGAAGGCAAAGCATTTGCCAAATGATTATTGGGCTGAAGCTGTACACTGTGCAGTATATATTTTAAATAGATGTCCTACAAAAGCAGTGATGAACAAAGTGCCAGAAGAAGCATGGAGTGGGAGAAAGCAAGGAGTCACCCACATGAAAGTTTTTGGTTGTGTGGCTTATGCACACATTTCAGATCAGCTAAGGAAGAAATTGGACAACAAAGGGGAGAAATGTATTTTCATTGGATACAGTGAAGAATCCAAAGCTTACAGATTATATATCCCATCCACCAAGAAGTTTTTTGTTAGCAGAGATGTTCAATTTATTGAGGAGGAAGCTTGGGATGGAAGCATAGAGAAAACAGTTAATGTTAAAAACTGTTTGTCTCATGATGATGATGATGAAGAGTTGGCTGAAACACATCCCCAAACAGCAGCACCAACAACAGAACAACAAGAGACACCCTTGAGGAGAAATGAAAGTGCTTCTCCAAGCACACCACAAGGAGGAAATTCAAGTGCATCTACAAGCACTTGCACACCGAATGAAAGAGGTAAGAAATTCAGAAGTTTGAGTGATATTTATGAAGAAGGAATGAATTCTTTGTTTGCTTTATCTAGTCATGTTGATGACCCTGTTTATTTAGAAGATGGAGTTGAAGAGAGGAAATGGACAGAACCCATGAATGGGAGAAAGGAATTGAAGTTCCTTGAAGATCTGTTTAAAGAATATGCAGTTTGATGTGTAACTCTTGCCAAGATCGCTGAGATGGGCTTCACTGCCAAAACCCTTGTCAATATGACAGAGGAAGAGATTGAAGATCTGATGAAGACCCTGGTAGAACTCTATCAGATGGATCTTCTTATAGGGGAGAGATATGAAATTAAATCTCCCATGAGAGCAGAGAAGGAGCAGGTTGCTGATATTCTGACCAAACCATTGGATCAGAAAAGTTTCGAGTTTTTGATAAAATGTCTGGGTATGACTGATAACCCAGCAGTTGAAATTAAGGGGGAGTGTTGGAGTATTAATTCCAACTGCCGTGCAGTAGCAGCGAGCCGCAATAGAGGACTTACGAAGGAGTCGACTTATTCACACCACCGCCATAAGTGTCTTTTCACCGTTTGCTTGTTTGTGTTCCCAAAGGAGGAGGAAGATCAGATCTGGGCTCTGCGCCATAACAGCTCACCAAACAACATTAAAGAAGAAGCATGGCCGAGAAGGAAAGTACCAGCCGCAACATTTATCAGTCTTGGGTTTCAGCACAACCGACTCAAGAAATACAGCAAGAAATCAAATCTGTTAATTATGAGCAGCAGATATTTCATCAGCAAGTTAAGGCGGTGAAGAACCTTTCCTGCACTATATATATGTGTAGACACAGCAGTGTAGAAGACAGAAAAAGATAGAGAGCAGAGGAGAGCACGCAGCAGCGTGAGTATAGTTTTCTGTTAGTGAATATGGAAACGCAGCACACAGCAGTGTTAAGAGTTTAGCAATATAGCGCAGCAGCGCTGGAATGTAATTTCTGTGTTTTTAAGAAAGAATGTGCAGCAGCATGAGCTCACATGAATGAAGCCATTTTGCACAGCAGTGCTGAAATTTTATGAGATAGTTGTTGTGTGGAACTGAAGCGTTCCTGATGTAATCCCTCTGTCAAGAGGAAGATGCTTTTCAGCATAGTTTGGTGAATCCCTCTGTTGAGAGGAAGATGCTCTTTAGCATAGATTGTAAATCCCTCTGTTAAGAGGAAGATGTTTTATAACAGCAGTTGTGGAAATCCCTCTATGTGAGGAAGACTTAGTTTTATCAGTTAGTTTACTTTCATAAATAGAAATTCCTTTCTGTGCGTTTTTGTTTCACCAAAAGTTATTTCGTCAAAACTTTTAGTTGCTGAAACAGCTCGTAACTCAAAAAATACTTGACGTCAAAATTTTTACGTTGCTGAAACACCGTTGCTGAAACACCTGTTTCAGCAACTGAAAAAAACTGTGTTGCTGAAACACCGTTTCCAGCAAACGAATTTTTCTGTTTTTATGAGTTAAAAACAGAGTATTTTCCTGTGTCAAAACCAGAATGTTATTTTGATCAGTTTGTGATCCTGAGGCAAAGTAAAGCATTATTTATGCTCGGTTTTTGAGTTTTTGAATTATCAGAAAACAGAGTATTACTCTCTGTTCATATTTTTGTTGTTTCGGAATTTATCAGAAAATTCTGAACAGTGGAAGCAGAGGATTTTTCCACTGTATTTTGTTTGGAATAACCAGAAATTCCCGACAAATAGCTGGTTATGGGCCGCAGAAGAATTCCCCGCAACGAAAATTGGAAGAGAGGAAGACATATGATGAGCACAAGCATCATAACCTTCTATTTCACTACACTTACGATGTTATGCAAGAACGATGGCAAAGACTGCAAAAGATCTTCAGTGGCTCCAACCGTTTTTCCCTTCAAAACTTGACTGCTAATCACTGCAGTTTTTTCTCGACCACCACTGGACCTTCGCCAGGTATATATATTTTCATGGTTTGTAACGGAGTTTTGTTGATTGCTTTTTTGTGATATTACTGATACAGTGAGGAATTAGTGTTTGTTCAGCGTACGCGTGGGTGAAATGCGAGAGAGATGAAGATGAGGACTGCACAGCGGTTTTCAAAAGCGGGGGCATCATCGGGCGAGCGGGCGAATTGTTTGGAGGAGAGAAGCGGTATGTGCGATTGAGTTTGATCAAGCGACATGACAACTTTGCATTGTTAGAGCGCCGCCTCCAACAGCTAGTTTTCTATGGGCATCCTTGTGTCTATTGCTCTATTGCTGATTCCTCAATATTTAGCTGCTACATATCATTTGGCAATCAGAAGGACGGGCCCTAGTGGCCCTATAATTGATTGCTGTTATGTCCGTCTGATTACTACATATAAATTAGCAATAAACATAAGCCCAAGAGTTTTTCGTACCAGACATAGTTTTCATTCAATCACTGGTTCTTAAAAAATGTCGGTCTGATTACTAAATATTTAGGGAAATGGCAATAAACATAAGCCCGAGAGTTTTTCCTACAAGACATAGTCCTCATTCAATCACTGGTTCGATTTTTATGAGTTGCTTCGTCCCAAATTTGCAAAACACTTTGCGGCCTACATTCGTCTGCTTAATTTCTTTCCTTTCATCTCTAAATTTATGTGCAATTATTATTATTTAGTTGTAAATTACACCATATTTTCCCAGGCCAAACTACAGTATGTGATTCTTCTCACTAATTCTAAATCATCTGTAAATGTATGTGCAATTCATTCTACATGTATGTCTGCCTTGAATCCTTTAATAAATTATTATTAGTTAGTTGTAGATTTCACGACCTTTTCCCAGGCCAAACAGAGTATGAGATTCTTCTCACTAATTCTAAATCATGTAATGAGACCCTGCTCCGAAAACTAAATCATACGGGATGTAATATGTAATAAATTATGTAGTAAGTAATTTTTGAGTTTGAATGGTAGTTTTTTTGGAATATTTTGGAATTTTATAGATAAAGGTTAATTATTTGACCTCCTTATGTTTAATGGATTTCAAAATATTTTTTTTATCAGAAATTAACCTAAAATACCGTAATTGCTAAAAATTTTGTAACGATATTAGATCAATAAATATTTTGAAATTATAAATTTAATTTGTGTAATATGAAAAATAAATATTTATAAAATTTTTTAATTCAATGTTAATATTTTTATAAATTTAAAAATATATTTTACATAACAATAAATCATAATTCCATGTATTAATTAAAAAAATAAATAAATTCAAAAAAGACTCTAATTAGATCATTTCAAAAAGAAAATTATAATTAAATTTGATTTTTTAAGTTATATAATCAAACAATTTTTTTTTTATAATATCATTTTTTTCCAACATTTCTTTTCTGAGTTATATAATCAAACACAATTTTTTTTATAATAACATTTATTTTCTTTATATTATATTGAAATAAATCTTCCACAGTTTTTAATTATGTAGAAAATAACAAATGACTTTAATATTTCTGTTCCAATTACTTCACTTTTATAGAGAATTAGAATTGGTCCCAAACCCTAATTTTATGCTTCCCCTTTCTATTATTAAATTTACTTCCCTCACTTCTCTTCTCCCGTCATTGCCAACCAACACTTGACCTCATCACAAGCACTTCATCTCACCACATTGTGATGACTCTTGAATTCCTCTTTCCACTAAGAGAATGGTGTGACCTATTGCAAAAAGAAGCCCTAGCTTTTGCTTAACTTGAAATACACATTCCATTACCTCGGCATTTCACAGTCCCTACGCGTTTCAAATTGGGTTTGTATTCATTGAATAAGGGATTATTAAAAACCGTCAATCAATATTCAATTTCCATTTCCTCTGCCCAAGCAACCGATGGGGAATGGAAGGTTTGCCACATAGACAAAATGGATACAAATCATCTAATCCTAAAACTATTATTCTATATATTTGTCGATTTAATTCTTGGGTCTTAAATGATACAATTTTTACAGTTTGCTAGGAGGATAGCTAGCTATGATTTTTGCATTGCAAATCATGTAAAGATATATTATAATAACTTTTAATCTATTTAATTTTAGATAAGATCTATTATAATAAGTTTAAATCTATTTAATTTTAGATTTATCGTGGGGCGGGAGAAATCAATAATTTTGGATTAAAAAATTATTAAATACAATAATATTAATATTATAATATATAATATATTAATAGTAGATTTAATAATAATAATAATAATATTAATTTCAACAATATTTTTTACCGGGATGATAACAAAATTTATAATAAAATTACATCAAATTAACATTTTCAAATATTACAATTTTGAAGTGCAAATATTTATGTTTTTAAATATTTTAATATATCCATAGGATATGGTTTTTGTTGGATAATCAAATTCCAACTACCTACTAGGTGTCTTAGCTCAGTTTGAGTTAGTCGAGTTTAGTTCAGTCTCATTGCAGTCATTTAATGTTATGTCTCCAATGTAACCCATTGCAGTGATTTAATGTTATGTCTCGAATGTAACCTAGTTTAGTTCACTCTCACGATAGTCATTTAATGTTGATGTCTCCAATGTAATCCTATTTATTTGATTCGTAATATTGAGAAGAGACTCTCTGCCACAATTTTCATTTTTTATGAATTCTTCCTTTTAAAATTAATTTTACAAATATTTAATTAAAAGAAATATTAAAATATTTTCGAGCAAGATTTTCTATTGTCTGTGTTGAATTATATTGTAGTTTTTTTTTATCTATATGATTATTTTCATTTTTGTTTTGGGCCGACATTAATTTTTTTATTTTTATTATTATTTTATTAGAGAAGTGACATACTTACACATCCCCTTCATACTAGGTTGTAGAATGCACCTCTGAACACAATCACCATAATCCACAAAAAGCACTTCAAGTCAAGGATGTAAATTATTTTGGTTGAAAGATATCTTGACTTAATATTAATAACAATAAATGTAATGTATTAATATCATTCTTATTCAATTTGAGTGAATTGTATCATCATATTGGGTAGCATTGTGCACTCTCATCATTAGAGTGCTTCTAATCCTAACAAGTAGTGTTGGAATAGGGAACTAACAATTCACGGTGATAATATTCTACCTTCCATATAACCTCATTACAAATGTAGATTGAAGTTGAATGTCTAATAAATTAATTATTAAAAAAATTAGTTTGGAATGAAAGAATTGGCATATATGTGTGTGTGTGTGGATATTAATGAAGAGAACATATATAGTGAATGTCTCACTTCATAGCTTCATCTAAGCTATAGAAGTCAACAATGCCAGGAAGATGGCAATCCAAACAAGTGGATGTGCAATCTATGTTGATGAAATGCTTATGTTGCCCTCTAATTCAGTTATGCACTAAAAAGAATACCATAATAGCAACAATACCTATTATTTTTATATTGTATTAATACAACTTCAGCTTCAAACTCCCCAAAACATCAATGCTAACTAAATTAAAAGAAAATTAACATTAGTAACATTAATATTAAGGTTAATATTAACATTAACATAAACATTAAGATTTATAACATTAAGGTTAATAAAGTTACTACTAATATTAACATTAATATCTTAATTTAATATTAATAATAACGTGAAATACTTATTTATTAATAAAGTTGAATATATATATATATCTATATCTATATATATATATATATATATATATATATATATATATATATATATATATATATATATATATATATATATATCAACACATACAATTATGATTGATTTGGTTAACCATACTTAACATGGACATCATGTTCAACCATGCTCAAACTAGGTCAACTATGGTTCACCAAGGTCACTATGGTCATCCATGGTTAACATGGTCAACCATATTCATTTGTAGTTAAAACATTAACAACCATGGTCACCATATTTATTTATAATTAAACATTAACACCCATGGTTAACAACATTCATCCATACTCTATCATGTCAATTGTGATTGACTTGGTCAACCATGGTCAACATGGGAATCATGTTTAGCTGTAATTAATGATAGGTATTATGTTTAATAGAAATCATCAGCATGATCAAACTGCTCTATGACTTGAATGCTTCGATCACATTCTCCCAATTCTTGCATGAATTAGAATTTTTGCTAGAAATTAATGTGTCGAGCTACTTAGATCACATTAAATCCTCCTTGTAGTTTCCATTAAGTGTTGTAAATAATGTTTTCAAAAACTAATTTTACTCATCCTCCACTGTTTATTCGCATAATTATCCCTTGACCTTGACTCCCCATAGTGGCATTGGTTTTCTCCCAGCAGATAATTTGCTTTTGATTAATTACAATTGCATTAGAGTAAGAAGCTTTACCTCTACATTACTATTCAAATTGAAAATGGAACACATGTTATGAAACTTATATTCAATTATTTCATGTAGATGTTGAAGGCGTAGGAAACTGAAAAGATGTCAAAAACATTGAAAGGCAAAGGGAAAATGTTGAATATCCAAAAAAACATTATGCAAGATCCATCTCTAAAGGAAACCCACTCATGAATACTAACATCTTTAACGAAGTCGAGATGTACCTAGAAAAAGGATAAATCTATAGGTCCTATCTAAAGGAAAACAATTCATTAAAGGAGATAAGGACTTTGATTCTATGTGTAATATAAATAAGTCTAATATCTATCATTCTGCCATGAGACCGACCATTCTTCCATATAATGACATGAAAAGATGGGAAGTGGCACGTGTGGATTTGTAGAAAGAGGCCATAATCAATAATGTAAGAGAAATTGTAACCTCTTTGAAACCTAAGGCATTTAACCAAATTTATCATTTGAAGCCTCTAGAGATCAAGTTAAGAAAGTATGTTTAGGATAAATGATTTATGGGTAATATTAAGTTCATGAAAATCTTGGAAGAATGGTGGTGGGATAACGACTCGTTTAAAGATCGCACCAACAAGTAGTATCACACCCATCACCTATTGCCACCATTCTGCCATTTAAAAACCATGATTAGTAGAACATATGGTGAGTTAAATGCATCTCATTTCAAGCTTGAATGGTTACCATTTTTGACATAAATAGTCAGTACTGGTCATATATTGAATATTTCAAATGTATTTCTAGTAGAATTACTAAAGGCTCTAAAGAAGATAAAGAAAGCAATAGAGAATCATGGCCCCTCCTTTTATATTTATTCCTATCTCATAGATAAAAATTTTGATGCTAATGAATTTCTGGGCATGAATTAGAGATAAACACCTAAAATACCACCTATTCATATCTACTATCAAGATTTGTTAGTCGAGCATGATCCAAAATTGATTTATTAAATCTACAACTATTTCTTAGCATGATCAACAGCCAAATACTCTTCAATTGTACAACTCCTAAAGTGTGGGAATAAGCCAGAAAACCCCAAAAGGGTTTGGGGAGTTGGTATTATGAAGAACACTACACCAATATTCATGTTTTTGGCTATTTGGTAGCTCCCCATCTTATGTCATACCTCTCATGTGATCCATTAATGATTGAAGAGATTTCTTATCAAGCTGTTAGAACAATAATAGAATTGTTTTTGTTAAATAATTTTAAAACATCATGGTTGGGATTCCCCATTAGTGTTGGCCACTATGCACTAATTAAGTTACCATATTAAAAAAGGAAGCAAACAATATCAAGGAGTTCAAGCTACTAAGGGGCTTTTCAGGAGACGTGACCCTCATGTTGTGATAAAAGAGCACTAGAAGTCAGTGAAATTTTCACAAGTATATGAACATGAATCCCTTCCCGAATCCTCAGTCTTTCAAGGTGTCTTAACATATGAAGTGGAGAGGAAGAGGATGGATGAAAGGGAGGAATTATACATGTCTCCTATCCAATATATCACAAAGGCGCAGATATAGAAGGAGAGGGAAAAGTGTTTTTTGGAGATTGATGCAATCTAGAAAGGAAAAAAATCAGAAAAGAAAATAGAAATGCCTTGATGATAAATCCTAAAAAGAACAGGAAAGAAGGCCCTAGCCAAAGTTGAAATGAGGGATAAAATTGATAATTATGAAAAGGAGTGATGGGAAGAAATGAAGAAATCATAAGAGGAGGTGAGGAAGTCATAAGAGTTAGAGCCTTGGTCTTAATCTTCCCAAAAAGAGAAGACTTCTCTGTAAAATACTATGGTGATTAGCTTGATCCAAATCTCCAACATTAATATAAATTGTCTTTCCTCTATTCCTCTGATCACCAAAAAATAAGGTAATGTGCCTATTAATGATAATCTTCAGGATATAAGCGATAAATATGTTAAACTAGGGTATTATTATTATAGTAATTCTAGAAGAGTTGTTATTCAAAGCATACATAACCAAATAAAAATAGAATCATCAGGGGAAGAGGAAGTTATCTTGTAGTATCCTGAATAGAGAATAATATGGATTATTTATTTCCAGAGTAATTAGAAAGGCACTATAGACTCTGCAACCATTCTAGGAGCTCTCTATATGGAAGTTAAAGTAATGACACAAAGTTTATATATGGAAGTAGAGAAGTTAACCAAGGTGATTACATCGTTGTAGGAGAAATTGAAAGAACAAAAATTGTGTATGGAACCCAAGTGTGAAGACATGATAGAGGATTAGTGTATCATGCTCTTGGGTTTTCTCAAGGCTTAGTATCAGAAGAAAATGGTGTAGCTAAAAGAGGCCCATGCCATTGAAATAAATCCTTCAAGAAGAGTCTCAAAAAATAAGTGAATACAAAGTTTGAGTACACTTGAATGGACCAAGTCGATCTTCAGGTCATAAAGGTATAGGCTTTGAAAACTAACAATGAACTTCAAAAGGATCAACACTCCTTTGTGGAAAATTTGGGGGAAATTCAAGACTTTTTTTTGCAATGAAAATGGATAACAGGTGAAAATATTTCTCAATTGGAATCCCAATACAGAACCAACAAGGTGCTGGGCCAAAGCATTGATTGGGAAAAGGAATATTTTGATGCCCAAGGCTCATTACCTTGACTTGATAAAATGAAAAAGGCAAGGGACTAATCCCTAGTTAATTTTTCGAAGTTGGAATGTCAAACAACCATTGCAATTATGGAAGAAGATACAACAATAACCAAGAAAATATGGCCCTCTGCTATAGAAGTGGTAAAATAATTGGACCTCAAACCCATATCTGAAGATATTCCTAGTCTCATGCCTATCAAGTTTAAGCTCAAGGAGATAACCAAGGTTCAATTAGACATGGTTAGTGAAATTGGAAAAATTTTGAATGTTAATAGTGAGTCATTGGACAGGTTTTTCATTTCCCCTACCAAAGTTGTGGTCCAACTCAACTATTACGCCATTGACATGAATAAAGACATCAAACTTTTGGATGATCAAGTATTGAAGGGGGAGTGTTAGATCCACAAGATGGGAATCACCTAGATGTCAAAATTTTTTAATATTCACACAAGATAGAAGACATATCAATAGCATTTACTAGCGAATATGTCTTAACATCACATTGGTAATGATCGTGTTACCAACAAATTGAATTTTGTAACTATTATATAATGTTTAAATAGGGAAGAACCCCAAAGAAACGGAGGATGGGGGGAGAAAGAAGAAGAGTTGGATGCTTCCTATTAAAACATTTTTCTGTAGTAGTTCGTAAGAAATATTGCATAGGTTGATTTAACGCAATTCACTCTTCAGAAGATGGATATGTCTAATTTCGTGTGGTAATTGTTAACATCAATAGTTTATGAGTCTTGTTTATTTTCATATGTTTATGAATATTTCATGGTTATATTAAAATCAAATGATTAATATCAATATGAAATGTGTTAATCGTGATTGTAGAATATATCAATGTTTTTATGAATATGAAATCATTGGATTCTTTATTAACTCTCAAGAAAAGAATTCCCTATGCAATAGTATGAATTCATATAGCATATGAATCAGCCTCACTAATTCAAAAGAGGCAACAGTCGGTTTAGATAAAGAAATGTAAGTAGATAAAGAGGTAAGGAAATAAATCTAATTTGAAAAGGAGTTGTATTTACTATTTAAATGTAATTCACAACTAACAAATGGAGGAATCCCTACCCTACAGTGGAAATCAAGCCCACATTCTAGTTGGATGTTACCATAGCAAATGAGAGAGGATCTAATTGAGGTCTATGATAAGGCCTTATCCCTCACTGATGATTGGTTAATGGTTAGTTACTCCTATCAATAGAATAGTGCTATATGGAGGGCCCATTTGATAGGTTTTAAAGCATTTTATTTCAATCCTTGAATTGAGGTAAGGTTGTAATCAACTTTTTGGAAGCATAGGCATAAGGGAGGTGAATGGCCAAAAAATAAACTATGAATCCTATTATGCCTCTTTCGTCTTCTCCTCCATATATGTAAATTAATTCTTGGCCTAAAGTTCAAACTCAGTAGATGTAAAATCCTCTGATAACATGTGTCCATAAACCCAACAAAATCCTTTGATCCATGAACTGCCATGGATATTTGACTGGATATTTCATCATAATAGATCTGATAAATATACTTAAAAATTCATAAAATATACACTATTACAATCTTATTTCCCTTTAGATGTATATATCCATAGATTATTGTAATATTGTATGCATGTGAACTAAAATTATGCAAAAAATAGATAAAATTGAAAATAAAATCCCACATGCACATTTGACACAAGATATGACTTGGGAAACCCTTTCAAGAGAAAAACCCAACTGGAAGGTGAGGTCGCTCCACTCTCTTTCTCTAAATGGAAATATGGTTGTGAGTACAAAGAAGTATGGTCTATGGCATGTGGGCTACTATAGTGCCCAAATACTCTTTGTGTGCTCTATTTACTATCTGTCTTGGCTATTTTGGCTCATCTATGGAACAAATGCACTTGAAATAATGGAACCTCTTTCCTCCTAGTGGCTCGATTATAATACAACTTGATAGCCTACTAGTGGTTAGGTTTGACTACCTTAACTCTTAACCAAAGTTATAATATAAACTCTTATAGAGTCTTCTACATCAAAATCAAAGGTTTAGCCCCTTTTTCATTAATAATTGGGGTTGACATGTCATCCTCTCGAATTATGGTGGTGAAAATAGCAAGGTCAACTTTTGAGTGGCATAACTTTAGCATACAGACTCTAATTGGCATGATTCTTCCATCGTTGGAAAGGTATCTATGTGTAGAATATGAAAAAGAATGAGGGGATAAAGAGATAGTATGTTTCCCTGAAAAAATATCATTTGATGACTCAAAATGTTCCTAGAAGGTTTCACACCCTAATTTGCCAAACTAGGTCCGTCTAATGAAAATGGTTCCGAGAGTTCATTCCTCCACTTTTTCCACTCCAAAAAACATCGAGATGGGTCACAAATAATTTAGTGGTTCGAACAAAATCACACCTCCCATTCTTGGAATTATTTTTTTCCCAAAAATATTTTACTGAATTAGATGAGGAAATTTTTCCTCCACCTCCTTTCAACCCAATTTACCAAAGTTCATGTTACCCTTGCCTTGTAGTTATGGAAATCTTATGAAAAATTCTATCTTCTATCAAATCTACTTAAGAATATGATACCCAATCCTCCACACACAGTGGGACCTATTCCTCTTCATGATCTATCATGGAAGGCTCATATATTTTCATATTCTCTACATTCACAATTGAGTAAATGTGCATATATGGTTGTAAACTAAGCCGATAGCAATTATCACCCAAATTTTATAATATCTTGAAGGAACCATAAATTAGAGTCTTTTTATTCTTACCAAACCCTTATAGCCTCTCCTTGTTCAACCATAGCCATACTCTATCTCCCACCTTAAACAATTTCCCTGTTCTATGTTCATCATGCCCGACCTTATATTTATCCTCTGACTTTGGTAGTGTCTCTTGTACTTCTATGTTGACTTTCCTGATCTTCTCCATAAATTTTTCAGCCCTCAAGGCATCTCTTGTAAAATATTCCCTCACTCTAGCTTTCCACCCACAAAGGTGAAGGCAACAAATATCCAAAAGAAGTTTCAAATGTGGACTTTCCTATAGAAGTGTGGACTACTTTGTTGTACGAAAGTTGTATATATACCAAATTTTCTTCCTAGGAATTTGGATGCTTCTAGTTATATCCTCTCATAAGCTGCAACAAAGTCTTTTTGATTGATTCTGTCTACCAATATGTCTTTTGATGGAATGTTGTAGATCATTCCAGCTTTGTGTCCATCTTCTCCCACAATGTAGTCCATAATGCACTAAGAAATATTGTGTCCTTATCTGAAATGATGCTCACTTATATCCCAAAAAGTACCCAAACTTATCCAAAGAATAATTTTATTAATTGTTTCTGATTGATGGTATTTTTATAGGTCATCAGAACAAACATCTTGCTGAACTTGTCAACTACCATGAATAGGTAGTCATGTCCTTTCTTAGTTTTTGGTAAACCTACCATAAATTCCATGGAAATGCTCTCCCAAGGAAGAGTGAGTATAGGTAAGGGATGATATAGAACTTGTTTCATATTGCTAGGCTGGATGGCACAACAAAGCATTCATCCTCTTATTAGCCTAACTACACATTCTTGCTTCTTGGGCCAATACACATGTTGACGGTGTTGGACTCATCGACATTCAAGGGATCTCCTCAGTATGAAGTCCCAACTAGACCTCACACCATTTGGTGTAGGAGTCCCATTTAGTACAATGGCCTAGTTTCCAATATCTTAGATATTTTCCTTAGCTCTTCTTGTTCAACACATCAGAGTTTTATTCTTGTAACTTTAAGAAAGCGAGGTGAGTGTGCCTATAAAGTGCTTAATGTGACTCTCTGTCCGGGTTATCTTACTGTCAAAAGAGGGGAGTAATATGAGCCTCTTGATGAGAGGGAATAGTCCCAACCCAGGTGTTATCACTCAGGTTGTTCCCAAAAGTTGTAAGAAAGGGAATACGGTCGAGGTAACCACAGACCAATCTTTTAGATATAGATTCTAGCCAATCTGCATCTAGAGAGGGCTCTCTCTTTATGATTTAGCTTTGTTTTGGAAATGTATTAGACTAGGTATGAAGTTCAAGGGTTTTGTTTTGAGTTTGGGTGGTGAGATTCAATAGAACAGTGAGGTAAAACAGAATAGTTCAGTCCATTGGGCATGATGGAGTCAAAGAAGGATGGCTTTCTAGATTTGGTTTCTTAATAGAAGATGGCATCACAGAGCAATGTACTCAAACATGGAACAATTAAAAGGTTGGAATCAGATGGAATGGACTCAAATGGGTGAAGGGCAGTCAAGAATCCTTCAACATATTGAAAGAGGGAAAATGGATGCTTACTGACAAAGAGCAGTTAAGAATTCTTTATCAAATAATCAATATGAGAGAATCAGGAAACAGGAGCAATTAAGAATTCACTGTTTATACTAATTCTGAAGAAAACACAGAGAATAATAAAGATTGAAAACAGAGTGTAGTCAAGCAAATTCTGAATTAATCTTTTTCTTTATCATTCAGATCATGAAACACAAATGATATAGTAAACATGAAAACTATAAAACACAAGTTATAAGGGACTTATTGATCCAGAGGTTGATTCAAGAATTCTGTGATAGGTCCTCTGCATCAATTCTTCATCCAGTAGGCCAGACAACAGTTTGTTTCCAATAGCTCTTTATTCCAAAGTTTCAATATTACAAGCAATCTACGCACACCCAACCTCTCTAAAACTCTGATGAAGGGGGTATTTATACAATAAAATATGTACAACAAATATCTCATAAAAGCTGTGAGATAATATCTAGATTTTAACCTAGCGTAATTTACAAGTAACATAGAAGTGGCTAACTTATGTTGTGCTGGAGGCTGGCTCTTTAATTCTGACTTGATTTGCCTTTAATTCTGCACTCATAATTTTTATGGCTGATCTGATATTTCTGTGACTTTGATCTGATACTCTTTAATGTTGATCTGACAATCTTCAATTCTGATCTGATACACTTTGATTTTGATCTGATACTCTTTAATGCGCCTCTGATACTCTTTGACTTGTTTTCATCTTCTTTAATGTTGAACTGACCCTGCTAACCACCTTTCCTCTGTGATTGATGTCGCTGCAAGTTCCCACTAGCTAGGGTAGCAAAAATATCTCCGTAAATCTTTATTGGTATCTTCTACGAGCTTGGGAATCCCCTGGTGTTGGCTTGAATTGTATTAAAGAGTAAGAAAACTGTAAAATGGTGGTTTGATTGAGGCCGTGAGCTCGTCAGTGTAGCCTTTTTTGGTCGAGAGGCAGAAATGCGACCTCAAGGTCTTTATTCTGCAGGAGAGCGCGGAGCATTGAATGCAAAAACATAGCAAAATGATCCTTTTTCCCTTTTATTAGTGAAATAAAGTTCTGGCGGGAAAATTTGACTTTTCGGAAGGGTGACCTAAGCATGACATCAGTGGGGGGTACAGGACAGATGACATGGTAGGTGATGTGGGAGTGATGTCAGCAGGTGACGTGGCAAGTGACATTAGCAAAGGACAGCTGACATCAGCGGATGACGTCAGTAGGGGGAGGGCGGTAAATGGTTTTGCCCACACTACTTTTGGGCTTGGGTGGTTTCAGGCGGAGCAACAGCAAACACGCTGGGAGAGCGATGCATGTCCACGGTACAGGACCAAAACCACCTCTTCCCTGGGAGTTCAATAGCAGCAGATAGGGGGTCGTGAAATGATTAACAACCGTCAGATGAGGCGATGGAGATCGTACGATAGGCGCTTAGCGGAGATGGTGGGAGGTTAACGCGCGGGCCTGATGTAATTAACACTTAATAGATCATATTGGGCGCGATTTTATTGGTTATCGGGGTGATTGGTTCGGTTATTAATTAACGAGAGGTTAATTAATCCCATGTTGCATGTGGGGAGGAGGTTATTAATAAGTTCCAAATGAACTTATTAATCCCTTTTTAAAACAGTAATATGGTCGTAATCGACCGGGCGCGGGATATTAAAACATCGGGGTTTTTTAATGTAATTTAAAGGGGTTAATGTGATATTATGCATTTCTCCTAAGTAAAATGGGAATTCACTTAGGCAAATGATGAAATGGAATGAGTGGCTTAGTGATATTAAGCAGATCTTAATACCATTGGGGAAGTTAGTGAATGATTGGGGAAAAGGATGAATGGGAGTTAGTCATGCCTTGCTTGAGTTGCTCCAAGAGTAATGTCTGCCATAGCACTTGTGACAGAAGTGAAAGTTAACACATTTTTAGAGACAAAACCTATCACAAGTCTCATTCTACAACAGCAATCTACCTACCTAGCCTACTTTCCCTAGCATTTTTTCTTCTTTACATTTGGGTGCACTTAGACTAGCAAACCCTCATCAACTTTTCTTTTCTTTGCATGATAAGCCTGTCTAAGTCTGCACTTATTTCTTCCAAGGGCTCAGATTAAACTGTTGAGCTCCTTTGCTTCTCTACCTATCTACTTATCTGCCAAGATTAAACAGTTTGGATAGATTTTTATTCTCTATCTCTAAAACATGAAATTCAAACATAAACTTGCCAAGATTAAGCTGTTTGGCCATTCATCAATTGTGGCAAAAGGTTTCAACAAGCTATACATGATGCTTTATTTACAGAAAATGAAATAGTAGTGGTGTTTGGACTTGCACAATTTCCTAGTCTATTTTTATTTGGGGTTCATTTCTTTTCATTTTTTCTTTTGACCATTTATTTTTTTTCACCCTTTTATTTTTCTTTTAGGGTATACCCTCTTTACATTTTTTAATTTTTTCTATTTTTTGATAATATGGAAACCTTTACAGCAAGGAAAGGTATGAACATATTACAGATCTCAACCAGTCAATCATGAAACATGACACCTATAACTATAGTAGTATAACACTGGCTCCACTTGGGAATGGATTTCCCCGGTGGAAAGTCAAGAATAGCAGGTTAGATTGCCTTCTGCATAACTTTGACTGTGCTCTGAAATCTTCCTTTTGCCGGTTGCTTTATTGTATATATGACAACACACTTGTGGAGCTTAGGGCCTTCTCTTTGGGCTTCAACTGAAGCAAGTTACTATCCAATCAACACTTTAACATTTTTTGTCTCTCCTTGAATCCTTCTTGAGCACCTTGTCTCTTGGGTAGGAACTTGCAGCCTTGGTCCTTTTGATCAAAAATTTTGTTTATTTTCTCCTGCACAACTTGAGATCTGACCTGAAACAAAAAGGTGCTGCAATCTTCAAACCAGATTAGAAAATCATCAAAATCTTTAGGCCTTTGGATTGGATTCAAACATTTAAGGATTTATTTTCTAACTTATTGAGAACTGAATTAAAACAAACTGAAAGCCTACCTACTTTACTCTAATCAGCCTTCTGACTGCTGGTTAGGTAAAATGAAACAACCAATGCAACCACTTCAGCATTATATGCATTAGTGACATTTGTTGTTTATGCTTGTTGGTGTTTAAAATTGAGATCTTGCAATCAAATTTAGCTGCGTTAACCCGTGAGAAGATAAGGAAATTCCTGATCTCCTTTGCTGAATCTAGAAACTGTACAAAAGGATCTTGTAAAATATATACACTAATATCGAACTGATTCAAACAACAATTGTACAAATGTCTTGGATAGCCTACCTGCCATGGAATTGAGAAATCACTTTTGTCTTTATCACCACGTATGTTTTCAACTGTTCTTTGTGGTGATATTTTTACTGATTGTAATGGTTGTCTTGTAAAACCATTATCATCTTGTTTTTGACCCTTATAGTCTATTAATGGAGAAAAATTATGATTTCCTTCATCATTCAACCTGTCGGCTGATGGATCATAAAGAACTTGGAAGGATTCTTGCAACTTATTACACACAGGTTCAGATGGGACTTCATAGATTTCTACAAGATGCTCGTCTCTTTCTTTAAAAATTTCACATGATTCAAAACATAGAGGTAGAGAATCAATTTGGATTTTTTTATCATATGATTATGGTTCCAGGTTTCTTCTGCAACCTGACATTGAATGGCATTTTGGGGCTGCAAATCTAGATATGATAAATCTTGAACAAAGATTTGATTGCTCTCTAGATGGTTAATATCAAGACTTGTTGACATTTGATTTTTAATTGCGTGATAGTTATCTCTGATAAACTGAAATGAATTAGAACAAAATGGTAAAGTTCCTTTGCTGATTTCAAAATTTTCTGCGCTTTCCTCCTCATCATCACTGCTACAATGAACAAGCTAATCAATTCTTTCAAGCTGTCGAACCTGAATTTCCTTGTTCCCCAAATTAGCTTCTGATTCCTCTGCAAGGATAATTTGGATTTGAGAAACATAATCATCATAATATTGATCATATTTGGGTGAATCATTGAAATAAGAAATGTTATCAAATGCACACTTTAGATTGGGAGATTTCTCCTCCACATATTTCTCTATGAATCTATCATCTGATCTATGGTCAATTGAGTTGGTAGGAATTTGTTCATGAATATCAACCCTTTCCTCTTGTGAAACAAATGTGTCATGATGATTTTGAACAAAACATTCAACTTTCATTGTGATCTTCTGCATCATTTCCTCTGATTTCTTTATCAAAATGTCAAGTTTTTCCTCTTTTTCTGTTTTCAGCTTTTCTTTTCTGATTTTCAGATTAATCTATACATCCACTGCCAGGTTTTGCATTTGTTCCATAGTGGAGGGGTTTCTTTCTCTCAGATGAAATTCTATCTCTGAATCAAACGCTCTTGGGTAATGCAGTAGAGCTGAATCATGGGGAGGTCTTATATTCAATGGTATTGAGTGATAGATTTGATTGAATCTGTCTGAAAATTGTTGCACTATTTCATCTAGATGTCTTTTTAACTGATTATATTCTTCTATGATCATGAGGAGATTGACTTTGATTATCCATCTATTAAGGAAGAGTTTGAGAAACTACTCAAGATTTGAGATGCTTGCCTCAGGCAGGGTTTTGAACCAACTCCTGACTTTTCCTTGCAAAGAAAGAGCAAAAATCCTAATATTAACATCCTCTTCATCCACTTCAAATAAGTTAAGAGAATCTTCAAAAACTGGGATATGCTTTTGGGCAGTGACACCATTCTCTCCATCAAACCTAGGGAGATACTTGGGATAGTCGTTAGGGAAAGCATGGAGTGTAGGAGGCAAATTGAGTGGTTTATACCTATCAGGAACTTTATGAGGTACTGGAATATGTTCAGGGATTGGCTAATTATTCTCAATTTTTGGGTTCTCCTTAAATAAAAAATGATATTCAAAAGAATTAGAAGACTGTTGTTCAAATGTGTAAGGAGACTTTTCATCGACATTTTTGGAACGAAAATAATAAAAATTTAATATAAAATCATCACTAAAATACAATATACATTGAAAAATCTTATCAATGAGAAAGAACATAATGTCTTGGATAACAATCCAAATCAAAAGCCTGATATTTTCATACAGTTCTTTCAGGTTCATTTCTCCAGTGGAGTCTTGATTGTGAAAATGATGTGGAGTCGCCAGGTGGATGATTTTAACCTTTGTGTGTCTGATCCCTATCCACCATCACAGATCAGATCTAAACATGTAAATTTGAGGAAGAGGTTTAGTCCTCCAGGAAACAAAATTTTTGAGTATTTTCTGATTATTTCAATTTTTTATGATTTTTCAAAACAACTTTTATGATTTCTTTAAGAGGCTTTTGATATGAGATTTAAACTTTCTTAAAGACTTTATTTGACAAGAGGAACTGATCAAGCATTTGAAACCAACTGTTCAATACATAAACTAGACCGGAGATAGACTGAAGCAGCATTTATTTACTTCTGCAATTGCAAAGAAAAAGCAGTTTCAAAGGCTACCTGGCTAACTTCAGGCTCCATCTGTAGCTTATACAGAAAACAGTAGCAACAAACAATTATTCAGGTCCCCAGCGGAGTCGCCAATGATGTTATCACTCAGGTTGTTCCCAAAAGTTGTAAGAAAGGGAATACGGCCGAGGTAACCACAGACCAATCTTTTAGATATAGATTCTAGCCAATCTGCATCCAGAGAGGGCTCTCTCTTTATGATTTAGCTTTGTTTTGGAAAGGTATTAGGCTAGTTATGAAGTTCAAGGGTTTTGTTTTGAATTTGGGTGGTGAGATTCAATAGAACAGTGAGGTAAAACAGAATAGTTTAGTCCATTGGGCATGATGGAGTCAAAGAAAGATGGCTTTCTAGATTTGGTTTCTTAACAGAAGATGGCATCACAGAGCAAGGTACTCAAACATGGAACAATTAAAAGGTTGGAATGAGATGGAATGGACTCAAATGGGTGAAGGGAAATTAAGAATCCTTCAACATATTGAAAGATGGAAAATGGATGCTTACCGACAAAGCGCAGTTAAGAATTCTTTGTCAAATAATCAATATAAGAGAATCAGGAAACAGGAGCAATTAAGAATTCACTGTTTATACTAATTCTGAAGAAAACACAGAGAATAATAAAGACTGAAAACAGAGTGCAGTCAAGCAAATTATGAATTAATCTTTTTCTTTATCATTCAAATCATGAAACATAGATGATATAGTAAACATGAAAACTGTAAAACACAAGTTATAAGGGACTTATTGATCTGGAGGTTGATTCAAGAATCTTGTGACAGGTCCTCTGAATCAATTCTTCATCCAGTAGGCCAGACAACAGTTTGTTTCCAACATCTCTTTATTCCAAAGTTTCAATATTACAACAGAGTCTAAGAAATCTACGCACACCCAACCTCTCCAAAACTCTGATGAAGGGGGTATTTATACAATAAAATATGTACAACAAATATCTCATAAAAGCTATGAGATAATATCTAGATTTTAACCTAAGGTAATTTACAAGTAACACAGAAGCGGCTAACTTATGCTGTGCTGGAGGCTGGCTCTTTAATTCTGACTTGATTTGCCTTTAATTCTGCACTAATACTCTTTATGGCTGATCTGATATTTCTATGACTTTGATCTGATACTCTTTAATGCTAATCTGACAGTCTTCAATTCTGATCTGATACACTTTGATTTTGATCTGATACTCTTTAATGCTCCTCTTATACTCTTTGACTTGTTTTCATCTTCTTTAATGCTGAACTGACCCTGCTCACCAGCTTTCCTCCGTGATTGATGTCCCTGCAGGTTCCCAATGGCTGGGGTAGCAAAAATATCCCTGTAAATCTTTATTGGTATCTTATGCGAGCTTGGGAATCCCCTGGTGTTAGCTTGAACTGTATTAAAGAGTAAGAGAACTGTAAAATGGCGGTTTGATTGAGGCCGTGAGCTCATCGGTGCAGCCTTTTCTGGTCGGGAGGTGGAAATGTGACCTCAATGACTTTATTCTACTGGAGAGCGCTGGCGCTAAATGCAAAAATGTAACAAAATGACCCTTTTTCCCTTGTATTGGCGAAATAAAGTTCTAGTGGGAAAATTTGACTTTTCGGACGGGTGACGTAAGCATGATGTCAGTGGGGGGTACGGGATGGATGACATGGCAGGTGATGTGGCAGTGATGTCAACAGGTGACGTGGCAAGTGACATCAGCAAAGGATAGCTGACATCAGCAGATCACGTCAATAGGGGGAGGGCAGTAAATGGTTTTGCCTGCACCGCTTTTGGGCTTGGGCGGTTTCGGGCGGAGGGGTAGCAAACATGCCAGGAGAGCGACGTGTGTCCATGGTACGGGGCCAAAACCACCGTTTCCTCAGAAGTTAAACAACGGCAGATAGGGGGTCGTGAAATGATTAACAATCGTCGGATGAGGCGATGGAGATTGAACAGTGGGCGCTTAGTGGAGATGGTGGGAGTTTAACGCGCGGGCCTGATGTAATTAACACTTAATAAATCATATCAGCCATGATTTTATTAGTTATCGGGGTGATTGGTTCGGTTATTAATTAACGAGAGGTTAATTAATCCCATGTTGCGCGCGGGGAGGAGGTTATTAATAAGTTCCAAATGAACTTATTAATCCCTTTTTAAAACAGTTGTATGGTTGTAATCGACCAGGGGCAGGATATTAAAACATCGGGGTTTTTTAATGTAATTTAAATAATACGGGAATGGGAATAAAGCGGGATTTATATAGTAAGAGTTAAGAATTAATATGGAAAGATGTAAATGAAAAGTGCCAAGCTAATGTTGAAAACTTAGGCTTAAAGGGGAAAAAAGGGGTTAATGTGATATTATGCATTTCTCCTAAGTAAAATGGGAATTCACTTAGGCAAATGATGAAATGGAATGAGTTGCTTAGTGATATTAAGAAGATCTTAATACCATTGGGGAAGTTAGTGAATGACTGGGGAAAAGGATGAATGGGAGTTAGTCATGCCTCGCTTGAGCTCCTCCAAGAGTAATGTTTGCCACAACACTTGTGATAGAAGTGAAAGTTAACACATTTTTAGAGATAAAACCTATCACAAGTCTCATTCTGCAACAGCAATCTACCTACCAAGCCTACTTTGCCTAGCATTTTTTCTTCTTTACATTTGGGTGCACTTAGACTAGCAAACCCTCATCAACTTTTCTTTTCTTTGCATGATAAGCCTATCTAAGTCTGCACTTATTTCTTCCAAGGGCTCAGATTAAACTGTTGAGCTCCTTTGCTTCTCTACCTATCTACTTATCTGCCAAGATTAAACAGTTTGGACAGATTTTTATTCTTTATCTCTAAAACATGAAATTCAAACATAAACTGGCCAATATTAAGTTATTTGGCCATTCATAAATTGTGGCAAAAAGTTTCAACAAGCTGTACATGATGCTTTATTTATAGAAAATGAAATAGTAGTGGCATTTGGACTCGCACACTTTCCTGGTCTATTTTTATTTGGGGTTCATTTCTTTTCATTTTTTCTTTTGACCATTTATTTTTTTTCACCCTTTGATTTTTCTTTTAGGGTATACCCTCTTTACATTTTTTTATTTTTTTTTATTTTTTTGATAATATGGAAACCTTTACAGCAAGGCAAGGTATGAACATATTATAGAGCTCAACCAGTCAATCATGAAATATGACACTTATAACTATAGGAGTATAACACCAGGAAGAAACTGTTGAGTCCCTATAATACTAGTGATTACCCCATTACTATTGTAGTTATACCCCCTATTTATATTTTTGTGCCCTTATTACCCCCATATTGTTATTTCTGTGCCCCATAGAATCCCTCTATTGTTATTTTTGTGGCTTTATATTATTATTGTTAGGTTGACTGGATTATATTGTGACTCCTTAGACTCCTATATATAGAAAGGAGGTTTTGTCATTTGTATCATCCAAGAATTGTTCATTTATGTAATGTAAAGGAGGTTGCCCCCTCGAAGAGGCTGAATTCTAAGGCGTGGATTTATCTTTTCTATCTTTTCTTGAGCTGGTTTCATAACATTTGGTATCAGAGGTTTGAATTCTAGGGTTTCGCTGCTCCAAACAGGTCATCGTGGAATATTTGCTATAAATGTTTTTCTGTAACATTTCAGAAGTCGCAAAAAAAACCCATTTGAGAAGAATTGGCGCTGAACCTTGGGTCCAAATTTCAAAGCTTTTCGCGCGATATTTTCGGAGATATGATCTGAGGAAGTTGGCCTTTTTGCAGACTCCTGAATTACATTTAAAACAGGTGACCTGGGGAAAATCGTCATAACTCTCTCTCTGAGGATCGGATTGAAATTTCGTAAAAAGGTACAGAAAGAGGACGGACTGTAGTTTTGTTTATGTGTGTTTCAGATTCAAAGGTTGAAACAGTGACTTGTGGCACGTCGTACAAGTTCGCTCTACTGAACCAGTCTAAAAGCAAGTCACTGTGGGAGATTTCACATAACTCTTTCCTTGGAGAATCCAATTTGGCTCAGACTTGTGGCATTGGAAAGAGGACGCAGAAGGCTACTACAGGTAGCAATTTCAAAATTGGATGATCCGAAATTACAGAGATACATCAGATTCAATATCAGGCTTCTATAAAGTGAAAAAAGGTGTGTAGTTTTTTTTTAATTTTTGTGTAAGCTTGGTTTAACGGAATTCAAAGGGCATAGTAAAACATTATTATCGGTAACTGATGCCCCGAGGAAAGAAAATGCAAACACCTAGTAAGGAACCTGAAAGCTCTAGCATGACTCATGAAGAAGAGGAAGAAATGCTACATGATATATCAAAATTACAAGAACAAGTGCAACAAATGTCACGCTCACAAAAGCTAACAGAAGCTAAGATAAGTGGCATGGAATCTAAGATAAATGGCATGGAATCTAAGGTAAATGGCGTGGAATCTAAGATAAAGGGCATGGAAGCTAATATGGATGGCATGGAAGCTAAGGTGAATGGCATGGACGCTAAAATTGATGGCATGGATGATAAGATGGATGAATTGAAGAAGTTGCTACAAGAAAGGGTCACTAATGGTGAAAAGGTAGTAAAGGAAACTCATGATGAGAACAAAAGAAATGTTAATCATGATTCCATAGACTCTAATGTTGGATCGAAGACTCACCATGTTCCAAAAATCGATATGAGGAAGTTTGATGGCAAGGATCCCGCCACATGGATATTACAGATGGAGCAATTCTTCGATCTCAATAATGTGCAAAACACACAAAAGGTACGTATGGCAACTTTATATTTGGAACCAAATCAGTTTGTATGGTATCAATGGCTTTGTTCTCGTAAACAATTTATCACTTGGGCAATTTTTACGGAAGAATTGATAGCACATTATGAGGATACAAAAAGCAACACTTTTTTTAGCCAATTGATAAGTCTCAAACAAAAGGGTTCAATAATGGAGCACATTGAGGAGTTCCAAAAATTGAACATAAGGGTAAAAGATATTCCAGAGGAGCATAGGATTGATGTGTTCATAGGGTCTTTAAAGGATAATATCCAACATGATGTGTGCCTTTGGGAACCTGATTCATTAGAGAAGGCATTCAGGTTAGCAAGAAAAATGGAAAGCAAAATTATGGCAACTAGGAAGCATACCATTCACAACTATAAAGACGGAAGTGTTGTTGCCCATAGTCTTCCACAACCTACAAGGTTGACACCACAACAATTGGAAGAAAAAAGAGCAAAAGGGCTTTGTTACAATTGTGATAGCAAATACACAAAAGGTCATAAGTGTGCTGAGAAGAAATTATTCTACATAGATTGTGAAGAGGAAGAAGAAAAGGAGCAAGAAAGGTCAAAAGAAGAGGATATATTCCAGGAACAAAGCCTAGATGAAGAACAAATAAATCCGACCATATCTTGTAATGCATTGGCGGGAATTACCACTCCTCAAACCATCAAGATAGAAGGACAAATCAAGAAGAAAAAGGTAATAGTGTTGATTGATTCAGGAAGCACCCACAATTTTATTCATTGTAGGGTAGCAAAAGAATTGAATTGCTTCCTATATCCAGCACCAGAGTGTCAAGTGATGATTGCAAATGGAGGAACAATAAATTGTTCTGGAAAGTGCCATAATATCAAGCTATCCATGGGAGAATATGTATTGACTAGCCCAATGCTTTCCATTCCAATGGGAGGTGCTGATGTTGTACTAGGAGTCCAATGGCTACAATCCTTGGGTACAATAGCTTTTAATTTTCAAGAACTTTTCATGAAATTTTTGTGGAAGGAAAGGAAGTTGAATTAAGGGGTATTGCAGGGAAACCAGGAAAGATAATCAGCTCTAATGGCATGACAAAGCTTCTAAAAAAGGAGCAAAGAGGTGTAATTGCACAATTATGTTCGCTAGATGTTTCCACATTGGAATCATCTATTTCTCCAGATCTCCAAAAAGTCCTGGACAATCATTCCAAGGTATTTGAGACTCCCAAAGGTCTCCCACCTATGCGTGATCATGATCATGCTATTCATCTGATTCCAGGAAGTGTTCCTCCAAACATCAGGCCGTACAGATATCCATATGTCCAAAAAAGTGAAATTGAACGTATGGTTGCAGAAATGCTAGAGGCTGGTATAATTCAACCGAGTCAAAGTTCTTTCTCAGCTCCAGTAGTATTGGTGCACAAGAAGGATGGATCATGGCGCATGTGTCCAGATTATAGGGAGCTCAACAAGCTCACTATTAAAGATAAGTTCCCCATTCCTGTTATTGATGAATTACTGGATGAATTGCATGGATCAATTTACTTCACCAAGTTGGATCTTCGTTCGGGATATCATCAAATCAGAATGAAGATTGAAGACATTCCGAAAACAACATTTAGAACTCATGAGGGTCATTATGAATTTTTGGTCATGCCTTTTGGCCTTACCAATGCACCTTCAACATTTCAAGGTTTGATGAATTCAATTTTCAAACCATTCCTTAGAAAATTTGTGTTAGTATTTTTTGATGATATACTAATCTACAGCAAGTCTTGGAAGGATCATGTTGAACATGTTGACAGGGTGCTACAACTATTGGAGGAGAAACAATTATATGCAAAAAGATCCAAATGTTTCTTTGGAGTCCAGGAGGTGGAATATTTGGGTCATATTGTATCTCATGAAGGAGTTAAGGTAGACCCTAGCAAAATTAAAGCCATTAAGGAATGGAAAATCCCCACATCCATAAAGCATCTGCGAGGATTTCTTGGGTTGACAGGGTATTATCGCAAGTTTGTTAAGAATTATGGGAGAATAGCAGCACCTCTAACAACATTATTGAAGAAAGATTCATTTTCATGGACTTCGGAAGCAACAAAGGCCTTTGAACATCTTAAAGAGGCAATGTGCCAAGCACCGGTCTTAGCTACACCGGACTTCACAAAAACCTTTATTGTGGAATGTGATGCTTCAGGAAATGGAATTGGTGCTGTTCTAATGCAAGATGAAAGACCCATTGCTTTTGAAAGTCGTCCAATCAAGGGAAAGTTTTTAAACAAAGCTATTTATGAGAAGGAAATGTTGGCAATACTCCATGCACTTAAGAAATGGCGACCCTACCTAATGGGAAGACACTTCAAGGTAAAAACGGATCATGATAGCCTTAAATACTTTTTAGAACAAAGATTATCCTCTGAAGAGCAACAAAAGTGGGTCACAAAGATGTTGGGTTATGACTTTGAAATCATCTACAAAAAAGGGAAGCAAAATGTGGTGGCAGATGCACTCTCAAGAAAGGATGAGGATGTGGAAGCATTGTTGTGTGCCATTTCTATTATCCAACCAGATTGGATAAACGAAGCAAGGGAGGAATGGAAGAATGACGAAGAAGTGTGGGCACTTATTCGAAAGCTACAACAAGATTCCAGTACTTCTGATACATTTAGCTGGCAAAATGATTCGTTATGGTACAAAGATCGCTTATACCTCTGTAAGAATTCCCAGCTAAAACAAAAGATTCTTATGGAATTGCACACTTCTCCCTTAGGAGGGCACTCAGGATTTTTAAAAACTTACCACAGGGTTAAGAAGGAATTTTTTTGGGATGGCCTTAAATCAGATATTCAAAAGTTTGTGGCGGAATGTTTGGTTTGCCAGCAAAATAAAGTTGAAACAATTAAGACACCAGGTCTATTACAACCTTTATCCATTCCAAGCCAACGTTGGGAGGAGGTTTCAATGGATTTTATCACAGGTTTACCCAAGTCTGAGGGAAAGAGTGTCATCATGGTGGTAGTTGACAGACTTACCAAGTATGCACACTTTTGTGCATTATCACATCCATTTAAAGCCAGTACAGTTTCTACTGCATTTATGGAAACAGTTCAAAAGCTACATGGAAACCCAAAGATTATTGTAAGTGACAGAGATCCCATTTTCACTGGAAATTTTTGGACAGAATTATTTTCTTGTCTTGGTACTCAGTTAGCTCATAGCTCATCTTATCATCCTCAATCTGATGGGCAAACTGAGATAGTAAACAAATGTTTGGAAGGATATCTTCGTTGCTTTGTATCTGATAAACAGACACAATGGGTCAAATGGTTGCCTCTGGCTGAATGGTGGTATAACACTTCCTTCCATACAGCAACAAAAATGACCCCATTTATGGCACTTTATGGGTATCAACCACCATCCATCACATCATATTTAAGAGAAAATTCTAAGGTTCAGGCAGTGGAACATCACATCGAACATCAACAACAAGTCCTCCAACTCTTAAAGGATAACCTCGTGTTGGCACAAAATAGAATGAAACAACAGGCAGATCAACATCGCAGTGAAAGAAGTTTTGATGTAGGTGATTGGGTATTCCTACGGCTACAACCATATAAGCAAATGTCCCTAAAGCAAGCTAAGAAGGATAATAAATTATCACCAAAGTATTATGGTCCGTACAAGGTGTTGGAAAAGATTGGTACTATGGCATACAAATTGGAGCTTCCTGCAGCTTCTCGATTGCACCCAGTTTTCCATGTTTCATGTTTAAAGAAGGTTATAGGTGACAAGCTCCCAATTCAAACAATATTGCCAGAACTTGACGAGGAAGGAAAAATTATATTGGAACCGGAAGCAATCACAGAAACAAGAACTCGACAGCTACGAAATCGATCAATTTCAGAGTATCTTATCAAGTGGAAGAACTTATCCGCTGAAGATTCCACATGGGAGGATGAGAATTTTATGCAGAAGTATCCAGAACTGCTCAAGCGTTGAGGACAACACTTTTTTGAAGGAGAGGGGCATGTTGGGTCCCTATAATACTAGTGATTACCCCATTACTATTGTAGTTATACCCCCTATTTATATTGTTGTGCCCTTATTACCCCCATATTGTTATTTCTGTGCCCCATAGAATCCCTCTATTGTTATTTTTGTGGCTTTATATTATTATTGTTAGGTCGGCTGGATTATATTGTGACTCCTTAGACTCCTATATATAGAAAGGAGGTTTTGTCATTTGTATCATCCAAGAATTGTTCATTTATGTAATGTAAAGGAGATTTCCCCCTCGAAGAGGCTGAATTCTAAGGCGTGGATTTATCTTTTCTATCTTTTCTTGAGCTGGTTTCATAACAGAAACACACTCATAAAACAAGAAGGGTTTGTCCAGCATCTAGCGGAATAGTCCACAACGGATGCGATAGTCGTGAAAACCAAAGTTCAAGGGAAAACATGTGCAATGACCAGTAGAGTAGTCGACACGGAGGTGATAGTTCTTGAAATCGAGAAAACACAAATATGGTATGTCTAATATCTAGCAGAGTAGTCCACAAGGACGAGAAAATAGTGATAAACTATACAACACATCTTCAACAATAGGAGTACTAAAATAATGGAAGTAGTTCAACTATATTAGTACAGGTTAAGCAAACATGCATTACAAAATTTTAAAGAATAGTCTTACAAATGGATACAAAACATGTGTGAAAATGTGTTGGCCTAAGACAGGCTTCTATATTAAGCAACAGATCCAAGACACATTTGTACACCATACATCACTAGTCCCAGTAGTGGGGCGTTGGAGCCACTAATCGCTCCTCAAAGAACAAACTACAAACTCTTAAGGCTATGCGGGAGGAGCCAAGGTGAAAATTCCTTTGCTCATACAATGAGGGGGTATATATAGCCAAGGGGAATAACTGACCCTTGTGAGTCTTCAACTTCCCTCATGACTGTTTGACTTCCTATGACTTTTCAACTTTACATGACTCTTCAAATTCATATGTGGGTCTCTTGGAATTCCACTTTAGAACACATTGATTACAACAAGTATGACCCATAGTAGTGATGTGGGAGAGACAACTCATGACACAACTCGACATGACACTTTTGATATGTACTTGTTGATTGTGGTTTCCATGTCGAGTTGATGTGTTGTTGAGTGATGGTATGATGTGTTCACCTTCGCATGGCAAAGTGTGCGGGGTCTTCGATGGTCTTGAAATTTTCTTGATGGTGCATGTGTATGTGTCCCTTTCTCTCATTGATCGATGTGCTTCATGCATTCATTCAACTGCGAGAGAGTATTATATCATGCGCTCCTTTTCCATCCATTTGTCATCTCACCATGTTTCATCAATGTACCTCTTCCTATAATCACTCATGACAAGACAACATCAAATCCAAAAATCTCCTAGTCTAACATGATGCATTGTTATTCATTTTGGTGTAGGTGACTGGGAGAGGAACCAAGCACTAAAAGTGCGTAGAGCACAACTCAGGTTGGGATGTGAGGCTCTCGAGCACTATTGTGAAAAGTTTTGTAGATGTCACTAGGAGACAAATTTTTTCAATCTGGGACAATAGTGACAGTTGCAGGGAAAAACCCAACAGGGAGGCAGAATTGCTAAGTTTCTAGGAGGAAGACCAGGCAGGGTGTCAAGGAGTTGTTGGGGCAATCTTTGTAATTTTCAAGGGGGGCACAGGGCAGGTCATTCAGATGATATCTACACAGTTTCTCAAGGGAAGATAGTGTAGGCAATAAGAAGCGCTAGCGGGAAAATCTGCGTAGTTTGCCAGAGGAGGATGGGATTGGGCTACAAGAGGTGCTGATCAACATTGTGCAATTCTAGGAGACTGTTTAGGCTTGGACATAACTATGAAATTTCTAGGCTGATTGCAGAGCAGGGAAGAAGGGTAGGTGATAGACAAATATGCACAAATTCTAGGTTGATTATAGAGCAGGCCAACAGGGAAGTCTGCTTAGCAGATCTACGCAATTTTCAGGGACAATGCAGTGACAGGCAACAGAGGCCTGTCCCACATGTCTGTGTAGTTTTTCCAGGTAGTGCAAGGCAGCCAGGCTGGACACTTTTTATGTAGTTTTGGAGATTAGTGCAACCCTAGGTCACAACTCAAGTCTTTTTTTCTAGTTGGCTAGTGACAAGCTTGATGGGTGATCTTGCGGGAAGTGCAGACTAGATCAAGTTTTGGGAGACAGTCAGCTGGTTCATTTCTAGAATTCAACAGTGAAGGCTGCCTAGAGGACAGCCTCAAGCTCTGTGCAGTTATGCGCAACAATGCAAGGTCAGTGAGATCAGGTTTTGGTTGATAGAGGGTTGTCCAGTTGACTGATTTTTAGGAAAATTGACTAAGTTTGAAAGGAATTGTACTTGTGCAAACATGACATTGTGATCACACACTTAGCATGACGTCATGAGAAGACACCTCAAACCAACAAGACAAACATGTGCTCAGTGAGACTGACTCAAACGTTTAAGAGCAACAAGTGTGACAATTGAGATATGTCTTTGAACGACCGTGATAGAACTTGCGCGACAATGTTTACAACTTTGTGTGTGAGCATGGTCGATGTCGACAGAGAGAAAACAACTCACACACACAAAGAAAAACCTTCAAAAATTCCAGAACAAACTCACAACCATGAGATAGTGATCAACATGCGAAAGGGATACCAATGGTTAATCAAGAAAAAATGGTTTAATAACTCGACAAGAGCTCATGGGATGAGCCCAAGTGTTTGCAACCATGAAGGGTAAAAACCAAGGAAGGCTCTAAAATTTCTATGCAGGCCAAAATTTTGGAGGGTGTCGCAGCCACTACAACACTTGGCGACACAATGGTTGAATACTAGCTTCTCTGTTTCGATTCATTTTTAGCATAGGGCCTTGGCCTTTTAGGGAGTATTGATTCATTGTGCAGGTTACCTTAGCTTCCCCCACTTACCCCATGGACAGACATGGTTCACCTTGTACCAACTCAGTCAAACACAACAAAATTTTTGGCTAGATCACAGTGTTTCAAAGTTTGGAAGGGTAGTTTGGTTCATGAGCTTAAGATTTGCAGAGTATAAGTTTCCATCTTTGGTGCTGCTGCATTGCCAGCAGGCCTGGAGAGTACCCTCATGTAGTCATGCAAGAACATAAGCATTGCTCCACTATCAACGAGCTTGGAAAGTACCCCGGTGGAGTTGTTTTCTTCACCTCTCTGCACAGGAAGCCTTTTTCTTCTTTCACATTTGTATTTTTTTGAAAGAGGATTGTGCATAGGCACTTATTTATTTTTGGGGCGAAAGAATAATCATGACTTATTGAGATTAGAAGAGATTTTTCCTTCAGAGAAGCATGTAATACCTCTGGTTTAGGTTTGCCCATTTAGATTTTTCCCCTTCTCTGGTCCTACTAGTTGGATTAAGCTTGAACACATAGGGTAAAAGATTGAATATGTGCATGGGTTTTCCTAGTTTGGTCACAAGTTCATGGTTTGGCCAAAGCTTCCCTTAAAAATGGATCATATTTTCCATCAAGTCTTCATCGACCAAAATTTACAACCAATCATAGAGAAGACAGACAGAGGATTGGCCAAGTGTTGCAGTGTCATAAGACTCTTTAAACTCGGTCATATACTTTTTGAAAAGCCAGAACACAATATAGGACAACACTTATTTACAAAACAAAAAATGAAAAGACAACCAAAACAAAGTAAATAAAAGAGAAGAAAAAACAACAAAGTAAAGAAACAGAACAACAATAAGCATGATATGTACATAGGTGGGGTGCGGCCCCGGATAATTGAAAAAACACTTTAAATCTTGGTCATTGACAGGAAGGTTGTCAATCATACCATCACGTGATTTCAAGAGATACGTGCGTTGGCCAAGTTTTTTGTGAATTGTGTACAGACCAATCCACAGAGACTATAACTTCATATGTTTGCCTTTATCTTCGTGGGCTTTATCCCACTTCAAGACTAAATCACCCATAACGAAGCTAACATTCCTTGTAGACTTTCAATCGAACCACCTCTTGATACGATTTTGAGGAAGTGAATTTCTTTCTTTTGATTTCATCCGTTCTTCCTGTAAATTGTATAATGTGTCCATCCTACATTGAATCAATAGACACATCTTGCCTTGGCATTCTTGGGATAATTGGAGAGAAGGAAAGTAGATATTGGGTGGAAGGATGGATTTTTTTCATATACAAGGAAGTATGGAGATGTGTTCAGAGAGGTCTTGGGTGTAACTCGATCAACCCAAAGTGAATTCACTAGAGTGGAATGCCAGTTTTGCTACTCAGAGTAAATGGTCTTTTTTATTATGCGAATAAGATTCTTGTTTGTAGATCTGGCAAGACCATTTCCCTACGGGTAGTGGTAAGCTGAATGTTTAAGCACAATACTATATTGCAATGCAAAATCATACAGTTTCAATGAGGACAAGTAAGTTTCATTTTACAAAACAAGTGATATTGAAACGAAAAACCTCAAGATGATGTTTTGTTGAAGGAAGCTGATGACCACCAGGTCGTTCAATTGTTTGAGAAAAATTGCTTCCATCCACCGCGTGAAGTAGTCTGTAGAAATTAGAATGTAGTGGTGATGTTTTGATAAATGTGGGAATAATTCCCCAATGATGCCTAAGCCCCATTGTTGGAATGTTTCTTCCACTGCAACAGGTTGTAGTGGGGATGTTGACCTTCGAGTCCTGTCAGCACATTGCTGACAGACCGGGCACTTGCAGGCATAAGCGCGTTCATCCTTAAACATTGCGGGCCAGTAAAAATTGGCTCTCATGATTCTATGCGTAGTTGTGTTACCTGTGAAGTAACCTCCCATTGGTCTGTCATGTCACACTCTTTCTAAATATTATGCCTCTAGGCACCTGAGAAAAATTCCATTGTTGTGCTTTCTATAAAGCACTCCATGCACCAATTTGTAAGATAAGGACTTGAGACGAAGTGCCTTCTTCTATGACATGGAAAAGTTAGAGGGAATGGTGTCGTGATCAAGGTACTAGTGCACTTATTCATACCAAGGGTTGTCATGCTAAGTGGGTGGTGCTTACTCTATATTTTACATCTCAATTTCTTGCTCCCAACCGATGATCTCTTCTTCTTCCTCTTGCATGTGTACTACTTCTGTTGCAAGCCTACAGAGACTGTGACTCTTGATAATGTGAACTGGCTTGGTATCAATATCATACTCTTACAATATTTTCATCCAGTTTTCACATCTTTCACCCAGCTCTTATTGAATGAGCAGCGCTCTGACTACTAGGTGTGGCACAAAGACTATGCAATGATTTTTTAACTGTTAGGATCTTAAATGTTTCACCACCTTGTATATAACATATGATTGTTTATCCATGGTGGAATAGTTGAGCTCGGGTCCCTATATGCTCGTGCTTGTAGGTTTTAACCCTATACAGAAATTACCTGCATACGAATTCTAAGAACAAAAAATAAACAATGCGAGAGCATAATACATAAAACACATATACACAGATATTTTCCGCTAGATCCCAAAACCGAGACTACCAGCTTAATTTTTCATTATTTTCATTTCAATGTTACAATACATATATATACATGCCAAAGCATCCAATACCATGGACCGAAAGCCATCGCGCCAAAAACCATGTGCGAAAACCATGCACAAAACCATAGGTAGGTCTACCCACCTAATATAGGGGAGCTAGTTTTGAAAATAATATAACACAACCCATTCTCCCACTTGTTGTTTACTTTCCATAGGGGGTCACAGGAGAGCTTAGTCATTTATCCAGCCTTGCAACACCCATTGTTTCTCTACACCAAGACAACTTCTCAGAGCTCACAGATTTTTTCAACGCATCTGTAGTGTTCTTCAAAGTGTCCACCTTTACCAGGATCACCTTTTTTTCTTCTATCATATCCCTCACAAAGTGATAATGAACACAATGTGCTTTGTCTTTGAATGATAAGCAGGGTTCTTTGCCATGAAAATTACACTTTGGCTATCACAGTCTATCCTTATAGCTCCCTGTACTTACCCCATACTTGAACCCAACCTCTGCAACCAAACAACTCCCTTGCTTGCATGAGTGGCTGCCATGTATTCTACCACTATAGTTGATAGTGCCACTACAAATTATTTTTTACTCATCCAACTGACTGCACCTCCAAATAGGTTAAACACATACCCACTTGTAGATCTCCTTTGATGCATATCTCCAGCCATGTCTAAATTAACAAACCCACAAATATCCAACACTCAATCCAATGCTAGTCTTCCTTGGTAGCACAAACCATAATCACTAGTGCCATGCAAATACCTAAAAACTCGCTTCACTGTTGTCCAGTGCTCCTTCCATGGTTTTGAAATAAACTTGCTCAATACTCCCATTACATGTGAAATGTTTGGTCTAGTATAGACCATCACATACATCAGGCTACCGACTACACTTGCATATGGAACACGGGACATGTCCTGTTCCTCTTCTTGTGTCTTGGGACAATGTTCAACAGATAACTTCACACCTACAGGAATAGGAACCTTCATCATTTTAATATCCTGCATATTAAACCTATGCAGTATTGTCTTGACATACTTCCTCTCATTTAACCAAAGCTTCTTCTTTGCCCAATCTCTTTTAATTTCCATGCCCAAAATATATTTTGCAGCACCAAGATCTTTCATGTCGAATTTGGAGGACAATTCGGTCTTCAAATCCTGGATAATTTCTTTGTCATTTCCAACCAACAACATATCATCCACATACAATACCAAATAAATAACACGGTCACCAATTAATTTAAAATACACACAGTGATTTGCTTTACTTCTGGTGAAGCCAAGTCCCCGTATAAATGTATCAAATTTTTGATACCACATCCTTGCTTACTATTTTAACCCATACAGAGACTTTTTTAATTTTCATACAAGTTCTTTCTTACCTTTCACCACAAAGCCTTCAGGTTGCTTCATGTATATCTCCTCTTCCAGAACCCCATGACTGTTACACTAAAAAATGTCACCATGGCTATTTACAGTTAGTATGGCTCTATCAACAGTCATGCTACCCTCTTAGGCAAGTCTTATGCCTCTGCTCTCCATGTCAAACTCCAAAAAGAGAGAAAGTCTTTATAAATGTATTTATCTCTGGGTACGCAGGTTCTCTCAACCTTACCTGCGGGTACGCACCCAATGTTCACAAAAGCTGCGTCTTTGGATGCTCTGTATGTAAAGGGGCAGGTGCGTCCCCCTGTAAAGGTCAAAATGTGCAAGTTTCATCTTTAAAAAGTTACTTATGGTCATTTCTAGAGCATTCTAGAAGGTTGTTCGACGTGTATTGAGCGCCTCCAGATGGTTCATGTACCCCTACCAAAGAGGAACTTATCCCATCAATAAGGGAGCTATCCCATCCAAAGAGGGGATTATCCCATTGATGGTGGACCTGATTAACTTCCTCTTGAGCACTATAAATACAGGCATTGGGCCAGAAGGAGAGGAGGTTGGAAGCTATACATTTCTAAGGGTAGATGCTGCTGGAATTAGGACTCCCATTAAGAAGCTTGTGAGGAGAGATTGCCATCTTTGCTTGTTCTATTTGGAAGTGGGTGAGCTTTGTCAAAGTAAAGGAGAACTCTTGTTGGACCCCGGGAGGGACTTGCACAACACCAAGGCTCAGGTTGTATTTGTTCCTTTTGTTACCTATTAATGCAAATGAGTCCATTCTTCTCAATAACTTGTTATTTATGAGTTGTTTCATGTACTCCTTGGTCTATGTGTTAAATATGTTTTATTTTATGAGATTATCAAGTGCTATTTAATCGTTTGATTGTTAGTGGATGCAGGTTTCAAAGTGAAGGAGGAGCTCATCCGGATCAGCGAGGCTGGACTGCTACAACAGCGTGGGACTACAGGTAGGATCTAAACACTTGATTTCTTATATAGTAAATGCATGTTTAGGGAAGGATTGCTCTTGTTTGTCTTGTTTGTCACTAGAGAGTCTTAGGCTCCTAGGGAGGTTGGTTGTGTCCGCACAATCGACTCTTTCCGCCTGACAAATTGGCGACTCCGCTGGGGACTCCATTGATGTGAAAGTCTTTTCCTTTGTATGCAACTTTGATCTGAGAAAAGTCATTTATTTTCTGGTTTTTGGCTCTGTGACTTTGTTTTTGGGTGGGTTAGCTTAGGGTTAGATTCATTTTAGTTTTTCTTGAATTTTCCAGTAGGACGCACCCTCTGAGTATTGCACAGTGCGTCCCTGGACGCACTGTCGCTGTGTGCACAGAGCGGGCCCGCACCTGTCTTAACGGGTTGCCTGCGTCCCCTGCTAAACTTTAAGAAAATTCCATTTTTTGCATTTTTTCTCTTAGATTTTGCTTTTTCTTAGTTTTTACTGCCCAGATCCATTAGTCTCTTGTCAAAGATCTTCACCTGAACTTGTTTCGATAGCATTGAGTGTTTTAGTGGATTTCATAGAAGTTTAAGCCCTAGGGTTTGATTTTTGAGTAGGTCTTGTAGTGACTTTGGCGGTAGAAGTTGTCAAGCCTTAGATCTCTCTGGTTTTGTTAGCATTCTTAGAAGTCAGACCTGTCATAAAGTCTACCTGTGAGAGCAACTTACCTTTGAGTTGTCTCTTTGGCAAATTTCGAAGTGCTTGTTGATTGAGTATTGAATTCCATTTTACAAAAAGAACAAAAAGATTTGAGTTTTGTTTTGACTGGTCTTTTGATTCTGCATTAGATGGTCCTTGACTTGATTGTGGTCAAGTAAAACAACCTAGAATCATCTTTGTAGGCTCTTGCCTCGTTAGGTTTGCTTAGTGTAAATTTCTTTTTGATTTGCTTGTGAGTCAAGTTTTTATAGATTTTATAGCTTTGAGATTGATTTTCGTTAAAATAGATTTATATGCTTTATTAAATAAGAGAAAATACAAAAACATCTCCTTTGAAAAGTTTTGTTTCAAGTAGCTTTGAAGAGTTTTGAAAGAAAAAGAGTTTTTCGTGCACGTAAGGAGTGGTCATGTTTGTATGCTTGAAAAGATAAAGAGAATTGTTTCTTTGATTGTCTTTACTAAGAAAGTTGTTTTCTATAAAATTTGCATTTCTCAACTCTCTTAGTTAGGAATTTCATTGAAAGAGAAAAGTAGCGTAAATCATCTTAGGTGCATCTTTGTAGTGGTTTGAGTCGGGTCTACACACCATTGGTTTCACTTCCGCTACCTTTTGTCTTTAAGAAAAACCATAAAATTAACGCTTAAAGTAAAATCAACGTAGTAACTTTTGTTTACTAGGGCTCTGAAACACTAATTTAGATCAGGCTAGTGTCTTGGAGTAGGTGAGTAATTAACTCTCCAAGACAACAAAACCAAACAAGTAGCTTATCTTGTGATAGAATAAATCCAATTGTCTCATTTGTACTCTTGGAAAGCTCCTCTTAAAGGAGAAGCACGAGCTCGTGTCCGAACCAGTGAGGGGATCAATCCCCCCTCGTTGGGAACGACGCCAGACACGCACGTATTACAAACGGTAAACCTCGGATTAACCATTGTCGAGGAGCCAGGGGTCACTTGTCGGTAAACCTTGGATTATTGTCAAGGAACCGGCAAGGGGATTGAGCTTGATACTCTGCCCTTGCGTGCTGTCGGAGTGTAGACTGTTCCCCCAGGTGCATTTGTTGCGGTTGGTAACCTTAGTGACCATTATCTTTAGGATTCTACCGAGGTGACGGTGGAGGGAAGATCCCACTGTACCTGGAGCAGACATCGGCTAGACTCACTTGGATTTTCCGGGGGGTTCACTTCACTCGAGACGGTTAAAGTGGGGGAACTTGTGCCGGTCTATTCATTAAGCAAGTTGCCGGGGTAACTGTTCCACCCGCCACTTCTGTACTAGATCCGGCGATGTTGGGTTTCATCTCCAACTAGCGTTTTCGGTCTGGAAGGCTACTGTTTGTGCTTGGTTTGACGCCCTAGATTATTTAGGCATGTGATTCAAATTTGTTTGGTTCTTTAGAGACTTTAGGTGGTTTGATTTGAGATTTTACTTTGTTTTCGTGTGTAGTAGTTAAAAGTTTTTAGCTGTGGCGGAATTACCGAGACAGTCCCGTAGACTTCGGGGCCAGTCTCCTGAAGTTGTTTCTGTGGCCGAATTGTTGAGAAGATCCCGTAGACTTAGGGGTGAACCTCCTCGAGACGACCCCAGTAATCTAGAAGGTTTAAAGGTCCTTGTAACTCCTCCTAGTGGCAGTAGAGTAGGTTCACCTGAAGAAGAAGAATCTTCCTTGGTGGTCCATTCAGATTACCAAGGTTTAGAGACAGGTTATAATCCCGAAGCTGTTACAGTTTCTGAGCTTGTTGGTAGTTTTTCATCTGCTAGTGATACAGGCGAAGAACCTGAAATATCTGAACCTGTTACTCCGACTTCTAGTGTTCCAGATTCACCAAGAATAGAACGAATTATCACCGAAAATCTTCCTACCGGTTTGATTGCTATCGAAGAACTTGCTCCAGAGGAAGAAATAGGCGTCTCTAACCTTGAAGATCAACTTACTATTGATCTAAGGGAGCGTGAATCTATTTTTTACAGTCCTCCTAGAAGTACTACTTGGTATCTTTCGTTAACCAATTATTTAGACAACTCAGGGGTAGGTTTTTCTACACCTCGTACTCCTTTTCCACCTGGAGGTATTTATACTCCTGTAAATATGTCTGGTTAGTCGTTCATGTTTACTCAAAGTCCTGAATCTTTCTTACACGGCGGTCCTTCTGTTCCCACCGGGTATCAATCACTTTCTGGTACCTTCGCAGGGGCATCTCCTCAACCCGTTGATCATGGGTTATTAGCTGGAAACAATGGTAATTTACCATTGGGTGTAGGAGACATTTACATGATGTCAGGTTCAGTTCCCGTTTCCCAACCTCAAGGTGGCCAATTACCGCCTGGGGGGCAGCCTCAGTTAACGCCTGGGGGGCAACCTCAAGGTACACAAATCGTGTCTGGGGGGCAACCTCAAGGTCAGTATGTACCTATGGTGCAATACATGCCTCAAGGTCAACCCCAGCCTCAATATGTACCCCAGGGTCAACCTCAGTATCAATATCAACCTCAAGGATGGCAACCTCAAGGATGGCAACCTCAAGGGTATCAACCCCAAGGGTACCAACCTCAAGGGTATCAACCTCAAAGTCAAGGTCAACCCCAGTACCCGTATTTACCTCAAGGTCAATACTCAGGTCAAGGTTATCAACCACCTCAAGGTCAGTCATATGTTCCAAGTATGGGAACTACACCTTTCAATTATCAATCCTATCCTCAATCCGGTTATGGATCTCAGTATCCTCAACCTGTTACGGGTCAATACCCCGGAATGTTAGTGTGGGATCCATCACAGGGTCAACAGGTGTTGCAGCCAAGTTTACAGTTGGTACCTCAAGCTCGACAACCCGTAGTTTCTGGTCCACCCCAGCAACCGCAACCATTCCAGTCAAATGTTCAAACTTCTGTAACTTCGGTAGTTACTCAGCCACCAATTGCACCTAGTACTCCATCTCAAACGGCTGCTGCAACTACCGCTACATCTGCCGCACTTACTTCTGGAGTATCGACAGCTCTGGTTTCTACTGTCTCTGTAACCACTCCTCAGACATCTTTACCGTTGTCCAGATCTACGATTCAAACCACGGTCCAGATGCCTACAGGTCAGCCTGGTATAAGTACGGTTGTCACTACTCAACCTCAATTTGTTCAACAACCATACCAGGGACAGTACCAACCTGGGCAAGCTGTCCAATAGCCAGTATACCAGTATCAACCGTATCCTGGGTACACTTATCAACAACCTCAACAACCCCAGTACGGTCCGGTTAATCCTGGTTTTCCAGGAGGATATAATATCCCAAATGCGACTCCTGTTCCTAGTTATCCTGGATATCCTCCTCCTGGGACTGGTCTTGTGACCCAGAGTTTTAGAGATGAGATTGTTGAAACAGAACGCACAATTCTTTTCGGATGAGATTGCCCAACAATCTTTTGATGCACTTAAACACGCGTTGACCCATGCACCGTTGTTGCATCCTCCCAACTACAACCAGGACTACTTCTTATACCTCGCAGCTTCGCATTCCACTATTGGAATGGTGTTAGTTCAAGAAGATGAATTCGGAGCGGAACATGTGATATATTATCTTAGTAGGACCTTAAACCCCATTGAGCTAAAATATTCACATGTAGAGAAATTGGCCCTGACAGCCGTTCAAGTTGTCCAGCGTTTTCGTCACTACATTCTTCTCCGTAAAACTACAGTTTTTTCGGATTGCAACCCTATGATTTATATTTTGACAAAACAACTGCTAGGGGGCAAGTACTCTAAATGGATCGTTATCCTGCAAGAGTTCGACTTGGAATTTGAGAAGTCTAAGTCTAAGAAATCCTTAGTTTTTGTGGAATTGATGTGTGATTTCCCGCGTGCCGACACAGAAACTGTGGCAGAGGAGTCCATTGCGGACGAATCTTTGTTTCTTATCAGTACTGTAGATCTGTGGTACGGGGATATAATCATCTATCTCCAAACCCAAACCTTTCGGCCTGAAGCTTCAAAGTCGGAACGTCGAAAAATTCGGTTTCAATCCTCGCAATACAAGATTATTGGAGATACACTTTATCGCCGGGGGGCAGACTTAGTTTTTCGACGTTGTTTAACTCACGAAGAGGCTGAGAGGGTTTTGAATGATTGTCACTCTGGAGCATGTGGTGGTCATATGTCTGGGTATGCCACAGCTCAGAAGGTGTTGCGCGCTGGCTACTTCTGGCCATCTATGTTCAAAGATTGTATCATTGCAGTCCGGAAGTGCCACAACTGTCAAGTGTTTGATCGCAAGATGCGCGCACCACCTGCTCCTCTCCACCCAATAATTGCCGTTGGTCCATTCGCCAAATGGGGTATCGATTTTATTACTTGTAACCCTCACTCGGCCGGGGGGCATGCGTATATCATCCTCGCGGTTGATTATTTTACTAAATGGGCCGAGGCGATGCCTACATTCGACACAAGCGGCAAAATAGCTGCAGTTTTCGTATTCAATCATATTATAACTAGGTTTGGTGTCCCACAAGCAATCATCACTGACCATGGGAGCCATTTTCGAAACATCATGATGACTGAGCTTACAAGCCAGCTTGGTTTGCGCCACGATAGCTCTACTCCTTATTATCCGCAAGCCAACGGTTTGGTTGAGTCTATCAACAAAGTTCTGGTTATCATGATCCGACGAACCATTGGTATTCATCGGTCGAATTGGCACAACATGTTATTTTCAGCGCTATGGGCATACCGAACCTCAGTGAAAACTTCAACAGGGTTCACTCCTTTCCAGCTAGTTTATGGTTTGGAAGACGTGTTACCCATTGAATGCGAAATCCCATCACTTCAAATGGCTGTCGAATTACTTCCAGCTACTTCCAAAGAGGAGAAGCGTTTATTATACTTAGCTAAATTATATGAGACTCGACGTGATGCTGCATTGGTAATCGAGACTCATGCAAAGCGAATAAAGGCTCAGTATGATAGAAATGTGACCCCTCGAAGTTTTTCGGAGGGAGACCTAGTGCTATTATATGATCAAGCTAACGATAAGCTAGGTGCTGGAAAATTCGTTCCTATGTGGCATGGACCCTACATTGTAAAGCGAAAGCTAGCAAAAGGGGCTTATGAGCTGGTAGATTTTGATGGGGACTCTTTGGGTAAACCCAGAAATGGACTTTACCTAAAGAGGTATTATGCTTAAATGGTGGGTATGGAGAATTTTTAGTTAAGTTAGGTTTTCTTTCTAGCTAGTGTGTTTGTTAGTTTAGTTAGTGTGCTTAGCTTAGAGAGTGTGTTTTTCGTCGTTATTCTGGCTTATCTTGGTTTTACTCTTGATATTGCAGATGTCGACACCTCTCCAAACATACATTGGATTTGCTGATGGTGCTTGTCGTAGTACACGAAATATCTCTTCCGCAGCTTGGGTTATCTATTCACCCTCTGATGAGTTAGTTTCTATGCATGGGGTAAGCCTCGGTCAAACGACGAACAACATTGCAGAATACAGTGCAGTGGTTGAATTATTATCCGAATCTATTTCATTTGGAATTCGATGTTTGATAGTGAGGTTAGATTCTGAACTTGTTGTATTACGGCTTAATAGAGTATATGCCATTAGAAATCCTGTGTTATTAAGGTTGTTTTTGAGAGTGCGTCTCTTGGAACGTGAATTTGATTACATTGAATATCAGCATATTCCAAGGTCTTTAAATACATTAGCAGATGAAATTGCTTCTCGAATGTTGGACAGACATTTACAATAATCATGCAAGTAAATTTAAAAACATTTAATCACATATGTTAAACAAGATAAGCCGGTAATAATGATATATATATAGATAGGAGTGTGTCAAAAAATATACATCGTCTTCGATCATAGGTTGAAAAACACCTTATGATCGGCAAAAATGATAAGTACAAAAAACCAAAAATGTCATATGTGTCTACAAAAGTGACTAGCCAATCACTGGTGGTGCTCTCTATACGAGACCACTGCCCGCACTACCCTACACAAGAACCTCCTAAAATGTCCTGGGACTGCGACCACATAGCGCTGAAGTCGAATAGGAATATCATCTATGGCGGTCTCTGGTATATCCGCTGTCAGACCCTCTAGATCCTGTTCCAGCTCGGCTAAGGTCTCTGCGGCCGCATCCTGTGGGGGTGGTGCCGGTGCAACTGGATGTCTCCTCTCAAAAGGCCGGAGGTTGGCTGGGCGCTGTGGACCAACATCTACATTTTGAAAATTTTTACTGTCAGTTTTGAGACGATATATATAAAAAACAAAAAAAATATATAATTTGAAAACTTGTGAAAAATAAAGTACCTCTGTCGTCCCATTGTTCACCCTGTGGAAGAACCATGTCCGGATCACCTCGAAAATCTACTCCGGCATACAGAAAGTCCTGAATCGAAAAGACCTGGTCCTCTAACCAGTGAAAATAACCATCAGGGAATCAAACAACTGTCGCGCCCTCGTTAGGATGCCGGGCCATCACCGTAACCCATCGTATCAACTTTGGCTCCCGAGGACCCAAGATATCAACAGTGAGTTGCTGAGGGATCAGCATCGGAACTCTCTCTAAGGCAAAGCTCACAACTAGAGGCCCATATCCAAAGGTCTTCAGTTGTCCGTTCTTTGCCCTAGTCAGTTGGCCCTTCATATTGGCCGACACAGCATCGCACCAGTTGAAGATGGTGCCTCGGAAACAGTCAATCGCCATCCGCATTTGGGACCCGGTGGCAATATGTAAAGCGGCTGCACCGCAAATTCTGGTAACCGTGAAAGCTATAACCTTGAGTTCACGCCGAGAGATGTATTTGATTTCTACGCCTTTCTCATGGTTTTGATTGGGTATGCACCAATCTTCCCGGAGACTAGCAAGGGATTGGCCACCCGGCCTAGTCCCGGCTAGATTGAGTTGCTCGCCCCTATTTGGCAAGCCAGTGAGAAAGTATATGTCAAAGGGATCTATCTCGAGCTGGTGCCCTCCGATGTAAAAGCATTGCTCATGAATGTTCCATCTCTTAACCAGCCACTCCAAGAATCTCACCTGAGCCCTCATGCCAGGTATGGCCTAGTATTTATATAGTCCGCATGCTTTTAGGGCATCAATGGAAGGTTGATGATTAATTGCGGCTAAATCAACGTCCTCGTGCTCTCTTTCTCTCCAATCCAACATGGTGAGTGCCCTACACACCAAGAAATAAAGATTAGAATTTATTTGGGAAATTTTTAATGGTTGTTTTGGGGTTTGGGGTTTTCAAATTCCGCCTTTCGCGGGGGACGCACCCCACATTTAGGACACAGAGCACCGGGACGCAGCTGGCCTGAAGGTGGGCTACGTCCCCCGACCTTTTTCCTGTGTAGGAAAAGGTCGGGGGACGCAGGTCACCCTTAGGGCACTTGCGTCCCCCGCAGAGCGGATTTCAAAACCTAAAACCCCCCAAAAAACCAAAACTAAAACCTAAAACACAATTTTAATCGGATGAAATTGAAGAGGAGGATGTTGTGAAATACCTGGAAGAGACGGCGTTCGATTCTGACGGTCGGATTCTCCGCAACGACCACGGGAAGTTTCTTGCCAAAAGCCCTTTTTTCAACCTCAACAGTAAAATGGTAAAAATGACATGGTAAAAAGTCTTTTTATAGGTTTTTTGGATGAATGAATGCTAGGTTTGTTTATTTTTCACCATGGAAGGATATTTTTCAATGTATTTTTTGCCTATCTTAAACAAGTATGAGTAATGTGTCGTTTTTGTGCAGGACAAAGGGATTTAGAGGGAAAATTGTCATTTTTCACGAACCAAAATATTAGAGTCATCTTTTAAGCCCTTTTCTGACTCCTAAAATATGAAAAGATTGCCGAGCGTTTCTTTTACACTCGTTAAAATGGAATTAAAAGACGGTCCCCTTATAGCCCTTTTCTGACTGTAAAATTAGGAAAAGATTGCTGGGTTTTTGTCGTTTCAAACTCGATACGGAAATAAAACGACGTGTCTTTGATCGCTTTTTACTTTTCAGGTCAGTGGCACTAATTATGAAAGTACTCCTTGGTCGCAAGATCAAGCGGTTCCCCCAGGTATTATTTTATACTTTTTCGGGCTTGAGGGACGCAAATCTATGAAAAAGTTCAACTTGGAGTCTTCTTAAGTTTTTCAGACTCTCTAAAATTGAAAAACACCGAGTTTTTCCTATACTGGACTCGTTAAACATTTCACAGTAAAGGACCTGTTCAATTACAAACAGGAATGAACCACTCCTTCCTAGGGTTTGAATCAAAACTAGGTTGGACTCATCCGAAGGATGAGCTTATAATCAAGCATATGTTATCCTCCTCAAGCTTGTTAAAAATAAAGAGGTACTTGCCAGAAATGGTGGGGGAAAAGAGAGAAGAATGAGCCTATTTGTTATCTTTTGTCTCAGAAGAAACTTTATTACCACTCTTGGACACGACACTTTTCATTCACCTGGGTTGGGAAATCCTTTACCTCATAGTTAATCAAACCACTTTGAAAGTCTTCAGCCGGGTTCCGAGGATTAACTTTGAGTTATTCATCACCAAGCCATCTGTCGTGTCGTTATGTGTTCAAGATATCTGCAAGCAAAACTTTCATCTGCAAAATACTTGTCATCCATTTGACCATCCCTGAGTCAGTCCTTACAACAACATGTCTTCAACTTGAACAAATGATTTCATGTTGTGGGCTTGCCTGCAACGGGTCACTTTCTATCGACATCAGCACATTATCTAGAGAGATGACTTAGAAATCATCAGTACCTTGAAGTCTGCATGCATCAATGGCAGGTTTCTCAGCTTTGACGTCAGTTTACATCATTGACTTTCGATCGAAGGATTCCGTGAAATGTTCGACATCAACTCATTCATTCACATCTCATGGATTGTACTGGGTACTTTGAGAACCATTGACATTACTGGTGGTCTCTCTCACACTTGTTAACAGTTTACATCATCGACTGGTAATCAAGTGGTTTCTACCATGTTCGACATCAACTCATTTATTCACATGGCTAGAATCGTACCAATTCGGGAAGTAGAAATGAAGACCCTGGATCTAGTTTCCACCATCCAGGCTGCGAGGAGTTTTGTATTCATTATCTAAGTAGACTAATCATAAACAGATGGCTGCACCCATACTGTGCTTACAAAAGTCTATGATTATGATGTACTGCAAGATCATTCCTGTATCAGAGTAGTTAGTCTGTTAGTTAAAGTTTTGATCTGAGTATGGGAATGCCTACCTCAGTGATGATATAATCTTATACATGTATTTTGTGTTGAAAATTGCAGGTTCTAACCAGGCTCTCCACGAGATAATCCTTGAAATGATAAAGCACTTCACCCTTCCTAGATAATACAAAACCCTAATCTATTACAGGCTTCGCACTTTAGGGGGCAATCTGTTACACTAAAAAATGTCACCATGGCTATTTACAGTTAGTATGGCTCTATCAACAGTCATGCTACCCTCTTAGGCAAGTCTTATGCCTCTGCTCTCCATGTCAAACTCCAAAAAGAGAGAAAGTCTTTATAAATGTATTTATCTCTGGGTATGCAGGTTCTCTCAACCTTACCTGCGGGTACGCACCCAATGTTCACAAAAGCTGCGTCTTTGGACGCTCTGTATGTAAAGGGGCAGGTGTGTCCCCCTGTAAAGGTCAAAATGCGCAAGTTTCATCTTTAAAAAGTTACTTTTGGTCATTTCTAGAGCATTCTAGAAGGTTGTTCGACGTGTATTGAGCGCCTCCAGATGGTTCATGTACCCCTACCAAAGAGGAACTTATCCCATCAATAAGGGAGCTATCCCATCCAAAGAGGGGATTATCCCATTGATGGTGGACCTGATTAACTTCCTCTTGAGCACTATAAATACAGGCATTGGGCCAGAAGGAGAGGAGGTTGGAAGCTATACATTTCTAAGGGTAGATGCTGCTGGAATTAGGACTCCCATTTAGAAGCTTGTGAGGAGAGATTGCCATCTTTGCTTGTTCTATTTGGAAGTGGGTGAGCTTTGTCAAAGTAAAGGAGAACTCTTGATGGACCCCGGGAGGGACTTGCACAACACCAAGGCTCAGGTTGTATTTGTTCCTTTTGTTACCTATTAATGCAAATGAGTCCATTCTTCTCAATAACTTGTTATTTATGAGTTGTTTCATGTACTCCTTGGTCTATGTGTTAAATATGTTTTATTTTATGAGATTATCAAGTGATATTTAATCATTTGATTGTTAGTGGATGCAGGTTTCAAAGTGAAGGAGGAGCTCATCCGGATCAGCGAGGCTGGACTACTACAACAACGTGGGACTACAGGTAGGATCTAAACACTTGATTTCTTATATAGTAAATGCATGTTTAGGGAAGGATTGCTCTTGTTTGTCTTGTTTGTCACTAGAGAGTCTTAGGCTCCTAGGGAGGTTGGTTGTGTCCGCACAATCGACTCTTTCCGCCTGACAATGACACAACCCAACAGTGCTCATGAACGAGATGTGACATTCGTTATTCAACTCAGCCTTCTATGTGAGCACTGCAACGAGTGAATTGTTGGAAGCGAATGTATAAAGAAAGAAATATTTGTTGAAGTCTGGGCTGTACAACATAGGCACATCTGCTATTTCCTACTTGATATGAGAGAATGCATCCTTTTACCTCTTCCCCTAGCTCTAGACTGCATACTTCTTGATCATGTCTTGCATAGGTTTGACAATTTGTGCATAATATGAAATGAACTTCTGGAGGAAGTTGATCTTCCCCAAAAAGGACTACATAGCTCTGCTGTTGACAGGCTAAGGAATCTATGTTATAGTCTGAATTTGGTCTGGATCAGCCTTGATCCCACTCTTGGCAATGATATGCCCAAGGAGGTTCCCCTCAGACATTGTAAATACACTCTTCTTGGGATTCAAGGACATCCCATACTTTCGACGTTGCTCAAAGATCTTCTTAAGATGGTGCTGGTGGTCTGACCACTTTCTAGAAAAGGTTGTAACATCGTCAAGGTAAACTACCACGCTCTATCCGATGAGCCCACGGAAGGCAATGTCCATAGTGCGCTGAAAATTTGCACTTGTGTTTACCAACCCAAATGGCATTTTTTAGTAAGAGAATATATCCCACTTGGTGTAGAAAGTAGTTTTAAGTCTGTCATGTTTTTCTACTAGAACCTGGTTATATCCATAAAATCCATCAAGGAGAGAGAATATTTCAGCTCCAGATATTGTCTGCAAGATGTGCTCCATAGACAGCATAGGGTAGTTGTATTTCTTCGAGGCCCTATTTAGATTTTGGAAATGTACGCACTAGCGAATATCCCAGAACTTCTTCCTTACTGGAACTAAGTTTGAAACCCAGGTAGAACAACTTAGTCAATTCTTTCAGTATGAGGGTTCAAGTGACAGATGGAATTTTTTGAGTTTCTGCTTAAACAGTTTAACCCCTTCTTTGATAGGAATGATGTGTTGGATTATTCACATGTCACATGTTTTCAAGTCATCATATGTCCACACGAATACATCATGGTACTATTTGAATAGGTAGACAAAGGCTTTTCTCTCCTCTGGTGTGCAACATATACCGAGATTTATGAATTTTGAATCTCTTTTTATTCTCAGGTTAATCTATTCATGCATCAATGTGGAGTTGTGGGTTTTGGTGTTCCTGGGCCCTTTTAAGTGGTTCTACAAGTCATAGAGTTTCTCAAGTGAAATGACACCCTTGGGGATGGGGTTACTTTTGTTGTCATAAGTTGTGTGTTGCAGATACTACTCATGCATGCCTTTATCTATCATTGCATCTTTGAAGACATCAATGTTGGCCATGAAATGTAGTATTTGATTATCATCATCAAAAACACCCAAATTAGTGATGTTGTCGAGGATATATGGCTTATATAAAATTTCAACAATAAATCTATCCCTAAGCGGTGTCATCCTAGAAGCTGCATTTTCTAGAGCATCTACAACTGCATTATGCATTCTTGGTACAAATATGATATTAAAAGCTTGGAATTTAGAGGTACGCCACCATAGCTCTTGCTGGTAACTCTTAAGATGAGGTGAGACACAGTGCATGGTGTTACGTACTTTCCATACCCCAATCTTTGAATCACCTACCACTTTCATCATAGCAATGTTGAGGCTGAGGGCTTTGTACAAACCGAAGACAAGTGCTTCATATTCAACAATGTTGTTTGCGCACTAAAACTCCAAGTGGCTTCAAACTAAATGTTTTCTTTTCCTTTGGTTGATCAAAACACACCTGGCTCTAGAGCCATCCTGTGTTTGGGATCCATCAAAATACAAGGTCCACAAGGTATCTATATAAGGACCGCTTTACGTGCTAGTACTACTAACACTACTACTACTGTTACAAAGTACTGTACAAGTTTCATTTTCACGAATTGGGAAATGAAGAAGACCCAACTGTGTATCTCATGGGGTGGGGCTTAGTTGTGCAAGATAACACCCTCATTGCATTTCCAGAAAGAAATTGTTGAACAGAAGTTATGAAAAATCCAATGGTTCATTCTAACCATTCAAGGGACTAATGCTTTGTTTCATGTATCTCTCTGACAACACTTGAATCTGATTATTTATGCCCTGGTATGGAAGCCATAAGTGTGACGAGTCTATAGCAAAATATCCTTGCAAATTTTTTGACCAATCTCTACTGAGAAGTAAGCCATATGCTTATGGGATGTCCACGATCAAAATTTTGATGCACCGGTGAACTCGTCCATAAGACGATAACTAGATGATCACATCTCAGAGTTTAGTAATGGTTGGAACACATGTTTGGTTGAGTTGGATGATTTGCATAGCCATGCTGCTCCATTGCGCATTGATCTGTTTGGCAATGGAGAGTGGCATGAAATAGACTGATGCGCTGGAGTCAACCAAACAGTTGTGGACATTGAAGTTGAATATTTTCAATGATAACAAAATTGGCGGGTAGAGCTAGTTTTCTTCTTCCATGTGAAGCATGTCAAGTATAGATATGAGTGATCTAGGAGACTTACTTGGTCCCTAGATGGAAGAGGCAACATTGTCTGTGGAGGTTTGCCCCATTGCGCTCAAAAGAATATCCCATTGACCCATGAGTTTGGTAAGCTCGTACAAAGAGATGTTCACATGGGTATTCGTCATTTCTTCAACAATATTGTAATCCAAAGTAGGAAGACCCACCGAGTTGTCTGGGGGAAAACTTGTGTTTGTAAAGTCTAGTGGGGTGTTTTGAAGGGAGCTCCTCATGGACGTATCTTTTGTTCTAGATTTCTTCCCAAACTTGCTTTGTGTTTTTTGTTTTGAGGATGTCGGTGGATCAATTTTTTGAATCATTTGCATGAATTTTTTATGGTATCTCAATCACACTAGGAGCCCCTTGACTTCTCAAGTTGTATTGATCGTTTTGTTTTGGGGGTTCCTGCTTGGTGGTTGTTTTCTTCTGGGAAACACTTAGACATTGATACATGTTAACCACGTGCCCAAAACTTGGAGCTTCATCAGATGCATCATCCTCTTCATCATCTTCATCTTCTGGATGAACCTGCTCATTGACGTTAAAAGGATCATTCATCCTTGAAGCCACAAAGCCCATAACTCAGTTCCAATTTGGACAAGTCTTCTTTAAATTTCATGCTTGGTTGAACTCACAGAAGTTATCCTTCAAAATCAGGTCCATTTGGAACACAACATTTGAACTATGCATAAATTTAACTGGGTGACTACTACATCTACCTAATGTCGCATTCTTCCAGCTCACAAAACTAGAAGGTTTGTTGCTCACTACTGTCTCGGTTGTCCATTTCTTGAGTTCTGATACTTCAGTTGTCAAGGACTTGAGGAGATGAGTAAGGGTCTCCAATTCACTTGTTTCCTTTTCCTTTACCTTACTCATAGCAGTGTGATACCTCCTGCCCACGTGTTTGGAGACCTTATCTGATTCATCATCTACAATGACTCCAATCGAGTGTAGGTCATTCTCTACATCAATTGCTTCTTGGCAATTTTCAGAAAGTGTTGGTTTCCCAGCTTGCTTGAAGAATTGTTCAATGTTGGTTGGTAGTGCAGACATGTAATAGTCGACTATGGTGGAGTCATGAGGTTTAGTGTCTGGAGTGAACTTTTTTAGGATATGGTTAAACCTCTGGTTAAATTATTTTACTTTCTCTTTCAGCTCCATCTTAAGACTACCCAATTTTTTGAACAACGTGGTAGGGATTTTTTCATTAGAAAATTTCTCATGGAACATTCTCTTGAACATCCCTCGGTTCTAAATTGAGTTGATAGGAAGGTCATGGTATGATACATATGCTTTTCCATCCAATGTACATGAAAACATTCTACATGCAATGTTGTCATAACGTACGTTAAGTGTTTGTAGATGTAGGTAGAACATGTCTAGATGATCTTCTTCCTTCACTGCTTTGATAGGGTCATACTTTGTTAAAAACTTCTCTGCATGCCTTGGCATCTTGTGCAAGACACTATGGAGTGCCAATGGGCCCTGTGTCATCCACTAAAGGTTTTGATTAGCCATGTTGTCCTCTTCTTCGTACTCCTTCTCTTCTTCTGTATAAGGTAGTTCAAACTCTGAATCTGTTGGTTCATATCTACCTTCACCTCCTCCGCTACCTCTATCAGAACCTAAGCCCAAGAGTGTGTTGTTAACTTCTTCTCCTTGTAGAAAAACATGAGGTTCCTCTTCATTCTCAACATATTCTGCTACATATTCAAGAGTAGTGAGGATTAATTCTTCAACGGACGATACTACCACTCATGTGGGTGTAGTCTTTTGCTTCCTTTGCAAAGAGGGAAGATTGTATACTCCTAGAACGAGTACACCAACTTTGGAAAATTGATGGATGATGGGATGGAAAGATTGGATGTGGTGATATGAAATTTCTTGTTCGGGTCTAGGAGGTGAGGAGTAACCAACTTCAAAGCTGCATGTGGGAGATAGGCAGTCTATGTTACTACATTGACCAGATGATGGATACGTGGGGTTGAGAGGGAATTCCCCCATAAACTACTGGATGCCTTACTTCTAGCGCCATAAATGTTGATGGTGGTGGACCCACTAACATTCAAGGGATTTCCTTACTATGAAGCCCCAATTATACCTCACACCATTTGGTGTAGGAGTCCCATCCCGTATGATGGCCTCATTTCCATTATCCTAGAGATTTTCCTTAGCTCTTGTTGTTCAACACATGGGAGTGTTATGCTTGTAACTTCAAAATACCAAGGTGAGTGTGCCTGGTGAGTGCTTAATGTAACTTTGTGTCTGGGTTCTCTTACTATCAAAGGGGGGGAGTAATGTGAGCCTCTTGATGAAAGGGAATATTCCCAACCTAGGAAGAAACACACGCAAACAACAACAAGCATCTATCCATCATCTAGTGGATGCAGCAGTCGCGAAAACAAAATTTCAAGGGAAAACACATGCACCGTCCAACGGAGTAGTCCACATGGGGGTGACGGTCATGAAAGTCAAGACATCACAAAGATGGTCTATCTAATGACTGGTAGAGTAATCCACATGGATGGGACAATCGTGATAAATAGTACAACACATCTTCAACAATATGAGTACTAAAATAACCAAAGTAGTTAAACTATCTTAGTACAGGTTAAGCAAACATGCATTACAAATATTTAAAGAATAGTCTTACAACCGGATATAAAACATGCTGGAAAACATGTTGGCCTAAGATAGGCTTCTGAATTAAGAAAAATATCCAAGACACATGTGTACACCATACATGACTAGTCCCAGTAGTGGGACATTGTAGCCATTGCTCACTCTTCAAAGAAAAGACTACAAACTCTAAAGGCTATGTGGGAGGAGCCAAGTTGAAAATTCCTTTGATCATACAATGCGGGGGTATATATATCCAAGGGGGAATAACTGACCCTTGTGACTCTTTGACTTCACTCATGACTATTCGACTTCCTATGAATTTTTGACTTTACATGACTCTTCAACTTCATATGTGGGTCTCTTGGACTTCCACTTTACTTTACATTGATTACAATAATTATGGCCCATAGTAGTGATGTGGCCAAGAAAAATCATGACACAACTCGACATGACACTAGTGACATGTACTTGGTGGTTGTGGTGTTCGTGTTGAGTTGTTGTCCTGTTGAGTGATGGTATGCTCTTGGTGTAAGATGTCTTCACCTCCGCATGGCAAAGTGCATGGGGTCATCGATGGTCTTGGTCTTTTCTTGATGGTGCATGTGTATGTGTCCCTTTCACTCACTGCATGATGTGCTTCATGCGTTCATTCGACTGCAATAGAGTATTCTAGCACGCACTCCTTTTCCATCACATTCATCACTGCACCATGATTGATCCATGTACCTGTTCCTGCAATCACTCATGAAAAGATGACATCAAATCCAAAAATATCCTAGTCTAACATTATGCATTGTTTTTCATTTCGGTGCAAGTGACTTGGAGAGGGACCAGGCACTAAAACTGTGTAGAGCACAACTAAGGTTGGGATACTATGCTTAGGAGCACTATTGGGAAAAAATGTGCATATGACACTTGGAGACAGATTTACGCAATCCAATACAAAAGTGGCAGCTACAGGGAAAAACCCGTTTGGGAGGAAGAATTGCGTAGATTCAGGGAGGAAGACGAGGAAGAGTGTCGGGGAGTTATTTAGCCAATCTATGCAATTTTCAAGGGGAGCATAGGGAAGGTCATCCATATGGTATCTACACAATTTCTATGGGGAAGGCAGTGCGAGAAGTTTGAAGCACTGGGAGGAAAATCTGTGTAGTTTTCGAGAGGAGGATAAGACTGGGTTGCAGGAGTTGTTGATCAACATTGCGCAATTTTGGGAGATAGTCCGGGGTAGAATGTTACTGTGCAATTTTTGGGCTAATTGTAGAGTGGGGTAGAAGGGCAGGTGACAGAAAAATTTGTGCAATTAATGGGATGACTACAAAGAAGGCTAGCAGGGAAGCCAGCCTGGTAGATCTACACAATTTCCCAAGACAATGCAGTGATAGGAAGCAGAGGCCTGTCCCACATGTCTATGAAGTTTCTCTAGGTAGTGCAAGGTAGTTAGCCTAGACAAGTTTTTTGTAGTTTTGGAGATCATTGTAGCCCTGAATCACAACTCAAGTCATTTTTTCCAGTTGACGAGTGGGAGGCTTGATGGGTGATCTTGAGGCGAGCACAAACTCGATCGGGTTCTGGGACAACTTCTACACAGTTTTGGGAGACAGTCAGCTGGTTCACTTCTAGAATTCAAAAGTGCAGGTTTCCTAGACGACGGCCTCAAGCTATATGTAGTTTTTGGCAGCAGTGCAAGGTCACTGAGATCAAGGTTCGGTTGACAGAGGGTTGTCTGGTCAACCAATTTTCAGGAAAATTGACTAAGTTTGAAAGAAAGTGTACTTGTGCAAACATGACATTGTGATCACACACTTATCATGACTCAATGACAAGACACCTCAAACCAACAAGATAAGCTTGTGCTCAGTGACACTGACTCAAAGGTTTAAGAGTGACATGTGTGACAATTGAGATATGTCTTTGAATGAACGTGATGACACTTGTGTGATAATGTTAACAACTTTTTGTGTGAGTGCGACCGATGTCAAAAAAGTGAAAACAACTCATACACACAAAAATGAACCTTCAAAAATTTGAGAAGAAACTCGCAAGCATGACATAGTGATCAACATGCCAAAATATGACCATTGGTCGATCAAGTGAAAAAGGTGTAATAAATCGACAAGAATTCATGGGATGAGCTCGAGTGTTTGTAACCATCAAGGGGAAAAACCAAGGAAGGCTCCTAAATTTTGATGCAGGCCAAAATTTTCGAGGGTGTTGCAACTGCTACAACAACACATAACTATGCAACTTGGCCCCTTGTATTCCCTACACCCAAGTGTGTTGCAAACTTGGAGGAGTGAGCCTCTCTAATTAGCTGCAATCGCTCACCTTTAGGAACACATAGATTATCTAGCCTATAGTGTAACCCATTATGAATATGGTAGTCAATAGAGTTGTCGCCATCGTGCACATGACTCTGAATCTGCAACTATTGATACACCTCCTTGAAGTCCTCATCCTTTGAATGTTCTTCTCTATGTGCATCATGGGTGAATGGTTCTATGTGCATAAGACTTCCCAAAGCTATTATATTTTGTTTGAGTCGCCTTTAAAGCATTTTAGCTAACTTGTTTATGCTTCCCTTATTTTACTTAATCACTAAATGAAACTATTGAAGAAACCACATCCAGTTGTAGTGCATGGTCTGTTGTAGCTTACTCTAGGGTTGTAGGTACTATAGAATTTGGTGATATGTGTGTACTGTCTCCTTTACCATTAAATAGTGCTTCCACTTCTTCACATATTACACAAACACTTTTTTGTTGGTATGGTAGTTAAGAAGTGTACCATTAAATACTTCTGAATGGTAACATATAGGTCATCCTCCTTGCATCAAGATTGTTGCCATAACATACCCACTCACATATGTCTCTACTTAAAAGAGTTTTTGTAATTTTCGTAATATTATAACTGGTTCCTAACTGATCTTCCTCTTTAGCTTCTCGAAATCCCTTTTCTAACCCTTTCCACCTTTAGAAACCCTTGCCACTTATTGGTATGGCGTGAAGTGATGGTGGTACCATTGAAAATGAGACTATGAATTTCCTCAGGTATTTTTCTACCCTAATGAAAATCTTGACCTCAGAAACATGACTAGGCCTCAACCATTTCATGATGGCCTCCATCTTGGTAGGATTTATCTTCAATTCTCCTCCACCTACCATATACGTCAAATACACCAAATACAGTTGTGTGAACTCAAACTTCTCGAGATTTTCTAGTAGTTGGTGCTTCTTTAATGTCTCCAACACCTACATCAAATGTGAGATGTGCTCCTCCCAAGCAAAATTGTATGTCAATGTATCAACAAAATAGATAATAACAAATGAATCTATAAAAGGGCATACTACATCATTTATTAATCTAACAAATGTAGTTGGTGCATTACATAGGCCAAATGTCATGACTATCCACTCATACAAACCATTCCTAGTTTTGAAGGTGGCCTTCTAGGTATATTCTTTTACTTGAACCTAGTAATATACACACTTTAAGTCCTACTTTCTTAAGTATTTTTCTTGTTGCAATTGATCCAATAGACCATCTATCATGGGCAAGGGGTACCTCTTCTTGAGCATGATTTTGTTCAAGGCTATGTATTCTATACACATCCTCCAAGTCTCATCCTTCTTTCACACAATGATGATGGTTGACCTACAGGGTGACGTACTTAATTGAATGAAACCCTATTCCAGTCATTGCTACAGATGTTTCTTCACATCACTTTCTTTTATAATAGACTACTTGTACAACCCATTCCTTTTTAATGGAAAGTGTGACAATAATTGGATCTCATGCTCCACTTCCCTCGTAGGTGATAACCCTTTAGGTTTTTGGAACACATTCATGTACACATGTAGCAACTTCTCTAGTTATTTTTTTATGTTTCTTAGTACACCCCTCTAGGGATGCATTTTTTCTTACTGACTCTTCTGCAAACTGATCCTCTCTTAAAAATAATAAAACATACTTCTTCCTAGAACTGATCAATATATTGGCTTAGTTAGCACTTACCAATGAATTTTTTGACATTCCTTTGTGTTCATTAATGGTTAATGGTTTTCCATCCTTCACGATCCGATACTAGGTTTCTATTGGCATGAATATTTTATCTTGCATGTACATGTAGGGACCACCAAACACAACTTCACATACATCAAGGAGAACCACATCTAGTTCTACGTCATCAATGAAATCAACACTAATGAAAACTCTATTTTTTCATTATTTTGTTACGTTCAACTCTCAATCCTTATTTACCGATCCTAATGGATATGGCCTTGGATTATCACAAACTTCCAATCCCAATTTCTTGACTAGATCTGCTACAATGAGAATCTCATGTGATCCTCACTCGAACAGAGAATCAATATTGGTCTTTTTGACCTATATCTTTATATGGAAGAGTATAGACATTTCTTTATTTTCCTATTGTTGAACACTACTCAGATTCACCTCCATCTACACTGATGTATAGACAATATTCTCATCCACATCTACTCTTCTTTCAAATTGGTTGCTCAAATAAGTGGCCATTTGATTCTTCTTCTTGTCATCTTTCTTTTTATTCTTCACGTTAAGCTTTGGATGCAACTTCGAACACTTATCCTTTGGATGGTCGTCAATGTTGCAATGGCTACAGTGGTTGCTGGTGTCTTTGCACTGGAGTGTTATCGCTATTGTATTTTTATATTTTCCCCATTTTTTCTTCTTCTCCCCCTCCTTATAAGTGTCATGTTGCTCCTTCTACTTCAATCCACTTTATTTTTCTTTCTTCAAGCCTATGTTCTCTAGGTAATGTACTTGTACACATGCCTCATCCACTGATTTGGGCTTCAACGACATCACTTTCTCATGGAGATAGTAGTATAGGCCCATAAAATACTTAAGTAGTACATATGGATTATTTTGGGAAATACCAAGCACTATGGCCATTTTCCTGAACTTTTTGGTATTATCTTGAACAATTTTCCTCGGCTTTTTCCTAAAGTAGTGCCACTGGATCCACAGGTCCTCTACATACCCAATAGGGTAAAAATATGGCTTATGAGGCTGTTTAAGTCATCCCACTTAATCACTAGAGGTTCCCCCTCTAACCTTAAGTTCTCCATTTTGCTTTCCCACTAAGTTAGTGCATGACCCTTAGTTGCAAAAATGAAATCTCTTGGTCTTCCTCAAATTGATGGACACTAAAATACACTTCTAATTGTTGCAACCAGTGACTTAGCTGTAGAGCGTCGATGTCACAATGGTGTGAATTAATATCAACCTTTTCTTCAATTTTTAATAGGGACTTTAAATGATTCACAACACTTGAACTGGTTCGATCTTCCTTAATTCCTTTCTTTGACTAGTTCTTGTTTTCTTCCTAATCTCTTGCTCTCCCCTTTAATTTGTCTTCTACATTAGAACCCCCATTTTCTCCAAATATCCCAAGATTATTTGTCAGGGCCACCATGAGGAGATTTACATTCTGATCTGTATCAACAAATTTTTGCTCCATCCATGAAAGCCTCTCCTTTGTAGGATCATGAGGGTTATGCACAGATTTGTCAGCCATGATCATGGTTTTATGACTTTTGGCCCAGTCAATATATATCACCTATAAATTTCCACAATATACCCAAATAAACTTTCTTCGATACCACTATCATCTATAAATTATTATAGATATTCCACTAGACAATTTTTCTCTATAGATCTAATAAAATATACTTTAAAATCCATAAAATATACACTATTACAATTTTATTTCCCTTTATATTTATAGATTTGCAAATTATTTTTAATAGTGTATGCATGTGAACTAAAATTATGTATAAAATAGAGAACAATGAAAACAAAATCTGAAACACAGATTTGACACAATATATGACCTAGGAAGCCCTTTCAAGAGAAAAACCTAGCTATAAGTTGAGGTCACTCTACTCTCTTTCTCTAAATTGAAATATTATTGCGAGTACAAACAAGTATGACATGTGGCATGTAGGTGGTTGAAGGGAAAGTACCCCTAGAGTCCTTTGGGCTGAGACTCTACCAGACTGAAAATTGCTTATACAAAGAAACACACACACACAGCCATCTTTTTTACTTTTAAGCAAATTCTAATGTTTTAGGGTACATACCTAAGGTCCTACGTCTGAGAAGACCGTTAGGGTGCAAACCCTTCTTGGAGTTCCCTTCTTCTTTCTCTGACCTGCAAGACAAACAAATCAAAGAACTCAACAGTACATGTATAGAAGTTTATGTATAAATCATCTTTATGCTATAAAGTTAGTTATAAATAATCTTTAAGTAACTACTTTCATAAGAATTCAACACAAGAATCTCATAAGCATAAAGAAAGATTATTCGGGAACAAAGACGTGTTTCTTTATATATAAAGGCAAATAAAGTACATATATCGGAAAGATATCACCTGAACACCTTCAGCAGGCTCCAAGCAAGCTTCCTCCCGGATTCGTTCCAGCCTCCAGCAAGAGCTCCTTCCAAGTCCTACTCAATGATGATGTCAAGGATGAATGATCACCAATACACATGGAAACAAGGGTTTCCTATGCAAAATGGGGGAAGTGCAGGATGCACCAAGGACTTCAGACCTGGTCTAAGGGAAAACTCTCAGCATAATAATCTTGCTCTCCTTTCTCTCTCCCCTTGGCCTTCCCTTTGATGTCTTTTTATACCCTCTCCAAAGTAGTTTTTTAGTTAGGAGTTGGTTGGGAACAGTTGGGCCACGGGCACTAACAGGTGATCCAGCAGGTAAACCCGCGATCACCGCCCGAAAAAGAGGAAATTATATTTTTTTAAGTGTTTTAATAGATACACGCGGGTTGGGTATGACAGACCCGCGTGTACACGCGTTTAACACAGGGCAAAGTCGCGTACAGGGAATAAAACACTGTTTTTTAAATTTTTGGACCAGGTCTGGAAGGAGGGGTTGCCCTAGGCCATAAGTGCAGCATCACAAACCATAAGAGTGAGATTTGGAGCTATAACAGATGCCCCCTAATGTATGAGGTCAGAAGGGGAACATGATGGCCGAAATACATTAAGTAAGTACAAGGAAAGGAACTCTGCCGAAAAACCGAGGAGGACTTCACCGGAATTCAGCCTGCCAAGCCACCGAAAGGAGATCAGAAAGAAACACTGTCTGAGGCGGGCATACCCATGCTCAGGAAAAGTAAAGCATGTCCGCATATCAAGTACAAGCGGATCCACTAAGTATACAAGTATAAATGACTGTAAAAATACATAATGGATCATCTGATCATAATGAGTAAGTACATGTCTGAATATCACATATAAAACTGTCAATGATGCTGAAAGATGCAACGGATCACTGAAATCAAAGACTGATCCCATAAGGTACCAACTGAACATGATGGAATAGGATGGTACGACACTGCAAACTCAGGTGCCAGCATATAGAATGTCGCCATGACTGACTGCAACATATAAGGTGGAATGGTATCAACTAGCAGCAACAGGAGCAACTGTCAAGTGAACCAATGAATGCTGATACAACCTGAGGTCTTCACCGACCGCCGTGGTACATTTCTACACCATGGGAATAAATGATCTGAAGTCGACCATGTGAGAAATCGTTTGATTACCGGTCATTGATGTATACCGTTAACAAACGCGAGACTACTCACCGATAATGATAATGAGCGTCAAGGTACCCAGTACAATCTAACAAGTGTGAATAGATGAGCTGAAGTCGAACACCTGTAAGAATCTATCAATCAGGAGACAATGATGGTTTCCCACTGTCGATAGCGAGGAATCTGCCACTAATGACTGCAAACCCCAAGGTACTGCCAAATGGACTCTAGATCTTTGCCCCAGAGCAATGAGTCGGAGTCGATAGGGAAATATCCGCTAGAAGGAAGGCATTAAGGCATCCTCCATCAATCTAGCGCGAGTGTAACCCGTAGGCCAATAATGTGGAAGGAATCGGACGAAAAAGATGTAGTAACCCAACCGAAAGTACGTTTCCGGCGTACACAAGATGTGGCTAGCGCACGGCAGAAACCCTCTGAACCAACCAATAATGAAAGCTGACACAGAGGCGAGGTATCCACCAATAGGGTCAAATGGAAACCAAGGTACTGCACGAATCCCAATGTGTGATAATGTATGCTGATGTCGAACACAAGGGAAACCACTCAGTCAAAGACCCATGATACTGATCGATGCTGAGCACAAGGTGACCTATCAATAATGAAAATAGGGCCAGGGTGCGGTCTCTAGGTCTGCCCTCAGAGCAATGTGTCGTCGTCGATAAGGACAAGACCCGCCAGCAAGAAGTCAATGGGGACCTTCTCAAACCGGCACGAGTGAAGGACCAATATAACTGATGTGATGATAGACATGACACTGACAACCAGGGATGGCCGACTGAAAAATGAGTCAAGAGACACCGCAGAAAGGCCGACTCAGGCTAACTTCCCTTGAACAAAAGCACGACTCAATGTGACTATGTGGCAGCATATAATGAATCTATATAAGTTCGTCATGCAGGAGGCACGAACGAACCCTCCATATGATTGGAAGAGATAACCAATCGGGGGAGAACTGACTCGATAACAAGGTTATGGCTTACCTAAGTCAAACTAAATCCCACCCATGCGGAGGAGACTTTGTTTTGAGTGCTTTGTTCAAGGGCGACACGACTGACTCTAGCTGCCAACAATAAATGGAAATAATGTCCCTGTTCCCGCTCTTTTTGGAATATTTAATTTTTTTGTCTTTTTCTAATAAGCCGGAAAAAGAATAAAAGAATGCTATGGTACAGTGGAAAGAACGAGTGTCGGTGAAACAGATGCTCTAGTTCCTGGGAAAGGAACGTTCCTATGCTCAATGCAGGGAGGTGAAAAACTGGTCAGGGACACTCAGAGGTATGTCCCTTCCACGGATCTGGGTATGTCAAGCTGCAGAGGTCAAGGGTATGCAAGGTTGATTTTTTGCAGACGTCATGGTCAAAAGTGGGCTTAAACACGAGTCCAAGTGAAGCCGGCTATAGGCCAAAAGGTGCAAATGGTCAACATGCAATGCAGAAGTACAACTCAACACACATAGGAGCCTCTAGGGTATAAGGCCAGAACAAAGCGAAGAAGCAAAGAAGAATGAGTCTTCAACGCATAAGTCATGGCGGGACTACAGAGGACTCCCGAGCCTACTCAAAACGAAGCAGCATGGGCAACAAATGTCAGTGAGGTGCTAACTAGGATGCCCATGTAAAAGGATGGCTCTACCATCATGTCATGATTTAAAGAATCGGCGAGTGAAAATGGCTTGCGAACCATAACATGATGGGGTCGACCCTACGGCAGATGTATCGGTCAAATGGAGGCTAGTATGCATAATGCAATGGAAAAATGGTGTCCCTAACCTATATGCCAGTGAGAACACGATACCTGCCATGACGGGTCAGCAGTCATGGAACCGTCTCGAACCGTCGAAAAAATGTCCAAAATGTCCTGAAAAACAACTCAATCTCGACATTCCAAGCTCCCAAGTTAAAAGTGATATGAAACCAAACAAAATAAAATTTTGAAAAAATTTTGCATTTTCAAAACTTATAAAAAGAAATTTTGGACTTACCATTTTCACCGTTTGACTTGGAGAGCAAATTGTGGAGCAAAAGGAGCAAACTTTCCCCGTGACTTATTCAACCGTTCAAACTTGCCGAAAACTTCCAGGTAAGCACTAAACTTGTCTTGCAATCAATTGTGATAGTTTTTAGGAAGTTTAATTAATGTTTCACCGTTAGATTTTTGCAAAAAATTGCTCTGCGGCGTACACGCGGGTTGGATGTATATAAATCGCGTATACGACGGCCCTACACGCGACTGTGTATAGGGTAAACCGCGTGTGCGCAGCGAAAAATTTTTATATAAAAAACTAATGGATGAAATTGATTTTTTTCTTCCAGGATGACTCTCACATGGCGTGAAAGAGAGCACTCAGCTGTAGATAATGAAGTTATGGAGAATGATGAGGCATTAGATGCCTTACGGGGATGCGGATTGTTAAAATTCTTTAAGTTGCCGAATATGAAAGCAAATGTGCGTCTGCTCGAGAGACTTATTGATTACTGGGATGTCGAGGAAGAAGCTTTTATGATTGATCAAATGCCACTCAGGATAGAAGTGGAAGATATATATTTCATCACGGGCCTTTCCCGAAGGGGAGAGGTAGTCCACTCCCGGGGCAGGACCCGGAATAGTCTCAGCGTAGACGACTATGTACAACTTTACTGCCCAGGTCATCGGAAGGTCGGGAGTCAGATCTCGATCCCACACGTGGCGAGTTTGTCACTGCGGATAATCCTGTTCACCATAGCTCGAGTGAACGGGTCATCTTCGCTACATCAGGCATCATGAGTAAACATGAGCGTAGCAGTGGACTGTCTCACCACGGTGTTTGACTGGTGTACTCCTCTACTTGCCAACATGAAGGAGCAGCTTGCTTCTATCAGGAAGGGACAGACCAAGAACTTTGGGTATGGGACCATTTTATGCACATTTTTCTTCGAGAAGGTTCCTGCACTCCGTCCCAGGATAGCAGTTCCCATCAGTAGTCCACGTGATCCACGTATGGGCCGGTGGGCTGACTTGATGAAACGTCTGGGGGGTGGGGAAGTGCCCAGGAATGCATTCGACGACGACTTTTTTGCTTGGTGGGAGCAACAGATCATCGCCATAGACGACTACCCCTATGCTGGACTGGATTTCCGAGGAGATCCTGACCTAGTGCTGCCACCAGATGCAGCATGGGGCGAGATCGGTAAGATTTTTTGATTTTTTATGATTTTATGATTTTTAGGATTTTTCAAGCATAATGATGAACTTTGAAAAATATATTTTTTTGATGAGATTCAAATGACTGATATGATGATCATGTTTCAGACATTGGGCCTGTGCGACCAGATGGATTCCCACGGCACGGACGGCGTGGCCGAGGAGCCGAAGAGGCGGCTGCGGATGCGGAAAGGACCCTCGCCAACGTGCAGCGACACTTGGCGAGATTGAGCTATCAAGTACCGATGGCCGAGATAGAGGACCTTCCTCCAGATATGCAGCGTCATGTGGTTGGGATGCCACGTGACTGGGTTCGCGTTTTTCGGCGCGTGGCCAATGCTATAGTTAGTTATTTAGCTGCTCATCCAGAGCCGAGGCATTAGATATGCCTGACATGATTATGGGCATTTGAGTCCCAATTTTGTATATTTTTGGACACACATATGTACACTCGAGACGCTTTGTGATATATATATATATACAGTTTGACTTTTTGATGCATGATTTTATGATGATGAATGATTGATATGCCAGTCTAATGCTTGATTAGCGATAGAATCAGCTAACCAATTTTGAGATCTTGGAATGTGCAAATAATTAATGTAAATAAATGATCTTTGCAACAACCTCACCCTTAAATATTGGCGATATAATGATGGATCTCTAACCCGATAAATGTTATTTAACTGAGACACTATCAATTGAGAATCAAGATACACTACCAACGAGTCGATCCCGTAAGAGATTGCCTCGGATAATAAATTGATAACAGCTGTATACTCGGCCATATTGTTTGAAGCAGGACCGATACACACGCCTCTCGATGTCATCAACTGACCAGTTGGGTAATAAAGTACCCAAGCTGCGGAAGCAAGATTCCGAGTGTGCCGACTAGCACCATCGGCGAATCCAAAATAAACCAAATCATCCATCAACACCTGCCAAAGCAGACCAAAAGTGCTGATATCAGAAAAACGCTCGATAAGATATGTACAAATATACATAAAATACAAAGAAGCCATTGCCTGGTAAAACTAAGCAAAATACTTCCTGAGGTAGAGCCCGTCAGGGGGCTCCGCCAACTGACACCTAGGGATGTTTATAGGTACGACGATCGAACCAATCAATATACTCTCTTCGGCAAATAAATGTGTCGGAGCCAAAGGGACCGTACAAACATCACTAGTCGAACTGGAGGACCGAGATTCTACTTCATGCACAGGGGAATGAAAGTATAACCGACGATGTAAATCTTCCAAAGGTCGATCTACGGCCGTCATTGCTTCGAATATCGCTTCATCCGATGGAAAAACATTATCCGAGCAATCCGATGCAGAGGTGGAATCAGGGGTCCGAAAATGAGCCACATCACCATCTATTTCTTTCCCAGAGGAGATAGTAGAATGGTTATCTACAGCGTTATCGATAGATTCACATCTAGGTTCTGCTGCAGACATAAGAGATTCTATTTCACCCACCTTGTCGTCACCTGATGTGGTCACAGAGGAAGCTAAGGTTCCAGGATTCGAAGAATAAAGAGTTTGGACAAACTCTCTCTGTAAAGGATCCCTGGAGGATGAAATTGTATCTATACCAACTGTAGGAGGGGGAAGGTTAAACGTACCCATCAATGAAGAATACATCCCGACTCCTAGACTCTCAATAGGCGGACGGGGGTTACCCACTAAAGGAATGGTAGAGTCAGAGTTTGCTTGAGGATCAGCTGGACAATAGTCCAATTGGTCAACCTTAACGATTTTCCCCTCATAAGGAAAGCAAATGACACGAAATAGAGTCGAAACAACGGCTTCCATCTCGTATACCCAGTTCCTTCCTAATAGGATATTATAATCTAGGTTAGCGTCTATGACTTCTACTTCAATATTAACGACCTTTCCTCCAACACATATAGGAAAAGCCGGGATAATCCCGTACGGTCTATGAGAGTGACCATCAAATGCTGTCAATAGGGTGGGTGAAGGAACAACCGTCGGTGATCCAATGGCCTTCCAACATGACATAGACATGACACACGTGGAAGCTCCCTCATCTACAACCGTCCGGAAAATATTCGTTTTCTGGTAGGTAGACTTTATCTGGAAAGCCATGTGATGAGGAAGTCTCTTTTTGACATTACTCATATCAAAAGAGAGAGCTAAGGAATTACTTGGATCTACTGCCCCCATTGCCAATAGCAAGGCACTTCGTTGAGTAGGACATGTCTGGAGAACCTCTAACGCGGACATAGCACATGGACTCTGAGCCAGATCCTCGACAATGGAGTAATTCTGGGCTGCCCTAATATTAGGGTTGATAGTCGCGCGTTTAGCTGAACCTTTCGGCACCCGAGGTATAGTCTCAACAGAAGGTCGCTCAATATGAAGTGGGTTGTTAGTTTCGGGAACTGATTTACCCTTAGAATTTTCACCTTCACCATAATCGCGTGACCGTGTGGCCACATTAGCGTGAGCACCCATCATGAAAACATTTGATGACTTGTCCCCTTCCTGGTTGCCCCCTGCGGAGGTACCAGGGTTCGAACTTGCGCCAGCAAGAAGTTGCTGCCCTTGGGGAAACGGGTTAGTTAACACAGCTTGCGAACTAGAAGTCCCTTGCTGTCCTAACAAGCGCTGAGCGTCTTCAATTCTAGGGCAGAGATGAGTTAGATGGTCTCCTTTGCATAACTTGCAAGGAAACTTAACTTTCTTTCTCGACTCATTTCCACCACCACCAGCGTTGTTGCCGGATTTATTTGCATCGGGCTTCCCATCCGAGTTCTTCTTTTTACCACGTCCTTTCTTTTTCCCATCGGAATTTTGATTTCCTTTGGGGTTATTGGATTGGACGGCGTTAATGGAAGAATTTTGGGAAGCAGGAGGATTAGACATTGTGACTTGGTTGTTAGGAGCAGTTTGTAATGACAACTGCTGCAATTGATTTAGCAAGTTCACTGTAGTTGAGTCTACAGACCCCACGATACCATCCGCATGCGGACCTGGCTTTGGCTTAGCTAAATCAACCTTAGATCCAGGAGCATCTGGCAAGTACTTTTGGAGGATCCCAGACTGAGAGTAGATCAGTTCTAACTGCTGGGCCCTGAAAATGGCTTGCTCCTCAGAATAGACCCCAGACATGGAGACATCCTTGGAGATCTCAGGTTGCAAAGACTTCAAAAACCACTCTAGACGGTACTCCGGAGGGATTTCGGCTTTAATGAGCCTTTTTCTCCGTCTCCATTCCTGTATGTGATCAGAAATGTGGGTTGCCTTATCCTGACGAAAGGTAGCCAGAAGTTCAGTTCCGGCATCATAGCGGACAGGCAACTGAAAGTGATTCAAGAAGATATTAGCTAAGTCTGCGAACGATGTAAAGCTGCCCCCTGGCAACTCTATGTACCATTTAGCCGCATTACCAGTCAAGGTGCGCTGAAAAAGTCTCAACCTAACCGAATCTTCGATGAGGGAGTTAGATGAGCACCACAAATGGAATGTGGTTACATGATCGCCCGGATCTTCACCACTCTTCCCTTCGAATTTTGGGATGTCCGAAGGGAGTTTGGTTGGGACCGGAGGCCAGGCTGGATTGTATCTGATAGGGTCGTTCGTTAGCTTAGTGAGATCTGGCAAGTTTAACGTTGCCAGAAATGGAAGCCTAGGAGGACCTAGGGGATTCCACCCAGACTGGGCAGAACTCCCCAAGTTCTGAAAAGATTGTCCTAGGATTTGAGAGGCACCAGGCTGCCCCAAGTGACCAGTAGAACCAGCTGAACCAAAGGGCAAGCCTTGTGGTCCAGCAAAATTCGGAGTTTGACCAACTCCTGCCGTATAAGCTCCATAGCTTGCAAAGTTTCCTCCTATAGAATTGTAAGGAGTCGATAACCCCTGATATGGGTTCCAAGCCGAAGCGAGGGGAGGAATACTTTGAAACATGCTAACCGTGGAATACGGCCTACTTCCTTGTTGACCGATGAATGGATTCGCAGTTCCTGCGTTACTAGCCCCAGGGTTATTCCAACCTTGGAAAGGATTGCTGCTTTGTCCTATTGAAGAAAAAGGCATGGATCCTACCGTTGGGTTGGAATGTGGAATATGACCACTTCCAAAAGGAAAACCCTGAAATGAAGCCGATCCGCTCATCATGGACGTAGCGGCATTGAACGGAACTGACGGAATACCCTGTGATTGGGTGCCAAAAAGGAAGGAACCAGTACTAAAAGCATTGGTTTGGGCATTTCCACTCGTGGACGGAATGGAGGTAGACCCAACCAAAGATGTGCTAGCAAACGATCCGAACAAGGAAGCGGAGGGGATGGAAATGGTTCCTCCCCCTTGCACCGATGTTGGGGTTTGCATAGTCGCAGCACTTGTGGAAGCCATGCTTCCAGTAGTGATCATAAATGGTAAGCGCGTAGCGTAACCTGGACTCGCTGGTCTATATAATGGAGGCCCAACGTATTGCAATACGTCTGGGTAACTAGATGGTAGTGGAGAATTTGGAATCACTAATGATTCTGAAAGTTCTTCTACCTCTACGTTATCCTCCGCTTGAAAGCGAACTTGAGAAAAGACTGGAGCGTCCCTCTCTTGTTCAAAAGTACCAGGCCTTGCTTGGCCGCTAATATCCCCGAGAGGAGGATCAATCCCCGATGCGTCAGCCGGCGTGGGACGGACCCCACCGGTAGTATTCCCTCTGCGCCTTCTAGGAGAAGGCTCTAAACTAGGTGGCGAGAGACCACGAAGTCTTCGAGACCATCTTGGAGACCGGTCAGCCACTTTGAATTTTTTGTTATGATCTTATCTAAAGACTCAAAAAATTAAAAACTAGGCCAACTAGGAGCACAGAGCACACACTAAAAAATTCCTAAAGATACAGCCAGTCAAACAACTTTCAAGTATTTCCGCTCCGGGTGATTGAGACCGGACACCAAAATACGAGAAAGTGAATCAAAGGGCCTTCCGAGGATAGTCTGGGATGATGAGGGCCCAGTCCTATCAGCGAAGGTATCAGAGGAAGTTACGCTGACCTCCTAACAACAGTCTGCGCCGGTGCAAGCCCCCAAGCTTCGCAAGGGTGCCCTCCGGAAGTACTGTCGAGAGTGATACAACGTTGACCTCAGGTGCCACGGGATTCCCCTCCGCAGCCACCTATGCAGATCCCTAGGAGAGGCGACTATGGGTACCAACTCGTCGCAGAAGCCAGGCGGAACAGTCGTGAGGTAAGTTCGGACAAGTAGGAGAGGGGGTATCTCTCTTCCCTGTCTTCACAGACCCTCGTGCTTAACTCCCAGATCCGGAGTCTTCCTGGTCTCCCTAACGCTATTGGATTTACTCTCTTTAATCAGACTCTTATGTTTGACGTTTTGTGTGGCCTTGGAGAGTTAACTCTCCACTCGCCTAATCCAAGGCCCTAAAATCCTAAACTTGTTGGTGTAATAATTAAAACAAAAAGTTCTAGTGGATTTTAATTAAGCGCTTGATTTTATTAGGCTGTTCTTTAAGTCAAAGGTAATGGAGGTGAAACTTGTGGTGTTTTATGGACGCAAAAGAAATTAATAAAACCTAGCTACATGCACATGCACTTTTGTTTTCGATGAATAGCAATTTCTATGAGGTTCAGAAGGCACTTGTAATATAAACAAAAAATTTTCCTTTTTCTTTTCAGACTCCACACTCACAAAACTAACAAAACTAAATATGCCTAAAAAGAGATGCAAATCTTTCCCTAATGCAAGAACTAAATGTGGATGCACAATTCAAAGACTACTCTAAAAACAAAGAAGGAAAGTTGCTGCTTTACCAAATTTTGTCTTGCCACTGAAAAGCTTAGATAGAAGATGATTTGTTACTAATCATTTCGTCCAAACAATAAAAACAAGTTTTAAGATAAAAAACAAAGCACTTTCACTTCGCAAAAAAGGAAATCAGATGAGAAGCAAGTTTAAGAAAGCGAAACTCAAAAACTTTCAAAAGATTTTCTTTCAATCAAACCAAAAAGTCTTTTTCAAAGGAAAAAACTCTCAAAAATACTGACACCAATGATTGATAAACAAGCAACCAAACACTTTTGTGAATTGACACCAATGAAATGATGAGAACTCAACAAAAATAAAATGTGTTCGAAGTCGCTTTTGACAATCACAAGCAGCAATGAAAGTCCAAGAAATCAAAAGACAAGTTTCAAGGAAATGGTAACAAACAACTTTCCCGAAACGAAGGAGCAAATGGTCATAAAAATGATTTCGTTAAGCAAACACAAATGTCATGAAAACAAAATGGACACAAAGATTTTAAGACAATCTTCCCACTCTGCCGAAACAGAGCAATCAAGATTCTTAAAAAGAAACCTTGTGTGTCAAAAATCAATGACGCTTGCAATCAACGAAAAACAAGACTAGCACTCCTAGAGAGAGTTCGAAACAAGATACCCCCTGTTAAACAGAGAACTGTCACTGGGAATTGACTGCTTTAAACTGACCCAAACCACCAGACAGACATTCAGCCAAAAGAAAAATTATAAATCTTGAAAATTATGTGATATACGCGCCTGCAATTATTTGCAAAATGCGTGTACACGCGACTGTAACTAAGGAAACCTGCGTATACGCGGGTTTACTTAGTGCAACTTGCGTATATACGCTTCTGTAATCCAGAAAAAGTGCGTATATGAAGTGTTTCAAGAAAAATAAAAAACACAAACTGAAAAACTGGAACAGCTTGGAGTTCAAGAAAATATCAAACAGTCAGAACCAACAAACAGAGGGACTGAGCCTAGATTGGCTTGAGGACTACCCAAACTAGGAACAACAAGAATGTTGTCCCCAGCGGAGTCGCCAATTCTGGTTGAAGGGAAAGTACCCCTAGAGTCCTTTGGGCTGAGACTCTACCAGACTGAAAATTGCTTATACAAAGAAACACACACACACAGCCATCTTTTTTACTTTTAAGCAAATTCTAATGTTTTAGGGTACATACCTAAGGTCCTACGTCTGAGAAGACCGTTAGGGTGCAAACCCTTCTTGGAGTTCCCTTCTTCTTTCTCTGACCTGCAAGACAAACAAATCAAAGAACTCAACAGTACATGTATAGAAGTTTATGTATAAATCATCTTTATGCTATAAAGTTAGTTATAAATAATCTTTAAGTAACTACTTTCATAAGAATTCAACACAAGAATCTCATAAGCATAAAGAAAGATTATTCGGGAACAAAGACGTGTTTCTTTATATATAAAGGCAAATAAAGTACATATATCGGAAAGATATCACCTGAACACCTTCAGCAGGCTCCAAGCAAGCTTCCTCCCGGATTCGTTCCAGCCTCCAGCCTCCAGCAAGAGCTCCTTCCAAGTCCTACTCAATGATGATGTCAAGGATGAATGATCACCAATACACATGGAAACAAGGGTTTCCTATGCAAAATGGGGGAAGTGCAGGATGCACCAAGGACTTCAGACCTGGTCTAAGGGAAAACTCTCAGCATAATAATCTTGCTCTCCTTTCTCTCTCCCCTTGGCCTTCCCTTTGATGTCTTTTTATACCCTCTCCAAAGTAGTTTTTTAGTTAGGAGTTGGTTGGGAACAGTTGGGCCACGGGCACTAACAGGTGATCCAGCAGGTAAACCCGCGATCACCGCCTGAAAAAGAGGAAATTATATTTTTTTAAGTGTTTTAATAGATACACGCGGGTTGGGTATGACAGACCCGCGTGTACACGCGTTTAACACAGGGCAAAGTCGCGTACAGGGAATAAAACACTGTTTTTTAAATTTTTGGACCAGGTCTGGAAGGAGGGGTTGCCCTAGGCCATAAGTGCAGCATCACAAACCATAAGAGTGAGATTTGGAGCTATAACAGTAGGGTTCTATACTGCACAAATCCTCTTTGTGTGCTCTACTTCCTATCCCTCATGGCTAATTTTCCCATCTATGGAACAAATTCACTTGAAAGAATGGAACCCCATTTCCTCCTAGTGTCCTAGTTATAACACAACCTGATAACCTACAAGTTGTTAGGCTTGACTATCTCAAATCTTAATCAAAGTTACAAGATAGAATCTTCTAGAGTATTCTACATCATAATCACATGTCTAGCCCCTTTTTCATGAACGATGGGGTCTAACATCGCGTTCGCTCAAATTATGGTGGAAAAAATAGGAAGGTCAACTTCTTAGTGGCATCTTTTCACATACAGACTTTGATTGACACGGTTCTTGTGCCATTGGAAAGGTATATATGTGTAGCATAGGAAAAATGGGTTGATGCCAAAGTGGAAAATTTTTAACCCTAAAAAATGTCATTTGATGCCTCAAAATGCTCTCGAAAGGTTTGAGACCCCAATTTGCCAAACTATGTCCCACTTGTAAAAACGATCATGAGAGTTGATTCCTCCACTTTTTCAACTCTAAAAGCATTGAGATGTATGAAAAGCAATATAATTATCCGATCTAGATCATCCTTACTAGAAAAGTCATTGGTAGGGTTTCTAGACCCAAAAATCCTCAAATTGCTCACTTACTCCAAAATAGAAAAAAAAATAGCCCCAACCATAGCATGTGACCAAGGAATAGTACTTGTTGAATACACTTAGAGGGATAAAAAACTAGAAAAAACTTAATTATAGAACCTCAAGACCCAAAGAAGATGGCCTCACATTACTATTTAGAAAATTTCCCTATAAACACTGAAAACTCTATCAAAAATGAATTAGAAAATTAGTTGGTTAGTGGTTTAGGGTCACCACCATCTCCAACTATTTCTATTCCTGAATCCCCATAAGCTTCTGATTCATCATTTCATGATTCTCCTAAATCATATTCTTCTTCAAAGATATCTCCACCTCAAATTTTGAGAAGCCACCGCACAATCCTCTAACTCTAAACATGGCCAACATACCCTTGTTAGCCTAGGATTTTGTTGTCTGTCCCTTATCTAAGCACCTAGACAAATTTCTGTCAAGGTTTGATGTTGATAATAATGATTTACTTAACGATCATATAAAGACATTTGTGTTAGTTGTGTGGATTATGAGTGTGGAATATGATTATGTGGTTTGATGGTTATTCCCTTATACATTTGATGGAAAGACTTCCTCGTGGTATTTTTCCTAGCCCTTGGGCAAATTAGAAGTTGGGGTACATTTGAAGCCATGTTTCTTAAAAATAATGGGGAAGATAAGATTCCTACAAGCCTCCTTCATTTAATTTTTTGGACGAAAATTGATTCTAGGGAAAATTTTAAATATTTCAATCAAATATTTTTTCTTCACAAAAACAAAATTCCTTAATCTTCTCAGACTAGGGACGAAGTGGAAACCAAATTCTACACCTATAGTCTACCATCATCGATGGCCATGTTTATCGAAAGAGTAAAGAAAGACACCCTATAGAAAAACTTTTAAGAACCCATTTAAGTGGAAAAGGAATTGTTGTGTGTTCATGGGTAAACAATTATCGATGAGGATAAATCATTAAATTCTTCCATAAAGAAAGGAAATAAAAAATTTAATAGTACCAATATGAAGGAACAACCATTTCCTAATATCTTAGACATGACCAAATAGATAACACATTTGAAAAACAAGATCAGTGGTCTAGAAAGAACAACAATAGAAACTCAACCTAGATCCAATAATAAACCCTCTTTTAGAAAATATAATATGTTGACAAGAAAAATTTATGCTCCTCCTTATGTAACCTAATTACAACACATATATGACACTATGAAATCCCTAATATTAGCTTAAAATATGGACAAGAAAATGAAGAAGAAAATCAGTTATGGATAGAAATATAGGAGGAGGACCAACAAGGAGCGCTACAACAACATTCCATAAATGTATTATGGGATATCAAACCAGAAACGAATCAGATAAATAAGTAAGTTTGAGTATATAACACGCTAGTTTCAATAGAAAAAACTTTTTCATCTAGTACCATTACCAAAACCATTGGATCTTCCCCTTCCCAAGCAAAAATGTATATACCCTCAAGTATTCCCCCATTTGGATATAGTTTTGTCTATGATATTAAGAAATATAAAGCAAACATTTCATTATATGATTTGTTTACTTTGAATCAACCCCAACTCATTAAAGTAATTGAAAGCATTGTTAAAAATAATGAACCAAATAATTCATCTAACGAAGTTGCTCAAGATGCAAATCCTCTTATTAATGAATTAATATAAATTAATTATGATTTTTTAATAGGACAAAGGTATGACTTGGAAACGCCTCCATTTCACTCAAATTTTAAAATATGTAATGAAATTTGTTAAATTGTAGCAAGAAAAGGCTTCATTTGACTTGCACCTTAGTCAAATAGAGAAATTCAAATTTCCACTTTAGCAGGATGACTTAGAAGGAAGTTAGCAGGAGTAACATGACCAAATCACTCAGTTAAGTCAGTCAATTTGAGTTTATGGGTTTGTTGTAGTGGCTACAACACCCTCTGAAATTTTGGCCTGTACTCAAATTTCGAAGACTACTGTGAATCCTGTGATCAATCATTCCTTAGTCACTTATTGGTATGCTGATGACCTCAAGCTCCCCTTTTGAATCTTAATATTTGTTGATACTTTTATCTTTATACAATATGTGTCATATTTGGGGGATGGGGATTATTGCTTGTTATGCAAAGGAAAGTTTTTTTTTCTTCAAGGGAAAATCTTCCTAGCCTCCCGTAGCATTCAAAATTATGTAGTGGTTTCTTCCAGCGTCCTTCCCTCAGCTAGAATCCATTTTCTCTAGAAAGAAACTGTGTAGTGTTTTCCCTCATCTGCCTGGAAATTGTGCAAATGTGACCTCCTAGGGCCTTATCCCAACATTAGTCACTGACCGCTGAAATTGTGCAGATGTATCTCTCAGTGACAACAAAGAAGGATGACATGCTAGATGACTCTCAACAAGTTGAGGAGAAATATAAGCAGACCAAGGAACCCAAAATATGATAGAAGATCGGGACCACATGAATACTCCATCTGATGTGTAACCCTCTGGAGGGTAGGTATGGAAAACATAATACATATTTTGAAATACACCTTTAGTGTAGCTTGAAGGACTTCTTATCATTGTCATATCATTCTAACTTCAATGAAATGCATAGTTGCAAGCACTGAAAGTCATTCAAGGTGTTTTCTCTACGTGTCTTGATTGCTTTTTCTTGCTTAACCAACCGTCATCTTTTGGAATTTTGATTCCTTTTCCATGCCTGCGATCTTGTTCTGGTGATTTTGAAGGTTTCTATTTATGTGTTTAGGTTGTCTTAGCTATGTGAACATTGGTCACACTCACACAAAAATTTGTGAGCACTATCACGCAAGTGTTGTCACAGTCATTCGAAGGTCTATCTCAAGTGTCACACTTGTCACTTCCATCTCTAGATAGTCCCACAGAGGGTCATGCTTTGCTATGTTGTCTCAATGGTCAGTTTCATCATGTTGTTGAAGTGTTCTAAGTGAGTAATCACATTGTTGAGTCCTCACAACTTCACTTTCCTCTCACAATTAGCCATTTTCTTGAAAATCTCTCCGACTAAACAACCCCAGTTCACTGGACCTAGAATGAGCTACACTACATAGTATTAACCATCAATGGTGCTTCTCTGTTGTCTACAACTATGCAGTGGTTGAGGTTGTCCTCCCGGTTAGTTTCCCTACGCAATCCTAGAGGTGAGCAACCTGTCTTCCTTCCCAGAACTGCGCCGAAACTACCACACTGCCTATCTGAACTGTACACTTCGCAAGAAAAGTTACTGAGCCTCCTTCCTGCTTGATGGAACCCCACATTGTGTAGAGACTTGAGCTTTCACTTCTCTTAAAAATTGTGTAGAGATGTCCGCCAAGTGAATTTCCTCAGTCATAACTCATTTCTCTCAAAAACTGCACAAAACTGTCCTCCGGGCCCTCTCTTGTCCAACCTTGTCTTCCTTCTTTAAACCATGCAGAGGTATCCCTCAAGGTCCCACCTTGTAGCTGCCACTAATGTCCTTAACTGTGCAATTTTTCCTCCCAGTGGCCTGTGCGCATTTTTCCCCGACAGTGAATATTGTGCGCTAGAGTTCCTTGTCCAAGCCTGAGCTACACTCTGCATAGTATCAATGACCAGTCCTCCCTTCTTGTCACCTAGAACTATGTAGTGCATAGTTACTGGGCCCTCCTCCCAGCTTGTCATTTGTCTCGAACCCCAAACACAGAAAACAATGCATCATGCTAGACTAGGAGGTTTTTAGATTTGATGTCATTCTGTCATGAGTGAATTGTAGGCACAAGTAAACTGATAGATCATGGCGAGATGATGGAAGGGATGAAGAAGCAACTTACATGTTAAAAGAATTACTTGTAGCTAGATGAACGGAGAAAGCACATCAAGTAGTAAGCGAAAGGAACACATGCATGGAACCATCTTGCAAGACCAATACCATTGAAGACCTCGCAACATCAAGCCATGTGGAGGAGAAGACAAAGCACACCCAAGAGTACATTCATCACTTAGTAGCGTGACAGCTTGACATAAACACCACAACCAACCCGTACATGCTCGTAGTGTCGTGTCAACTTGTGTCATGAGTTCTCAAGGCCACATCACCATTGTTGTTTCTTAAGAAACCAATTTCCTGAGTGTGTAGAAATTGTGCTTAAGACATTAATGATTGTAATTACTGTCACTTTATTATATTTTGTGTTCTCAAATGAATTACCTGGAAAACTTGTTTTTTAACTCTTAATACATATGTCACCTGAAAATCTCAGAATGTCATTTACTTGTTGAATATAAATGATAGATGAACAAGGAATAAATTAGAGACAATATGCTGCTTTACACAGAATCTATTATCTGTGACACCTGGAAAAGTTAAAGACAATATGCTGGTCTTTCACAGAAACTACCATCTGTAACTTAGAATAATTATGAAAACAAGAACTGAACATAGACAATATGTTGCTTAGCACAGAAACTACTATTTGTGATCCTTGGGGAAATTAAAGATAATATAACGCCTTACACAGAAACTATTATCTATAACTTAGAAAGGAAGGTGAAAAATTCATGTATAGGAGCACTCTTTTAAGGAATTGTAACTGTATCTACATAAGCAAATAAAGACCTGCAGCTTCATTACTATACTTGAAAGAAGAAAACATAAGATAATACATGAAAGAGAAGTTACAAAATTATACCCCACAATTCATGGAAACTTCTAATTCTTTCATTAATCAATAGCTATATCAGGAATACAGTGGCTTAGTCTCCATGTTCTCCAAAATTCAAACCGCTTCTTTGTAAATTTTCCTCCTTTTATACATTGTGGAACAGTTGTTGATTTCTTAAACTGTTAAATTATTTAACTGCTTCTCTGACTATCTGAAGTAAAACTATTACAGAATTTTACAAAGGGTAAAAGACACCTCAAAGAACATGAAATAATAGAAAATAATTGAACTTAGAAGATGACAAATGACTGTTGGCTTTTCTGCTCTATTAATTGGCCCTTGAGTTCCTCTGTAGATGATTTAATAATGATTGATCGACAAATCGCAATCGGCGGAACTCATATACCCAAACCTTAATGATTTTTGATATAGCGGACTCGCCGGAATTATAAAACACTTATAATTCTTTATAAACCTTAGTTCAATCTTTCATTAATCCTTCATTAATTCTTCAATCGGGACTCTAAACTCAGCCCTTCATTAAACTCCACCCAATCTTTAATTCTGCAAATCTACTCTATAACTATGGTTATTCACGTTTTCCTTGGTTCTCGCACATTACTTGATGCTTCCCTTTATCACAATATCACATTATCACATTAGGCCATTATGTGCCTCCTTTGCCTCTCGCATGCAATATGAGATTATAGCTAGATTTCAAATAACTTAAAGCCGCACCTATAACCTCTTCGGTTGTGCCCTTCCAATTCCTTTATCGTAACCTTTCTCCACCATCGATCTTGTCCTTGATCTAATGGCTGTTGTCTTTTTCCAATCACCAAACTAGCCTGATTCTTTTGTGACCATTGATCTAGATCCACTTGATATGACGGTCTAAAACAATGTTGGGTGGAACATTTACGCGAGGTTTAACGTCTTTTCAGACCCGTTGGGAATTATAAACTCTCAACCTATAAAAGTTTGAGTCTGGCTTTGAATTAACCAACATGCATCTTCTGACCCGATATCCAATGATTTCACCCATCTGTAGATCTGACAATCCAGATCAATTCCCAACTTTCTCCTTTCACCAGTGCTTAGATTGAATCTTCGCCATTCATTTCTTAGCTCTATCTTATGACTTAATCCTGGCCGCTCATCACAGACAAATATCGTCTGTTGATCTTCTAGATCCAGTGGTTCCTATGCATTTATTCTTCATATCTTTGCTACTCTCATACTTGGGTTTTTACATTGTTATCCAATGTCTCTTCTGTGTTTCAGGTTTCTTCAATTTTCTGGGTCTTCCGCTATGTCATTATCACTTCTTCCTCTTGGTTTTATGTTTTTTTGAAATATTTTCAAGTTCTTGAATGAAAAATGAATACTACAAGCAAGAAAACTCATGTTACAACATCTGGCTCCACCTAGGGATAGTGCATTTTCCACAGAAGAACTAAGAACCCCAGATTAGTGCCTTCACTTCGGGCATGGATTCATATATTGCTTCGCATAAATTTAAATTCTATGGCATCTGTACACTAATTTCACTCCGGCATTTACAATGAAATGACACTTATTCTTCAGAACTAGAAGTAATGCTTTAAGTATTTCCCATTGATAGGCAACTGTATATTTTCACCATCAAGATTCTCAAGAATGAAGGTATTATTGGATCTTTCTTCAACAATTCTAAAAGGGCCATACCAGAGAGGATCAAACTTCCCATGTTGACCCTTATCTTCTCTTCTGGTATCCCATCTCAATACTAAATCTGCAACTTTAAAATCAATTTCCTTGGCTTTTCTGTCAAAAAAAAATTTCATCTTGGATTGATACATAATCAAGTTGTCTCTTACCTTGTCCTTATTCTCACCTAGCTCCATCAATTTATTCATTCTTCTTATCAAATAATTTGGTTCTTCTTTCACCTCCTGAATCATTGGAATCACCAGCTTCGCAAGTTGACTTGGAAACAGATAATGAGTTCCATATACTAATTCAAAAGGTGATTTCCATGTAGATCTTCTTGTAGTCACTCTAGCAGACCATAGAGCAAACTTTAACTTAGAATCCCAATCTCTTTGATTTTATGCAATGGTTTTCTTAAGGATCTTCATCAAGGTTTTGTTAGTAGATTTAGCTAATCCATTTCCCTGCGGATGGTAAGTTTTTGAATGGGAAAAAGTAACATTATAATTGTGACAAAAGGCAATATACTTACTTGAATTGAAGACTTGTGTTAGGCCCCTATACTACTAGTGTAACCCCTTATTGTTATTAGTACAACCCCCTTATTATATTTTTTGTACTCGTGTAGTCCCTATATTGTTATTAGTGTGCCCCATAGAAGCCCACTATTGTTATTATTGTGCCCTACAATATTATTGTTATGTTGGCTCTGATTATATTATGACCCCTTAGACTCCTATATATAGAAAGGAGGTCTTGTCATTTGAATCATCAAAGAATCATTCATCTGTGTAATGTAAAGGAGGTTGCCCCCTCTAAGAGGCTAAATTCTAAGGCGTTGATCTATCTTTTCTATCTTCTTGTGAGCTAGTTTCATAACATTTGGCATCAGAGCTTTGGATTCTAGGGTTTCGCTACTCCAAATAGGTCACCGTGGAATTTTCGCTATAACTTTTTTATGTGACGTTTAAGAAGCTAAAAATAAAACCCATTTGAGATCAAATCGCACTGAACCTCGAGTCCAAATTTTAAATCTTTTCGCACTATATGTGTGGAGATATGATCTGAGGAAGCTAGTCTTTTGCAGACTCCTGAATTACATTCCAAACAGGTGACCTGGGAAAAATCGTCATAACTTTTTCTCTGAGGATCAGATTGAAATTTTGTAAGAAGGTACAGAAATTGGACGGACTATAATTTCTTGTGTATATCTTTCAGTGCCAAAGGTTGAAACAGTGACACGTGGCACTTCATACAAGTTCGCTCTTCTGAAGAGGTATATAATCAGGACATCTTGGGAGATTGTGGATAACTCTTTCTTGGAGAATCCAATTTTGATAAGACTGGTGGCATTGGAAAGAGGACACAGAGGGCTACTGTAGGTCGGAATTTCAGAACTTAAAGATCTAAAAGTACAGTGTTACAGTCATTTCACGGTCGAGCTCCAAAAATCAAGAAAAAATGAGATGAGGAAGTTTGATGGGAATGATCTGGTAAATTAGATACTACAGATGCAGAAATATTTTGATCTACATGGTGTACCACTGTTACAAAAGGTATGTATTGCATCTTCATATTTATAACCAGATCAATTTTTATGGTATAAAGGGCTTTGTTCTCGTAAACAACTTGTTACGTGGTTAATTTTCACTGAGGAAATGATAGCACATTATGAGGATACAAAGAGAAACACCTTCTTTAGAGCAACACCACAACAATTGGAAAGAGTAAAAGGGATTTGTTACACAGTGGAAAGTAAAATTATGGCAACAAGGAAGTCTACCCCTCACAACTATAAAGATGGAAGTGTTGCTTCTCCTAGCCTTCCACAACCTACAAGGGTTACACCACAACAATTGGAAGAAAAAAGAGAAAAAGGGCTTTGTTACAATTGTGATAGAAAATGCACTAAATGTCATAAGTGTGCCGAGAAGAAATTATTTTACATAGAGTATGAAGAGGAGGAAGAAAATGATCGAGAAACATTAAAAGAAGAGGATATACACCAGGTACCAACCCAGAGAAAGAAGAAATGAATCTGACCATATCTTGTAAAGCATTAGCAAGAATTACCACTCCTAAAACTCTCAAGATAGAAGGACATATCAAGAAGAAAAAGGTTCAAGAAGTGAAAGATCACATCGAGAAATAAGAAATGAATCCAAACATATCATGTAATGCATTGGCCGGAATTACCACTCCTTAAGCTATCAAGATAGAAGGACATATCAAGAAGAAAAATTCTCAAGAAGTGAAAGCTCACATCAAGCATCAAGAAATGAAACCGACCATATCTTGTAAAGCATTGGAAGAAATTACCACTCCTCAAACTCTCAAGATAGAAGGACATATCAAGAAGAAAAAGGTTCAAGCAGTGAAAGATCACATCGAGCATCAACAACAAGTTCTCCAAATTTTAAAGGATAACACCACTTTGGTGCCAAATCGAATGAAACAACAAGTAGATCCACATCATAGTGAAAAATGTTTTGACGTAGGTGATTGGGTATTTTTACCGCTACATCTCAAGTAAGCTATTTATGAGAAGGAAATGTTGGCAATACTACATGCACTTAAGAAATGTCGACCTTATCGAATGGGAAGACACTTCAAGGTAAAAATGGATCATGATAGTCTTAAATACTTTTTAGAACAACTATTACCTTTAGAAGAATAGAAAAAATGTGTCACAAATATGTTGGGTTATGACTTTGACATCATCTATAGAAAATATAAGCAAAATTTTGTTGCAGATGCACTCTCAAGAAAGGATGAGGATGTGGAAGCATTGTTTTGTGCTATTTCTATTATCCAACCAGATTGGATAAATGGAGCAAGGGATGAATGGAAGAAGGATGAAGAAGTATGGCCACTTATTCAAAAGTTGTAAAAGATCCCAATTCAAACAATATTGCCAAAAATTGAAGAGGAAGGAAAAATCATATTGGAACTGGGAGTAGCAATAGAAAAAAGAACCCGACAGCTACGAAATCAATCAATTTTAGAGTATCTCATCAAGTGGAAGAACTTACCCACTGAATATTCCACATGGGAGGACAAGAATTTTATACAGAAGCATCAAGAACTACTCAAGCGTTGAGGACAACACTTTTTGAAGGAGAGGGGCATGTTATGCCCCTATACTACTAGTGTAACCCCTTATTGTTATTAATACAACCCCCTTATTATATTTTTGTACCCATGTAGTCCCCATATTGTTATTAGTGTGCCCCATAAAAGCCCACTATTGTTATTATTGTGCCCTTACATTATTATTGTTATGTCAGCTCTGATTATATTATGACCCCTTAGACTCCTATATATAGAAAGGAGGTCTTGTCATTTGAATCATCAAAGAATCATTCATTTGTGTAATGTAAAGGAGGTTGCCCCCTCGAAGAGGCTGAATTCTAAGGCGTTGATCTATCTTTTCTATCTTTTTATGAGCTGGTTTCATACCAACTTGAGCATTGTCTATTATAATTTTGATGGGGCATCTAAACCTGCTGAAAATATTTTCCTCCAAGAAATTCATTACTATATGATCATTTGCTTTTTTAGTAGGTATAGCCTCTACCCATTTGGTGAAGTAATCAGTTGTTGTGAGAACCCACTTGTGTTGTCTACTTGAAGGTGGATTGATTTCTCCAACAAAGTCCAATCCCCATTGTCTAAATGGCTCCTCTATGAAAACTGAAATCAAAGGTAAAGGGGCTAATCCCTTTTTCTTGGCAAAAAGCTGACACTTCTAACAACTTCTCACAAACTTCTATGTATCACCAAATAAATTAGGCCAATAAAATCCTACCTAAAGGATCTTATGTGCAGTGACTTTCCAACTGTAATGTCCTCCACATAACCCCTCATGATACTCTTTGATTGTTTCTATAAATTCATCCTCTGTTAAACATAGCAATAAAATTCCAGTAGGATCCTTCCAGTACAATCTACCTTCCACAATCACATATGGATGTGCCTTGATCTTTAGTGCCCTATACTTTGTTCTATCTAAGGATTGGGGATAGGAAAGAAAGCACAAATAATGAATTATATGCTTATATAATTCTGAACACAAAAATTTATACCTAATCTTCATACCTGGATCTTGCTTTCCTTCACTTTCTTTAGCTGCTTTTTCATCCACAAGTGCTAGCAAGTTGATTCGCAATGCCTGAAAGTTTGATTCTATCAACATTCTTGCCAATCCTTGTCCTTTCACCAACTTTGTGGGTTTTATGTCTAAATCATATTCTTGGATCTTGGATATCCATTTTCCTCTTTTGCCTTCTACATCTACCTGTAGTAATACATCTTTCATTGCAGCATTTGGCACATAAGAAATGATTTGTGACTGCAGCAGGTAAGTTCTACAAGATTTCAGGGTTTTTACCAAAGCATATAGTTGTTTCTCAAGAATATTATATTTCAGCTTAGAATCCCTAAGAATCTTACTGAAGAATGCAATTGGCTGCTCTTTCTCTTCGTCATTCTTCTACAGTAAGACAACAACTATTGAACTAGATGATGTGAATGAAAAAACTTGGAAAGGCTTTTGGTAACTAGGGCTGATTAAGACTGGAGCTGCCTGTAATGCCTTTTTAATCCTGGAAAATGATTCTTTAGCTTCTTTGGTCCAATTCACTTCATTCTCCTTCTTTATCATATTAGTAATTTCTTTTACAATTTCTACATAGTTGGATACAAATCTTCTCAGGATGTTTATCTTTCCCAACAACTTTTGAATATAATTTTTACTCCTAGGCAATGGTATTTTTTGCACAGCTTGTACTCTAGCTAGATCTATCTTCACTCCATCTCTGAAAAGAATGTGCCCCAATAGTTTTCCTTCTTCCAGAACAAAAATGGATTTCTTGGGATTGAAGGAAAGTCCAAATCTTCTACATTTATCAAAAGTGTTTTTCAAATGGTCCAAATGTTCTTCATCAGACTTTGAGAAAACAGTAATATCATCCAAATATATTACTACAAACTTATCTCCAACAAAAGCAATGTCCATAGCCCTTTGAAATGTAGCACTTGCGTTCATCAATCCAAAAGACAATATAGCATACATAAAGGTTCCCCAGGGAGTTGTGAACGCTATTTTCTTATGATCCTCCTTATCCATAGCCACCTGGTTACAACCAGAAAATCCATCTGGCATTGGAATTATAAAAGATCCCATTACCTTTTGCAGCACATGATCCATTTTAGGCAATGGATAATTATCTTTCAAAGAAGCCCTGTTAAGATTTTTGAAGTCCACGTATAACCTTATTTCTCCATTTTTCTTTCTCATAGTCACCAAACTAGACACCCAATCAGAATACTTGAGTGGAACTATTATTTTTCCATCAAGCAATTTTTTGACCTCCTTTTCAATTGTGGTATATGCAATGGATTTATTTCTTTAAGCTTTTGTTTGTAGGGTTTAATTCCCTCCTTCAAGGGAATCTTGTGCTGAATAATATTTACATCATAGGTTTTGAGATCTTCATAAGACCATGCAAAGACATCAACATGATTCTTGAAAAGTTTAATATATGTTTCTTGAAAATTAGATGGAACTCCACTGAATAATTTCACTATCTTGAGATTCCCCTGAGTTCCAATGTTGTGATCCTGAATTTGTTCCTCCTATGAAATTTTCCCTGAGTCAATAGCCACATCATTAGGATTAAAAAGTCTTTCAAGGGGAATAAGTCCCTTTGGCATAATATTATCTTTGAATCAAAATATTTTCTGATTAGCTATTAAATCTTTTAAACCATAGTCTTCTACAACTTCGGTTGATTCTTCTTCATCCTGATCAATTTCTGTGCCCTGAAACTCTTCAACCATAGTCAAAAACTCTTTAATATGTTGATCATCCTAAAAAAATTGTCAATTCTTAACATTATCAAGAACAAAGGGTCTGTGTGTCATCTCTATCTTCTATCTTAGTCTTCGATTAATAGGATGCTTGAAAGTACTAGCATCCACGGCCAATGGATCTGCTAATCTATTCTCATCTCTTGGAATGAATTGAATGCTAAAAGCTTCAAAATAGTTCTCATTCAAATCCCATACCTCATTTATGTATGCCCTAAGCCTAGGGTGCTTTGTTTGGCAGTGATTTTTTATTTTCTTAATAATCAGCTCCAAATCTCCAAAAGTAGAAATTGACTTAACTCCCATTTGTTTAGCTGTTTGTAAAGCAATAACCAAGGACTCATACTTAGCCACATTGTTTTTTGCCTCGAACTCTAATTTAAAGGAAAAAGGGAACATATTATCTCCAGGTGCAATTAGAAGAAAACCAGCACCTGTCCCTTCCTTGGAATAAGCTCCATCAAAGAAGAATTTCCACACTTCTTCATTTTATAGCTCTGTAATTACATTGGCTGAACCAAGCTGCTTCTGGTTATCTTCAGCCAGCTTTGCATTATCATGTAGCATGAAACAAGCAAAGTCATCCTTCTCCTAGCTATATACAGGTGAATTACTTCAATTTTTGTAATTGTTTTTACAAATCTAGTTTCTCTGTACAATCTCCTCTCTTTCCCACCAAAAGTTGGTATAACAACATACGTAAAATCTAGCTTCAGAACACCACCTAATTTAGCCCCCCAGCACCTAGATAGAAGAATACATCCATGACTAAGCTTCTAGCTGGAATTGGAGCTAGTGATACTACCATATCCTTAATGACCCCAAGAAACTTGACTTTGTTCGAATCAAAATAATACAAGTCCCTATAGGGTTTAGTAACTTGTAGATTTAGTTGCTTCATTACTGACAAAGGCATAAGATTATGTGAAGCTCTTGAATCAAACATACAATTATGTAAGAGGAAATCATGGACCAATAGAGAAATATAAAAAGGCAGTATTGAAGAGTCTATTTCCTCAAAATGTGGGCCAAAAACCACTACTGGTTTGTCTTCCTGCATATTTACAGTGTCATTTATAATCTCATTTTCTTTCGAATTAACAAACTCAACAATCTCCTTTTGATCAATAGGTATTCTTGTCAATTCTATAAGAGGAACCTGAATTCTTACCTTTTCCAACTCCTTCGTAAGACTAAATAAGTGACCTTGTTTAGCAGTCCTTTCATTCTCTTCACCATTTTTCATGACTGGAATTACTTGAGGAATTGAAACAAGTTTCTCCAAAGGAAATTTTTTAACTTGATCTTGAGAAGGCTCACCTTGAAGTATCTGTGTCTTGCCATTTACATTCCGTTGTTGCTTTCCTTTATTCACTTGTTTTGCAGGCTGAGATTCTTATGGAGTCACCTTTGTTAAGGAAGTTGAAACTTGCTGCTCATTTTCATTTTCTTGATTTCTGGATCTTTTCCTCGATCTCAAGTCATAATTCTTATGTAGCTCAACCTGCATAAATTCAGAGAATTGCTTCCAATATTCATCAATTTTATTTTCATCATGAATGGCATAGGTTTCATCATATTCATACTCGTCTTCTTTGATACCAAATTCATCTTCATATACTGCATATAATGTATAAATTTGATCTTCAATTTTCTCCTATTCTTCACCAGGATCTGCTTCTATATATAATGGTGCTTGAATCTAATTTTGATCCTTTCTTTCCTTCTGCAAGATTTGCAAAGGTTGTCTTCTGTATTGGAGATTAAAGTTCTTATTATACTATGTTTTCTTATGAAAATTCTTATTTTCTAACTCTAATTTATATAACTTATCTGACTAAGTTTTAATTACATTACACATATCCTCCAATGCTTGACTTTGAGAGGATTCCATCTTTGCCTTTCCCTTGTCTTGGATAGGTTGTGTCTCTGGTGCTTTTCCTGTAGCCACCAGATTTGCTTCTATCTCTAATGCATCTGTTTGGATTTGATCAAGGGTTGGAGATCTTATTTCCCTTAATGTGAATCCAAAATTTGATTCAAAAGCCCCTACAAAAGTTATTTTTTCACTAGTAGGAGGAGGCTTAATCTCCACTGGAAGACTATTATACAATTTGTTAAACCTTCTGACAAATTTGACCATAGTTTCATCATAATTTTTCTTTATGGCATTAAACTATGTTAACTAATACCCATGATCTCTATTTTCTCCCCATTTCTGAATGAACAAACGTTACCTCTCTTCCCAAGAAGGAATAGAATTATTGGGAAGTCCTTTAAACCATTTCCTTGCTTCTCCATCCAAGGGTTGAACAAAAATTCTTAGAACAACATCTACATGTTCAACATTTTTGTTTTTTGCAAAATTGCAAAATATCAACACATGATTCTCTGCAGTTTGTTCATCTTCCCTTGTAAAACGAGGAAGAATCTTGAGGTATTCCTTAGGCATTTGATTTAACGGTTGTGGCAATTGAAGAGGTGCATACCTATTCATCAAGAATGCAGTTACTACCATGTTTATTGAACCTTGATTACCAACAAATGCAGAACCTGACTTAGAAGTAAATGGAGTGTACAGAGGTGGTAATATGGATATTGGTTCAAGTTGAATGATTATAGTAGGTAAATGAAAAGTAACAGACTCTAAATATTGCTCTTGACAGTTAGGTTCCTGAAATGAAGATGATGAAAAAGATGTCTCTTTATTAGATGAATTTTCCGATAAGTTATTGCCTAATGCAGACAATGTAGGGATGGGTGTAATTTGGATCTTAGACTTTCCAGTCCTCCTAGAAACTAGCCTTTCAGGATCTGAAAGAGCTTGAACCTTCTGTTGTGAAGTGTATGATCTTATATGGGGTCTCCTTGAAGCCAGAGTTATTACTTTGATTCAAAACAACCAAATATTTCATCCTCACTGAACAACCAGAGGAAAATCTTGAAAACCCAGGGAAAAGTGTTCTTGTCTTCTCTCCCCGGCAATGGCACCAATTAATGTTGTTCCTTAAGAAACCAATTTCCTGGCTGTGTAGACATTGTGCTTAAGACATTAATGATTGTAATTACTATCACTTGATTATATGTTGTGTTCTCAAATGAAGGACCTGGAAAACTTGGTTTTTAACTTTTAATACATATGTGACCTGAAAATCTCAGAATGCCATTTACTTGATGAATATAAATGATAGATGAAGAAGGAAGAAATCAGAGACAATATGCTCCTTTACACATAATCTATTATCTGTGACACTTGGAAAAGTTAAAGACAATATGCTGGTCTTTCACCAGAAACTACCATTTGTAACTTAGAAGAACTATGAAAATAAGAACTGAATCATAGACAATATGTTGCTTAGCATAGAAACTACTATCTGCGACCCTTTGGGAAATTAAAGATAATATGATGCCTTACACAGAAACTATTATCTATAACTTAGAAAGGAAGGTGAAAACTTCAAGTATAGGAACGCTCTTTTAAGGAATTTTAACATTATCTACATAAGAAAATAAAGACCTGCAACTTCATTACTATACTTGAAATAAGAAAACATAAGATGACACATGAAAGAGAAGTTACAAAATTATACCCCACAATTCATGGAAACTTCTGATTCCTTTATTAATCCATAACTATATTAGGAATATAGTGGCTTAGTCTCCAGGTTCTCCAAAATTCAAACCCCTTCTTTGTAATTTTTTCTCCTTTTATACATTGTGGAACAGTTGTTGATTTCTAAAACTGTCAAATTATTTAATTGCTTCTCTAACTATCTGGAGTAAAACTATTACAGAATTTTACAGAGGGTAAAAGACACCTCAAAGAACATGAAATAATAGAAAATAATTGAACTTAGAAGATGACAAATGACTGCTAGCTTTTCAGCTCTGTTAGTTGGCCCTTGAGTTCCTTTGGAGATGCCTTAATAATGATTTATCCACTTTAGCCATAATTAGCTGCCTTAAACTTTGAATTGTACGTAGACTGGGGCTTACGTATAGGTCAAGCATGCTTATATTGGCCAAAACACAAAAGAAGCACACCAACTATGTTCCTTTAAATTCCTCTCTAACACTGATTTTTCCCTTTACTCAGCGAAATCAACGCGAACCTTTGATTAATACAGAACTCAAAAAGAATTAATTTTGTCTTATAAATCCATCGAATCCACCTGATCACTGCTCCATTAACTTTCCATCGCAAATCACAATCGGCTTTCAACTGGTGTATCAATCCAAAAATTGATGATACGTGATATAACGGACGCGACAAGAAAATTAAACATAATATATGTAATATCGGGTCCGGCCTATCATAAATCACAATTAGTGGAACCCATATACACAAACCTTAACGATTTGCGATATGGCAGACTCGCCAGAATTATAAAACACTTATAATTGTTCATAAACCTTAGTTTAATCTTTCATTAATCCTTTGTTAATTCTTCAATTGGGACTCTAAACTCAACCCTCCATTAAACTCCACCCAATATTTAATTCCATACATATATAATCAAATCCACTCTATAACTATGGTTATTCACATTTTCCTTGGTTCTCACACATTACTTGATGCTTCCCTTTATCGCAATATCGCATTATCGCATCAGGCCATTACGTGCCTCCTTTGCATCTCGCATGCGATATACAATTACAACTGAACTTCAAATAACTTACAGTCACGGCTATAACCTCTTCGGTTCTGCTCTTCCAATTTCTTTATCAAAACCTTTCTCCACCATTGATCTTGCCCTCGATCTGACGGCTGATGTCTTTTTCTGATCACGAAACTAGCCCATTGCTTTTGTGATTGTTGATCTAGATCCGCTTGATTTGATGGTCCAAAATAATGTCGAGTGGAACACTTACGCAAGGTTTAACATCTTTTCAGACCCGATGGGAATTATAAACTCTCAACCTATAAAATTTTGGGTCCAGCTTTTGAATTAACCACCGTGCATCTTCTAACCCGATATCTGTCGATTTCACCCATCTGTAGATCTGACGATCTAGATCGATTTCCGACATTCCCCTTTCACCAATGCTTAGATTTAATATTCACCATTCATTTCTTAGCTCTATCTTATGACTTAATCCTGGCCACTCATCGTGAACAAATCTCATCCGTTGATCTTCTAGATCCAATGGTCCCTATACGTTTATTCTTCGTCTCTTCGTTACTCTCATACTTGGGTTTTTACGTTGTTCTCCAATGTCTCCTCTGTGTTTTAGGTTTCTTCAAGGTTCTGGGTCTTCTGCTATGTCATTATCACTTCTTCCTCTTTCTTTTATCTTTTTTTGAAATATTTTCAAGTTCTTGAATGAAAAATGAATACTACAAGCAACAAAAGGCATTTTACAAAAACTGCCATGGGCCATATCTGTTGTAACTGTATGTAATGTAAAGTGGACATCCATTGGACACACACATGAAGATGAAGAGTCATTTCAGTTGAAAAGTCATAGGAAGTCAAACAATCATGAGGGTAGTCCAAGGGTCACAAGTGTCTATCATCACCCTTGGCTATATATACCCCTCCCATTGTATCAGCAAGGACTTTTCACCTTGTCTCCTCCCACATAGCCTTGAGAGTTTATTGTTAGTTCTTGGGGGAGAGAGGAGTGGCTCCAATGTCCTACTACTGGGACTAGTTATGTATGGTGTACAAATGTGTCTTGGGACTTTTACTTAATTCAAAATCCTATTAAAGCTAACACATTTTCATGCATGTTTTGTATATGTTTGTAAGACTATTCTTTTAACAATTGTAATGCATGTTTGTTTCACCTGTATTAATATAGTTGAACTAATTCGGTTGTTTTAGTACTTATATTGTTGGGAATGTGCTGTATTGGTTATCATCTTTGTCTCATCCCTATGGACTACTCTGCGGGATACTAGACAAACTATCTTTATCTTCGATTTTAATGACTATCACATCTGTGTGGACTACTCCGCTGGGTGGTGTACGTGTTGTCCCTTCACTTTAGTTTTAATGACTGCCACATCCACTGTGGACTATTCTATTGGATGCCGGATAGACCTTTCCGGTTCACATGTGTCTTTTCCTAGGTGATACTATTACCTCTCACTTAGAGGCTCACTTTACTCTCCCCTTTTGGATTAAGAGAACCGAGACACAAGTTACATTACATACTCACCGAGCACACTTACCTTGCTATTTGAAGATGCCAGTGCAATGCTCTCATATGCTGACAACTAGAGCCAAGGCATATCTCTAAGTATATGGAAATGGGGCCTTTATAATGAATGAGACTCCTACACTAAATGGTGTGAGGTATAATTAGGACTTCATAATAAGGAGATCCCCTGAATGTTGGTGGGTCTAGAACCATCAACATCTCTGGCACTATAACGAGGGCTAGACGACTGGCTGCACCCATAGAGTCTGATTTAAATCTCTTATTTTAAAATTGCTTTTCACAAAGTCACAATCCCAGCATGTTTTCATAAAAATCCTAACTGTACGATCACTGCAGAAGATGTTCAAGACCTATCAAAGCTCAAGTTTAATGGTTAGGGTGAACCGTGCTTTCGTTTGCATTTGCTTTAAGTTATGACTCTTTTCCATCATCACCAAATACAATCCGAAGATGTTTGGGTTGTAATACTAACCCTCACATTTGAAGGCCGTGCTCAATGATTGTGTCATACATTACCCTTCACCTCTATCGATTCATTCAGACATCTTGCCACAATTATGATTAAAACATTCAATGACTATAGCCACCAAGATCTATGTAAAAAAAATGGAGTTTAAGAATGGGTCCTCACAAATCTGTTGACGACTTTGTTGATCGCTTCCTTTACCTCTGTTGTGAAATTCCTGAACAAATTTTGAATTAAGGTTTCTTGAGACAAAAGTTTAGAGGCTTGGTTCATTTTTTCCAATACAGTGAACCCCCTGATTTCCATTCCTCCCCAATGCTTGTGGATCATGAGGCACCTTAGACTGTAAAGGAGGATCCTGTTAGGTTCCTATACCAATAGGAGTCATAATTTTGAATGACTAAGGTTAAGCCTTGTAATATTGCACATACCTTTGCTTTTTGCAAATGTTTTCCATATTAAAAAATTAAAAAGTGTAAAGAGGGTATGTCCTAAATGAATAATCAAAGGACAAAAAGAATGAAAAGGTACAAAAAAAAGGAAATATATGAACCCCAAAATACAAAAGGAGACCATGAAAGTGTAAAATTCAAAATGACACTACTATTTACTTTTTAGGCTAATAAATGATTATGTGCAGCTTGTTACTCATGCCACAATCCATGATAGTCAAATTGTTTAAACTTGGCTATTTCTTGTTTTAAATTTTATGTTTATAGTTAGAGAATAAAATCTGACCAAACAGTGTAATCTTGGCAGATCATTAGATAGGTAGAGTGAATAAAAGGAGCTCATAAGTTTAATCTGAGCCCTTGGAGGATATAAGGTTAGAATTAGTTAGCTTATCTTGTAAAGAAAAGAAACTGATTGATAAGGGTTTGCTAGCATAAATGCACACAAATAAAGTGAAGAAAAAATGGTAGGATGAGTAAGTGGGTAAGTAGTAGAAAGGTTGCAGAAATGTCATATGATTATACAAATGCACTTATGTCATCATATTAAATGCAATTTTCAAAAGTGCATAACTAGAGGACAAAGAAAAAACAATGGTTTACAATATGATTTACTTAACATCCCCTCATTAATTTTAACCCCTATAACACTTACTAACTCCCCTTTCACAATAAAATATTAATACCTATAGTTCTTTAAGCCAAAGAGGCTCAGAGCATTTCTCTAACTTTTGGTGGGACCGGACCCTCGACTTGATGACTTAAAGAATGAAAGCTGTTATATTCCCTCATAAATCATTCATACCCCTCACAAAACCCCTTTTCCTAAGGTTAAAGTTCTCTTGCCTAGGAAAGCCCCTTTATAAACATGTTTTATGTGCAAAACCCACCAAATACATTTATCGTAAGTACTAAGTATATGGAAAACACACAACATTTCATGTACCTAGGTACAATACCCCTTCTGCTCATTTCACCTCATATTAACTTTTTCAACTTTATTGTTTAAAATTGCCAAAAAACCCATAGTCCTGTATATATTTAACTTCTTTGTATAAATTAACCCCACCCCTTTGTTTAGTTGTAAACTATACGACTACCACATATCCCACACAATATATTAAAACTTACCCTTAGTCCTTAATCTCTGTTAGGTCCCTATAATACTAGTGATTACCCCATTAATATTGTATTTATATCCCTCAATATTTTTGTGCCCCTATTGTCCCCATATTGTTATTACTGTGCCCCATAGAATCCCTCTATTGTTATTTTTGTGTCTTTATATTATTATTGTTAGGTCGACTGGGTTATATTGTGACTCCTTAGACTCCTACATATAGAAAGGAGGTTTTGTCATTTGAATCATCAAAGAATCATTCATTTGTGTAATTTAAAGGAGGTTGCCCCCTCGAAGAGGCTAAATTCTAAGGCGTTGATCTATCTTTTCTATCTTTTGTGAGCTGGTTTCATAACAATTGGTATCAGATCTTTGGATACTAGGGTTTCGCTACTCCAAATAGGTCATCATGGAATTTTTTCTATAATTTTTTTCTGCAAAAGCAAAAAAAAAAACCCATTTGAGATGAAATCGCACTGAACCTTGGGTCTAAATTTTAGATCTTTTTGTGCTATATTTGCGGAGATATGATCTGAGGAAGTTGGTCTTTTTGCAGACTCCTGAATTACATTCCAAACAGATGACATGGGGAAAATCGTCATAACTTTCTCTTTGAGCGTTGGATTTAAGTTTCACAAGAAGGTATAGAAAGAGGATAGACTGTAGTTTCTTATATATATTTTTCAGAGCCAAAGGTTGAAACAAGGACACGTGGCATGTCATACAAGTTCGCTCTACTGAACTAGTCTATAATCAGGTCACTGTGGGAGATTTGGCATAAATCTTCCTTGGAGAATCCAATTTGGATCAGACTGGTGGCATTGGAAAGATTACATAGAGGGATATTGTAGGTCATAATTTCAGAACTAGATTATTTGAAATTACAGAGATACATCAGAGGCAATATCGAGCTCCTACAAAGTGAAAAAAGGTGTGTAGATTTTTCTAAATTTTTGCTTAAGCTTGGTTTGAAAAAATATTTTGAAGGAATTCAAAGGGCATAGTAGAGAATTATTACTGGTAACTAATGCCTCGAGGAAAGAAAATGAAAACACCTAGTAAGCAACCTAAAAGCTCTAGCATGACTCATGAAGAAGAGGAAGAAATGCTACATGATATATCAAAATTACAAGACCAAGTGCAACAAATGTCACTCTCTCAAAAGCTAACAGAAGCTAATATAAATGGCATGGAATCTAAGATAAAGGGCGTGGAAGCTAATATGAATGGCATGGAAGCTAAGATGGATGATTTGAAGATAGATTTGAAGACAGACATGGCAGATTTGAAGACAGATTTGACAAATTTTCTACAAGAAATACTTACAAATGGTGAAAGGGTAGTAAAGGAAACTCATTATGTGAATAAAAGAAATGTTAATCATGATTTCATACACTGTAATGTTGGATTAAAGACCCACCATATTCCAAAAATCGATATGAGGAAGTTTGATGGCAAGGATCCCGCAACATGGATATTACAGATGGGGCAATTTTTCGATCTCAATAATGTGAAAAACACACAAAAGGTATGTATTGCAACTTTATATTTGGAACCAAATTAGTTTGTATGGTATCAATGGCTTTGATATCATAAAGAAATTATCACTTGGGCAATTTTTATGGAAGAATTGACAGCACATTATGAGGATACAAAAAGCAACACTTTTTTTAGCTAATTGATAAGTCTCAAACAAAAGGGTTCAATAATGGAGCACATTGAGGAGTTCCAAAAATTGAACATTAGGATAAAAAAATATTCCAGAGGAGCATAGGATGTGTCCAACAAGATGTTTGCCTTTGGTAACCTGATTCATTAGAGAAGGCATTTAGGTTAGCAAGAAAAATGGAAAGCAAAATTATGGCAACCAGGAAGCATACCACTCACAACTATAAAGATGGAAGTGTTGTTTCCCCTAGTCTTCCACAACCTATAAGGTTGACACCGCAACAATTGGAAGAAAAAAGAGCAAAAGGGCTTTGTTACAGTTGTGATAGCAAATACACTAAAGGTCATAAGTGTGCTGAGAAGAAATTATTCTATGTAGATTGTGAAGAGGAAGAAGAAAAGGAGCAAGAAAGGTCAAAAGAAGAGGATATACTCCAGGAACAAAGCCTAGATAAAGAAGAAGTGAATCAGACCATATCTTGTAATGCATTGGTGGGAATTACCACTCCTCAAACCATCAAGATAGAAGGACAAATCAAGAAGAAAAAGGCAATAGTGTTGATTGATTCAGGAAGTACCCATAATTTTATTCATTGTAAGGTAGAAAAAGAATTGAATTGCTTCCTATATCCAACACCAGAGTGTCAAGTGATGGTTTCAAATGTAGGAACAATAAATTGCTCTGGAAAGTGCCATAATATCAAGCTATCCATGGGAGAATATGTATTGACTAGCCCAATGCTTTCCATTCCAATGGGAGTTGTTGATGTTGTACTAGGAGTCCAATGGCTACAATCCTTGGGTACAATAGATTTTAATTTTCAAGAACTTTTCATGAAATTTTCTTTGGAAGGAAAGGAAGTTGAATTAAGGGGTATTAAAGGGAAACTGGGAAAGATAATCATCTCTAATGGTATGACAAAGCTTCTAAAAAAGGAACAAAGAAATGTAATTGCACAATTATGTTCGCTAGATGTTTCCACATCGAAATCATCTACTTCTCTAGATCTCCAAAAAGTCTTGGACAATCATTCCAAGGTATTTGAGACTCCCAAAGGTCTCCCACCTATTCATGATCATGATCATGTTATTCATCTAATTCCAGGAAGTGTTCCTCCAAACATCAGGCTGTGAAATTGAACGTATGGTTGCAGAAATGCTAGAGGCTGGTATAATTCAACCTAGTCAAAGTTATTTCTCTACTCTAGTAGTATTGGTGTACAAAAAGGATGGTTCATGGTGCATCTGTCCAGATTATAGGGAGCTCAACAAGCTCACTATTAAAGATAAGTTTCCCATTCCTATCATTGATGAATTACTGGATGAATTGCATGGATCAATTTACTTCACCAAGTTGGATCTTTGTTCAGGATATCATCAAATCAGAATGAAGACTGAAGACATTTTGAAAACAACATTTAGAGCTCATGAGGGTCATTATGAATTTTTGGTCATGCCTTTTGGCCTTACCAATGCACCTTCTACATTTCAAGGTTTGATGAATTCCATTTTCAAACCCTTCCTTAGAAAATTTGTGTTAGTATTTTTTGATGATATCCTAATCTACAGCAAGTCTTGGAAGGATCATGTTGAACATGTTGACAGGGTGCTACAACTATTGGAGGAGAAACAATTATATGCAAAAAGATCCAAATGTTTCTTTGGAGTACAAGAGGTGGAATATATGGGTTATATTGTATCTCATGAAGGAGTTAAGGTAGACCCTATCAAAATTAAACCCATTAAGGAATGGAAAATCCCCACATCCATAAATCATTTGTGAGGATTTCTCAGGTTGACAAGGTATTATCGCAAGTTTGTTAAAATTTATGGGAGAATAGCAGCACCTCTAATAACATTATTGAAGAAAGATGTATTTTTATGGACTATAGAAGAAACAGAGGCCTTCGAACATCTTAAAGAGGCAATGTGCCAAGCACTAGTCTTAGCTACACCCGACATCACAAAAACCTTTGTTGTGGAATGTGATGCTTCAGGAAGTGGAATTGGTGTTGTTTTAATGCAATATGAAAGACCCATTGCTTTTGAAAGTCATCTAATCAATGGAAAGTTTTTACAAAAAGCCATTTATGAGAAGGAAATGTTGGCAATACTACATGCACTTAAGAAATGGCAACCCTACCTAATGGGAAGACACTTCAAGGTAAAAATGGATCATGATAGCCTTAAATACTTTTTAGAACAAAGATTATCCTCTGAAGAGCAACAAATGTGGGTCACAAAGATGTTGGGTTATGACTTTGAAATCATCTATAAAAAAGGGAAGCAAAATGTGGTGGCAGATGCACTCTCAAGAAAGGATGAGGATGTGGAAGCATTGTTGTGCGCCATTTCTATTATCCAACCAGATTGGATAAATGAAGCAAGGGAGGAATGGAAGAATGATGAAGAAGTGTGGGCACTTATTCAAAAGTTACAACAAGATTCTAGTACATCTGATACATTTAGTTGGAAAAATGATTCGTTATGGTACAAAGATCACTTATACATCTATAAGAATTCCCAACTCAAACAAAAGATTCTTATGGAATTGAACACTTCTCCCTTAGGAGGGCACTCAGGATTTTTAAAAACTTACCGCAGGGTTAAGAAGGAATTTTTTTGGGATGGCCTTAAATCGGATATTCAAAATTTGTGGTAGAATGTTTGGTTTGCCAACAAAATAAAGTTGAAACAATTAAGAACCTGGGTCTATTACAACCTTTATCCATTCCAAGCCAACGTTGAGAGGAGGTTTCAATGGATTTTATCATAAGTTTACCCAAGTCTAAGGGAAAGAGTGTCATCATGGTGGTAGTTGACAGACTTACCAAGTATGCACACTTTTGTGCATTATCACATCCATTTAAAGCCAGTACAGTTTCTATTGCATTTATGGAAACAATTCAAAAGCTACATGGAAACCCAAAGATTATTGTAACTGACAGAGATCCCATTTTCACTGGAAATTTTTGGACATAATTATTTTCTTGTCTCTGTACTCAGTTAGCTCATAGCTCATCTTATCATCCTCAATCTGATGGGAAAACTGAGATAGTAAACAAATGTTTGGAAGGATATCTTCATTGCTTTGTATATGATAAATAGACACAACAGGTCAAATGGTTTCCTCTGGCTGAATGGTGGTATAACACTTCCTTCCATAAAACAACAAAAATGACCGCATTTATGGCACTTTATGAATATCAGCCACCCTCCATCACATCATATTTAAGAGAAAATTCTAAGGTTCAAGAAGTGGAACATCACATCGAGCATCAACAACAAGTCCTCCAACTCTTAAAGCATAAACTCGTGTTGGCGCAGAATAGAATGAAACAACAGGCAGATCAACATCACAGCGAAGGAAGTTTTGATGTAGGTGATTAGGTATTCCTACGTCTACAAACATATAAACAAATGTCCCTCAAGCAAGCTAAGAAGGATAATAAATTATCACCAAAGTATTACGGTCCGTACAAGGTATTGCAAAAGATTAGTACTATGGCATACAAATTGGAGCTTTCTGTAGCTTCTCGAGTGCACCCAGTTTTCCATGTTTCATGTTTAAATAAGGTTATAGGCGACAAGCTCCTAGTTCAAACAATATTGCCTGAACCTAATGAGGAAGGAAAAATTATATTGGAACCAGAAGCAGTCATAGAAGCAAGAACTCGACAGCTACGAAATCAATCAATTTCGGAGTATCGCATCAAGTGGAAGAACTTATACATTGAAGATTCCACATGGGAGGATGAGAATTTTATACAGAAGCATCCAAAACTACTCAAGAATTGAGGACAACACTTTTTGAAGGAGAGGGGCATGTTAGGTCCTTATAATACTAGTGATTACCCCATTACTATTGTAGTTATATCCCTTATTAATATTGTTGTGCCCCTATTATCCCCATATTGTTATTACTATTCCCCATAGAATACCTCTATTGTTATTTTTGTGCCTTTATATTATTACTGTTAGGTTGGCTGCGTTATATTGTGACTCCTTAGACTCCTATATATAGAAAGGACATTTTGTCATTTGATTCATTAAAGAATCATTCATTTGTGTAATGTAAAGGAGGTTGCCCCCCAAAGAGGATGAATTCTAAGGCGTTGATCTAACTTTTCTATCTTTTTGTGAGCCGGTTTCATAACATTCTCATATTAAAATGTCCGCGATGAGATTAAGCTCCAAGCTAATCTCATACCACCAATAATTAGACCCATGGCCCCTCCGAAAAACTTTATGGGTAAATCATCGCATAGCTCCATATCCTGATCACCGTATGATCTCCCTCCCCTCATTCAACGGCTCATATCCATATCGGGTTAGCTCGACGTCTGCCCTTTACCTACCCGATAAGGTGGCTTTCCTCCTGGCCCCTGATGCTATGTGTCAATCAATGAATGGGATCAGGCGACCCCTCCCGAATACCACTTCCCCTTTCAACTGAAAATTGTCACTATTCATCTATCAATGAACCCACCAAAATTAACCATTTTCACTTTAAAAACCCATTTACTCCTCTTTTCACTCTTTTCGCACAATTGTAATTGAGAGTTTAGAAAAGCTGTTGTGACCCCTGAAAATAGAAAAATCTCTCACTAACCTCCACCATTACTCCAGAGATGCTGTAGATAGCCTAGCTCATCCATTAGCCTGTACCAAAACCATATGAACCTCTATAGCCACCATTTTCAGTCAATTCCACCCAATTCCAGGTATTTAACCGTGGAATTCCAACTCCATTGTCAAATTCAGAGTCAATTCACCCTCATAACATTGTTAATTAAGTAAAAAACATCAAAATTACTTCCATTTTTACACTTTGAGCCATAACAATTCTGCAAAACCTTTGTTGCCCCAAAAACTATGAAATTACCCCCCACACTCAAATCCACAAGAATTGAGTATGGCTGCCCTAATTGCAATCGATGTGAGGCCCATTACTACACCTCATTTAGATGTAGACCACCTTCCTTTAGCTGATAAAGATTTCTAGATAAAAGATACCACTGTCTTAGAACCCATGCTCAAAGTACATTGCCAAAGCAGGGATAGGTGTCTCAACCATGCTGATGAGATTGGCCTTTGGGAGTTAAATTTGCCCAAATACCAGTTTCCCCAAGTCCACATATTGCCAGAGATTGTCCACTACTCTCATGTCAATTACATCTGCAGTCAGAGAGCATTCATGTTCCCAAACCACACCATACTTTTCAACATCACTCTTGAGTCCATAATGAAATGTTGCAGCTCCAACCAGGGTCCAACCTAACTCCCCTCTCAATTGGAGAACTGTTGGACCTATATCCCAAACTTAGCTCTGCAAAATTGGCCCTGTTATCACTCAGAAATTTCTCAAGGTTAAAGAAAGAAATTTCTGAGGTAACCACAAACCAATCTTTTAGGCATAGGCTCTAGCCAACGTAAGTCCAAAGAGGGCTCTCTCTTTATAGTTTAACTTTGTTTTGGGTAAAATTTTAGGCTAGTTATTAGTGCTCACGATGTTTTGTTTTGATTGGGTGGTGGAATTAAGAAAACTGATGGGCAGAACAAATATTCAAGTCATTGGGCTATGGAGTTAATCAAGAAAGGCTTAATTGGATCTGATATATTACTAAGGTAAGAGTCCACAGGGTAGGCTAGCATAGCAAAAGCAAATATACAGGTTTAAATGGATGAAGTATTCCTAACCAGGGCAAAGGGAAATGAAGAATCCTTTAATATGGACCAAAGGGGGGGCAAACTATGGAAGTAGGGGAGAAATTAAGAATTCCAAAACCAAGGCAGTTTAGTAGAAAAGATATAAAAAGAAAACAGTTAAAACAAAGAGAATTTAAGCTAATTCTGAGATATAATTCCTTGTTTACTTTTCAGATTTCATAAGAAACACATATTAATATTCATTACATGAAGAGAAAACAATATTTAAACAGGAAGAGATAATACTTATTTGTTCTAACTGTGCACAAGAATCCAGTGAAATGTCCTCATCTTTATTTCATATCCATCAAAACTAGTCCAATCTTGAATACAAAAGATCCTTGGCTCAAAAATAAGATGTCTTTAGAAATGTATTTTAATCCACCCAAAATACTTCAAATGAAGAAGTATTTATACAATTTATAAACTGAAATATCTTGACAAAATATCAAGATTGGTTTACAAATATCTCAAACTGTTTTACATTAATGGAACTTAAATAAAGGAAATTCAAAACTAATAAATCTATTTGGCACTATTTTTATGGATTTATGGTGACAAAGAAGAGAAATTCGAATTTGATAGCAACTCTTAATTGATGATGAGGCATCCCAGTCACTAACTGCATCCTTTCTTTGTGCATTCTGCCCCAGAAAGTTTGCAAACTTGGAGTCCAATGATACACTTGTATATCTCAATCTGAGCTTAGATATGTAAAAAGTGAAAGAGGTTATTGTAGATAATAATGTTTTTGGGATAAACATCTCTCAATTTCCAAAAATTCAGCTCCAGCTATTCACAATATTCTTTGCAAAAAGATGTCAAAAATAGGACTTTGCACAAACTAAAAAATAGGCTATGAAGACATGCACTTATCTCTCGTTTGGTAATACCTATGTCAAAAATCAGATAGGTTTTTGTAGTCTGACCTGTTAGAAACAATAACCTCTTCCAATTTTGCAAAATACTTCTTGGATTTGCCACAATAGTTTCTGTAAAACTATGACTTAAACAGGAAATTTTTGAAGAATGTACCATTTCTTCTCTAATTTCATCTTTTAACCTTAAATTTATTTTAACTATTTTTCACTTTTACTTTGGATAAAGTTCATTGTTGTTGGTGAAAGTGTTTTCATCTCTGTTTAACCCTTACTACCTGCATGTTTACTTTTACTGTTACTTTTACTGTTTACTTCTACCGATCTATTTTTTTCATCTATTTTCACTTTGACATGAATCTATGTACTTTGTAACTGTCTTCCCTACTATTTGTCTTCATGCTAGATTCTTTACTTAACTTGGTCTTGAATATGATACTCTTTAACCCTGATACACTTTGACTGTTCTTTACTATGTCCTTTTACTTTCACTGTATATTTTAGGTTTTTACTGTCTATTTCAAGATTAAATCCTTTTATTTTTATGTATATCAGCATTAGGTAGTGGATATAGGTTAAGTACATGCATATTTTGTTCACCTATCTTGTAACTGTATTCTCTGTCTAGTTGCTCTGTTTTGACTTCAATGCTCTGTGTAGTTGTCTTCTTCTTTGTTTCCTTGTATAATTGTGTTCATCCTCTGAGCACAAGTTTTGAATGAGGTTTTCTATTGATTCTTGGAATGAACCAATTATGTGATGAGTATCAAAACTATTTATCCAAGATTTGATCTTAGTTTGATAACCTGAAAATATTCAATATTATTTAAGGGAACACAGGTCTTCATGAAGGGTGCTTGATGGCTCTCTAGCATAGGGATGACTGAGAAAGGGGTCGCAATAGGGTTTTGGACAGAAAAAAAATGGTGAAAACGTGTTGCAGAGGTTCAGGGAGGTTCTGGACGGTTTCATAGGTTTACACTGTCAAACAGGAAAAAACCATGAAAATACGGGTTTTCACGTTATAAGGTTTTAACGGGCAGAATTTCGAAATATGGCGCAAAAGTCAATTAAATGAATGCACATGCGGTTTATTGAAATGGCGGGGAAGCGATATTGAAGGGCCATTGCACTGCTTATGAGGCATGGGCGGTTTTGAGGGAAGGCTGCCTGATACCATTCATTGGGCACCACATAGCAGTGATGAGAACAGTGAAACCGCTCACATCGGGTGGGTAAAGGTTGGCCTTCGGAGGCCGCTTGATATGAGCATCAGCTGTTGGATCTGAAAGGGTCAGATCATACAATGATCAGGGGTGTGATTTGATCGGGGAGTTAGTGGAGCGGCTCGACAGGATATTAACTGCAGGTTAGGGCAGCTTAATAATGTCGGGGGTGATATGATTGGAGGAATAGGTTATTAATTAATCATTGTTTGATTAATTATACCCTTTTTGTTTGGCAGAGGGTTATGGCTCTTAATTAGTCATGGATCGACTAATTAATCTGTTTAATTAATTTAGTATTAAGGTTTATATTTCAAACCATCAGGGCAAGATATTAACATATGTTATTTTAATAGAACATACAGGGAAAGGGGGTTTTCTTTTCACGAGTTAAATATATTAAAAATTAAAATTAGCATGAAGTGAAAGCGAGAAAGAAAATGCGCTAAGTATAATGTATTGATATTTCTTTTTATATCCACATCTACACATCATAACTTAGGCTAAATGATTTTTGTTGTTTTTTTGTGGAAAAAAGGGGTTTTATGTAGGATTAGCTAATTTCCCTAGGTAAATGGTGATTTAACGTTAGGAAAGGGATTTGTTTAGGAAAATGAGGGATAGTGAAGGGGGGTAATGTTTGTGGGGAGGGGATTTTAGTATATAGGACCTATAAGTCATTGGGTCAAGGGTCTGGTCCCTCTAGAAGTCAGAGAAATGCTCTGAGCCCCTTTGACTTAAGATTTTAGGTACTTAAGACTTTTCTTGGAAACTAGTTAAGTGAAAAGTGTAATGAGAGAGGGAGGTTAATCAATTTGACTTTGTGGATTTGATACATGCCCAATTATTATCCATACTTTGAACTTTGATGATGAAGGTGATCAACATTCTTTTATCTAACAATCATCACAATTCTACAACCATTCTTCTACTTACTGATGAGCCCCAAATTTGGTAACATTTTGGGCTCATTTGGCCTAACTACCCTTGTTCAATCGTTCATTTTTCATAACTTATGCATCATTTTTTAGTATGTTTATGTCATTTGTACGAATAAGGGCAGTCACTATTCCTAGGTGGCTAACACGTGTTCATTTTAGGTTTTTTGACACATGATTGGAACAAAACTGAGCGGATAAGGACAGAAGACAGCCAAGATGGGGTTGAGGATTCGTAGGAGGGTTGTCCACAGCATTAAAATGATCTTCCCTGGGATCTTCACCCCCAACTCCGAGCTCCAGTAGCCACCACAACCAGATTTATAGACAGCCAAATGGATTTTGAGGAAGCAGCAGTTCACTCTTAGTTTGGTCAGCCAAGCCCCACTGATTTAGGAGGCCGGCTTGGGGCCTCGAGATGTATAAATGATAGGGATTTAACCTTCGAAAAGGACTTTTGAAACATTGTTGCACATCCTGCACTACGAGTTGCTAGCTTAGTTTTGCTCTTTTGTAGCCATTGTTGGCATACTATGTGACTTATGATTATTATTTTTTTAATGGAAAGCAGTCGGATTTGATCTCAGTTCTGAGCTTTTAAAGGAGCCATAGCTCTCGGGGTTGGGCCCGACCTGAGAGCCTAAGGCCTCCTTCTTCTGTATTGTTATCCTTTCTTTCAGCATTATGGTTTTTATTTACATGCATTCAGAACGTAGTTTGCTGAGTTAGATTTCTTGGAGTGGTTAAGTAGGTCATTTTCATAAGACAAAATTTCTTCAGCTGTTTAGAGTAGAGTGAAGAGATTGGAGTTGATAAAAGTTCTAAAAAAGGGGTTGCCTGCACACTCATTTTCACCTCTTTCTAGGGGCTGGAATTGCAGATAGTGCTGCCCACCAAAAACATTGGTTTACAAATTCATGCAATCTGTGGTGCAATATTTTCGTTTGTAGAAGTTGCCCATGCATTCATACCTCTTGGAATATTTCCTTGCTTCAGTACTATACATGGTTTTCCTTAAGAATAAAGTTGTTGTTCATTGGTTCCATTAAACAGTTAGGAATGTTTTGATTATATGCAGGACGTGGAAGAATTTGATTCAGTTTGCACTGTGCAGTACTATTTCCTCACTCTCTCATCCTTCTAAGCCTTGCCCAGACTAGTTACTCATCTTCCAATTAGACCCCTTGTCTCTCAGCCACTCTACCACCCACGTTATCCCACCTTTTCGGCCTTCCATTCCCTCTACCCTCCTTTAGACAAGCTAGCTTAGCACATCCCCTCATCATCTCATCTCTCTATCACGAAGTCATTACAAATCCATCTCCTACCTCCCTATCCACCCATGTAGCCTCTTCCACTCACCCATCACCCAAAAATCCGATTGTATAACATCCTGTAGGAATTACTGAACATCCTGTAGAAGTTCTGAAACATCCTGTAGAACCCCTGCAGACTTCCTGTAGAAGCTCATAAACACGGTTTCTTGGGAGCCAAACTTTGTGAGACTCTCTGGAAGGGTGTTAGGGACCCCTTATACCCTTTCTGAACTTTCCCAACCTTTTTCAAACCTTCCGCCTCCTTGATCCACCTCTGCACAGTAAAAAGCTAGTTAAAAGTGCATGCATGATAATTCTAATAATTGGAACAAAAATACAAAAAGTGTTTTCTTCAGATAGAGGTAGTCTAAACACCTGCATTCCACCTTCATAGAAGTAATGGCATCGCTTTCAGTAGTTTGCATCCCCATCTCTGCATTAGTAAGACTAGCTGGTAGAATTAGGGTTTGCTAGGGTTTGCGTTTCTTGTTGGCTTTCAGTTCCTTTTTGCAAATAGATTAGCTTCTTTTGATATTAGCTTTCACCCATCAGTTCAAAAGCTTCTTCTAAGAGCTCATAGAAGTTGGCTTGAGCCCCTAGCAGACTTGTGCCAGCTGACCAAGTGATAGCTGCGACAAGAGCTAGTACTTCTGCATACAGCACCGTCGCTTCCAAGTTTGTTACGAACTACCGGGTTGATAAAATTAAAGAAGGAAGCTCCAGGAGTTGTAGCATTATTGCTACAATACTGGAGCCCACCATCTTTTTGGCGTCGTTGCCGGGGAAGCGTCAGAGTATTGGTGATTGTTGCTTTTCTTCTACTTTCCTACTCTCGCCTTCTGCTAAGTAGTATTTCATTTCCATTCTGCAATTTCCTTTTTGCAAAATTAGCATAGACATTTCCTGCTTTCATAGATTAACATTTCAATTCTGCAATTCCATTCCTGCAAGCATAGATTAGCATTTCAATTCTGCAAAGCATAGCTTAGCATTTCGTTCCTGCAATTTCATTTGAGAAAAATAGATTAGTTCTTTTATGCTTTCATTTCAATTCCGCATTTCCGTTTCAGCAAGATAGTTAGTTGCAGTTCAATCTGTTTTAGTTTTGCAGGTACCAGAAAAAACAAAAGCAATCAGAAGTCTTTTCATTTCATGCCTCGTAGAAACCGAGATAAAACAGGCAAATTCTTACCCAACACCCCCACCACATCACTAAGTCACCCTTCTCTCTTCTTTGGTGACAGTGATCCAGAAGAACCTATAGGCGAACCTCCTGAGATATACGAAGATCCTATAGCAGAAGAAGAATTAGAGAACACTCCATCTGAAGCTATGGCTGACAATAGGGGAGAAAATGAGAGAATTGAGGGTGCCTTCCCCATCCGAGAGACCAATGGAGACATGAAAATGAAGAACATCAGCCCCTCCGCTTTACCTCACTTCCATGGACTGACTACTGAAGACCCTGATACCTTCCTATTTGAGTTTGTTGTCCTGTGCCGAACCTATGACTATACCGAAGATGAGCAAAAACTGAAACTCTTCCCCTCTACCCTTAAGGATGCAGCACTACGCTAGTTCATGGGCTTACCTGGGAACAGTATCACCACTTGGGCTCAGATGCAGCAAGCTTTCAATACCAAGTACCGGGACTACTGTAGGTCTAAGGAAACCAAGGGAGAAATCTTTCGGATGACCATGGGGAATGATGAGTCTTTAGAAGATTACGAGGAAAGGTTCCAACTCAGCTATAAACGGGCCAGGTGCACACTTGACCCTGAATCCCTCAAGTTGGTCCTGCTTCGAGGAGTCCCTGAAGACCTCTTAGATACCCTTCACATGCTAGCTGGAGGAGATATTTACCAACTACCTTATGAGGACATAAAGACTGTGTTTAGAAACCACTCTAGGGCAGGCCAGAAAAGAGGTAGAGGAAACATCCTCTCAGCTGGTATTCCTTTCTCCAAACATGAGTTTGAAAATCAATTAGAGGACCTCAAGAGTGAGGTGAGACAGACCATCGCCATGCAACTTGATACATTCCGAATCCAGCAGAAGAAAGAGGAAGCTGAGAGGGCTTTGGCTATTTTCTGCCCTAGGTGTACAAGGAAACACCCTAAGAACGAGTGCCCATTACATTCGGTTGAGGTGTGTTTTGTCTGTGAGGAGGACCACCCCACAAACCAATGTCCAACTTTACCTGGGCTTAAAGCCATGTATCAAGGGACAGAAGCGCCCACTGAACCTCTTTATTTCCTCAACCAAAGAAGGCCACATGGACCTAGACCTTACCAACAGGGGATGCAAGGGACACCCCAAACCTATTATAGCCCGAACCAATCTGCTCCTATGCCTTCCTGGGGACCCCCTGTTCATCCTTCCTGGTCTATACCTCCTCCATGGTCTTACCCACCTCAGTACCATACTCAGCCCACTACTCCTTTGTTTCACTCACATGCCCAGCCACAGCCTCAGTGGAATGCACCTCAACCGGGGTGGAGGCCCCAGTACAATAATCCTCCTGCCATTTTGCCTCCACCACCGGCTCAACCACAACCATTACCTCCTGCTCCTCCAAGGCAACCCCAAATGCTTGCTCAACCGAACCCGAACCCCAACAACAGACAGGCCCAACAGGTATATACTGGGGAAACATCATGCCCTACCTATGCTATGGAGATCCAGGAGATCAATCTACGATCTGGAAAGACTCTTCCGGATCGCCAACCTCCTCCCCCAGAGGATGAGGAAGATAAACAGGAAAGTGAACCAAAGGCCATTCCACCCTTTCCTGAGAGACTAACGGCCACCACGCAACCCAACCCAGAGGAGGATGAGCTTCTAGGAGAACTCAAACAGTTGTGTGTGAGAATACCACTTCTCCAAGCCATCAAAGATGTACTGATATACAACAAACTGGTTAAGGAAAAGTGTTTCAGACACCCAGGCAGGCGAAAAAGAGATGCTTCAACCATCAATGTCATAGGACAACTATCTGATCTTATGTTAGGGCAGGCCATCTGCCCAAAGTATCTGGACCCTGGGAGTCCTGTAGTGGATGTCCACATCAATGGCACCATCATACCTCACACATTGATTGATCTGGGGGCTGCCATTAATGTGATGACCAGAGATACCATGCTCAAACTCAACCTTCAGTGTTCCCTGAGAAAGACCTCGACAGTCCTACAACTAGCAGATCGCTCCACTGTGACTCCCGAAGCGATCGTAGAGGATGTCTTGGTCTCGGTTGACTCTTGGGAGTACCGTGCAGACTTCTTGGTTCTGCAACCAAAGGCAAAGCTTACTAGATACCCTCTCATTTTGGGAAGGCCTTGGTTAGCCACTGCAGATGCTTACATAAGCTGCTGTGCAGGAAACATGACCATCAAAAATGGTCCTATGTCCAAGCAGCTAGTCCTGTACCCTCCTGCCCAACCCTTATTAGAGCATGACTTACCACTTTGGTTGGAGGAAGGAGAAGAGGATGAGGTGTACTCAGCACCTTTGTGCACCCTAGACACCACTAGGGGAGGCCTCCCAACCGAGGATGATTTGATTGAGACCTTGATCCAGACTCCACCTCCCAGTGCATTGTCCTTAGAAGAATTGGTGGACAATGCCCAAGCCAGCACCTTAGTGGACCTTTGTGTGACCGACCTTGTCACTCCCAGAGTAAAAAATGTGGAGTTCGGTCCTGAGAGAACGTTAAAGATCAGCTCCTCCCTATCTCCTTCCCATGAAAAGGAGCTGTGTAGTCTGTTGGCCAGTCATCTAGATGCTTTTGCTTGGAACTATAAGGAGATGAAAGGAGTTCATCCTTCGGTCTGTACCCATCACATCTACATCAAAGAAGACTGTAAACCGGCTAGGCAACCTCAAAGGAGAATGAATCCAGCCCTTAAGGACATCGTCAAGGAGGAATTACAAAAACTGTTGGATGCCGGATTCATCTACCCCATCTCGGATAGTGAATGGGTGTCCCCTTTGGTGTTGGTTCCCAAGAAAAATGGGAAGTGGAGAATCTGTGTGGACTACCGAGAACTGAACAAGGCCACCAAGAAAGACCATTTTCCTCTACCCTTCATAGATCAAGTGTTGGATGGCCTGGCAGGGAAGAAGTTTTTCTCTTTCCTAGATGGGTTTAGCGGGTATAACCAGATCCAAATCAACCTGGAAGACCAAGATAATACCACCTTCACTTGTCCTTGGGGTACCTTTGCTTACCGAGTTCTTCCCTTTGGACTATGCAATGCTCCTGCCACCTTCCAGATAGCCGTCTTGAGCATCTTTTTTGAGCTGGTCCATGATTCGGTGGAAATCTATATGGATGACTTCACTCCTTATGGGTCCAACTTCCAGGAATCATTGTCCAATCTGGGAAAAGTCCTAACCAAGTGCATTGAGATGAACCTGTCCCTTAGTCCTGAAAAGTGTGAATTCTTGATGACTGAAGGGACCTTGCTAGGCCATACCATTTCTCGCCAAGGATTACAGGTGGATCCCAACAAAATTGCTCTCATCAAGAAGGTTCCACCTCCTCAGAAGGTAAGAGATGTTCGAAGTTTCTTAGGATTAGCAGGATATTATAGGAGATTCATTAAAGACTTCAGCAAGCTAGCCTCGCCATTGTTTAGCCTCTTGGCAAAAGATGTTGAGTTTAAATGGACTGACGATTGTCAAAAGGCTCTGAATGAACTAAAGGACAAGTTGGTGTCTGCCCCAATCTTGAGAAGTCCAAACTGGGCCCTACCTTTCCACATCCACACTGATGCCTCGAACAAAGCCATAGGGGCAGCCTTAGGACAAGTTGAACAAAAACTTCCATATGCCATCTACTTTGTCAGCAAAAACTTATCCAAGGCATAACTGAATTACACTGTAACTGAGAAAGAATTCTTGGTCGTGGTCCATGCACTGAACAAATTTCAACATTATATCACTGGATATCAAACATTTTTACATACTGATCATGCTGCAATTAGATATTTAATGAATAAACCAAATGTGAATGCTCGTATTATTAGATGGTTACTTTTGTTGCAGCAGTTTGATTTGACTATTGTTGACAAGCTAGGTAAAGAAAATGTTGTTGCTGACTTTTTGTCTAGATTGGATTTACCTGCAGAAGAGGATGGAACAGTGGATGACCAGATGCCAGATGAACATCTGTTTGCTATCTCAATACTCTCTCCATGGTTTGCTGATATAGCAAACTACCTTGTCTCAGTACAGTTTCCTCTGCACCTATCCTCAAGAGAGAAGAGCAGGATCATACAGAAGAGTGCCTCATTTACTTGCATCGGGGGCAACCTGTTCAAGCTTGGCCCTGATAAGATCTTAAGGCATTGTGTAAGGGAGGAGGAAGTCTTTGATATCCTCCTAACCTGTCATGACGGGCCTTGTGGAGGACATTTTGCAGCCAAAAGGACTGCCTTCAAAATCCTGCAGGCAGGCTACTATTGGCCCACGCTTCATCAAGATGTCAGAAGATATATCAGCCAATGTGACCGATGCCAAAGGATGGGGAAACCGACTCCAAGGGATGAAATGCCGCTCCAACCTCAAGTGACTCTTGAGCCATTTGAGAAGTGGGGTATGGATTTTGTGGGTCCAATCAATCCTCCTTCGAGGCAAAGGTATTACATCATTGTGTGCACAGAGTACTTGACAAAGTGGGCAGAAACTAAGGCAATCAAAGCAGCGACAGAAGAAAAGGTGGTCGAGTTCTTAAGAGAAAACATCTTCTACAAATTTGGCTACCCAAGAGAGTTAGTCACCGATCAAGGAAGCCAGTTCACCTCCAACTTAATTGAAGACCTACTCACTCATCACAAAATCAAGCATAGGACTTCCACCCCCTATCATCCTCAAGCAAATGGGCAAGCGGAAGTCACCAATAGAGAATTAGAAGGGACCTTGACTAAGGTGGTGAGCAGCAGCAGGAAAGATTGGGCAGATCGCCTGGTTGAGGCCACATGGGCTTACAACACCACTTGGAAGACCACAACCGGCTTCACACCTTATGAGCTGGTCTATGGGAAGAAAGCTTTGTTGTCAATTGAGTTTGAATACAACACCTTGAGGATGGCAGCTCAGCTGGACCTGGATCTCAGCCATGCCCAACAAGAAAGGCTATTGCAGCTGAATGGATTGGACGAGCACCGAATGCAGGCCCTTCTCCACTCAGAAGTGGTTCAACTTCAGAGGAAGGTGTGGCATGACCAACACCTCAATGACAAGCAATTTCAGCTGGGAGATTGGGCGCTGTTGTATGATTCTAGGCATTAGGATTTCAAGGGGAAGCTGAGAACCAGATGGCTGGGACCATATGCAGTGGAAAAATGTAATGACAATGGATCTGTTCTTATTCGGACCATTGATGAGGAGGCCATCCCTATGCTTGTCAATGGGCATCGACTAAAGATCTACAGGAAACCTCTCTCAAGACAAGAATTCATCAAAACTGTGGAAAAATCAGTGCTGGTCATAGATCAGGGTTCTGCCTCTATTTTGGGCATACCTTGAAGATCTTAAAAAAAAATACAAAAAAAAAAAAAATTAAAATAAAAAAAATTAAAATAAAAATAAAAATTAAAAATTAAAAAAAAAAACAAAAAATAAAGATCCTTGGATGAAAACCCTTCTGAGGTTCCCAAGGCAGATGGTAGGGGTGAAAACCTCATTGAGGCGTCCCTACTATCTTTCTGAAAATGTTTGAAAAAAGACCCTTGAGTGAAAACCTCTTTGAGGCGCTCAAGGCAAATGGTAGGGCTGAAAACCTCATGGAGGCACCCCTGCTGTCTTTCAAAAAAAAACAAAAAAACAAAAAAACAAAAAAATAGGGAAAGCAAGTTCACAATGTGGCAATGCATGCAGGTTGCAGGTATTCTATGAAGGAAAAGAGGCCCCTCAGCTCAAAGACAAGGGTCCTTACTATGCTACCAGGTGACCTCACCAGCACTCCCTCCGGAAACACCCATCTTCTCCAAGGTCTGAGCACGATTTGATCACAGTTTAGCCTTCTACAGGAAGCTACAGGACTTTCTACAGGAAGTTTTGTATTTCTACAGGAAACTTCCTGTAGAGGTTTTGGACGGCCCAGAACCAATTGTGTGGGGAGATCTAATGCCCGAGGTATGACACGGAGGCATGCAAGCTAATATTTTCTCCATCACGCACTGCTGTCACCTCCTTCTACCACCCCAGTTGCCATGCAATGAAAATACCTACACAGTCAACGTAGAACCTTGAATTATCAGAGGAAGCAATTCTCAAATAAATGAAAAAGTTGTAGAGACACCATGCACTACTTATCAAAGCCACCCGAGGGCCCTGCGATCATGACTGTGATGCCACCATCTCCACTATCTCAGCATGCACCCGAGGAGGAAAAACTGCTACAGGACATCCTACAGGAATCCCGTAGCAGTTCATCCAGCTAGAGTGTACACCATCAAAGCGCCTGCAACACATAGAGCGGGCACATGCAGCCGAGTCACAAGCTTCGTCATCAGCGGCAGTCTGCAAGGAAGGACCCCCGGGCCTGTGCAAATAGCAGCAGCAAGCAAATCCAATCACCCTCGTCCCGAAACCTGGAAACAACGTCGCGGCCGCACAGGTAAGTGCCTCGCCCTTTCTTTCGTCAAATTACATGAATAATACTCTAGAATGTTTGCAAGTGTGGAAATGAACGGGTTGAGCAGTCGGGTAGCCATTCCACTGGCCACCATGACCAGTCAGATGGTCTAGTCAGATTTGGGAAGTGGTAGTCGTGGCAAGCAAAACGGGTAATGGACACGTGAGAAGCGTCCAGTCGGGGAGAAGCGGCGATTTAACGGAAATGGCGGCGACAGATCTGCGGGGAATGATGCGGCAGTCAGGGAGATTTGCAGTGAAATGAGTAGGTGACGTCGTCCAATGGTCTGGCAGGGACAGGTCACCCCCGCACCACGAGTTCGGCCGGGATTCAAATCCACCGCCTAGATCGTCACTCCACTCATTTATCACCAGTTGTTTGCAGTCGAGTAGCGTCCGAATTTCTCTGAAGCTAGTTACTCCAAGTCCTCGGCTCGTTCAGATGTCTGGTGGTGGCACAGAAGGAGCAGAACCACATACGTGCTCTCTGGAACCTGTGCGCGACTTCTACAGGAAGCTGTGCTATAGGAAGCTCGCCGCTACAAAGGAAAGTTGGCCTATTCACGTCAAAGGTGGCGAATTGGAAAAGGTAAGCCTGAACCTGTTCCTCCCATGCAATTGGTTTAAAGGGTGGCGAAGTCGACGTCTTCAAAAATGTAAAACTACAGTCTTCCTTTTGCATGAAAGTTGTCGTCGAAGCACATGCGGGGTTTTCTACAGGATGTGGTGTGTAATCGAGCCCCTGTCAAGGCTCATCTGTAGCTAGCCCAGAATTCGAATTGTGTGTGTGACCGAGGCGTAGTTCTACGCTCTATCCCAAAGAAATCCGAAAGACCATCTTTTGATACGCACCCGCCACCTCCGGCTAACATAGTAGGCTTTCACCATGCCGGGTGGATTCATCAGAAAAGAACCGGCAGACTCAAAGAAACTACGGGAGAACCCGGAGGTGGTAGAATTGTTCACCCAGGCGCGATGGATGTCGTTCTGTGACAAACTTAAAGGCTATGATGATGAGGTGGCAGAGGAGTTCCTACGAGCGTTGAAACCAAAATTAAAAATGCTAGCCATTGTTAATTTCAGGGGTTTGAATCTCAGACTCACCCCACAGTTCATCAGCAGAGTCACTGACCTCCCAATGGGGGTACCGTGGGACAAGGAGGAGAGGAAATTAGGCCAAAAGGCTAAAAAGGAGTTTTTCCCACCGGAGGAGCAATTCTCAGAGGATAAGAACGGGGTTCACAGAGCTAGATTACAGCCACTTTGGAGTGAGGTCAGCCTCCAAATTATGAAATACATCACATGCGAAGGACGGTTCAGCATTGTTTATGGGTACCATTTCTGGCTACTCACAGAATTGAGGCACCAAATGGACCTACCCTCAGAAAACAAGCTTAGTATTCCTTACTTTCTCCTGCAGTCTATGACTGAATGTGCCACCAAGTTAAAAGAAGGCACGCCAGACCAGGTAGCCCATCATGGGCTCATTAAGCTCCTTGTGGAGGATGCACTCCACACCTACACAGTCCCGCTCTCGTGGGAAGCCTTCCGAAATCTGACTAAGGATGGCGATATCAAGATGTTGACCGAGGAGCTCACCACCTCCAGCAGCGAGGAGAAGGAGGCAGTACACATAGAGAAGAAAGGGAAAGGCCAAGAACCCGTGGCCAAGGCACTGAAGAAAGAACAAAATGGGAGGCAAGAGAAACCCCAGGTTGCCGGAAAGGAGGGTGACAAATCAACATTGACACCCAGAGAGAAAAGGCTACAGAGTAGGATGGAAAGAACTAAACCCGTCCACGTCAGTAAAGGCACCTCGAAAGCAGCCTCAACCAAGTCAAAAGGCAAAGCGCCCTCAGTCAAACAAGCTAAAACGGTGCCACCTGTTTCTACAGGAAAACCCAAAACGGCTTCTACAGGAAGCCAGAAATCAGCTGATACAGGGCCTTCTACAGGAAGCCCTGAGAAAGGAAAACCAAAGGAGAAGAGAGCCGAAATTCTTGCAAGGGAGGCAGCAGCCGTGCTGGCCGCCCTTAGTACACCTCCTAAGCCGAAGGAAAAACGAAAGAGGGAGATCCCTCTGTACTTCAAAGCCAGGAGAAGTGTGAGAATCAAAACAGGCAGGCCACAACCTCCATCCAGCAGCCCAATTACTATAGAAGATACTCCTACCTCGCCAAGGGAGAGGTCCCCCTCAAAGATATCAGTCACTTATGAGAGGGGGAGCCCGAAGACAACTACTTGGAAGGAAAGAATGGACAGGTTGGCTTCAAAAGACCGGCTGCAGGATGCTGAGGCCGCTCTATAGGAAACCTTGGCCCGGCTTAAGGAGATAGAGAGAATGGAGGGAGAGGCACCCTCATCACCACCGAGGGAAGACGAAGTAGAGCCACCAAGGGAAGAAGAGAAAGAGCATATTCCAGAACCAAGTCCCCAGCCAAGCTTGAGCTCGTATTATAACTTTTTGGACGCTGGGAAAATTATTCCACAAAAATTCACCGTGCCACTTTTCTTTGCGTTGGAGGAAGAAAGGGTGAGGACCCACACGTGGATGAAAATAGCTAAATCAAAAGGTGTGGCAGATATAGGCCCCTTGGAGGAACAACTCAAGGAGGCAAGAAAGGAATTAGCTATGGCTAAACACGTGGCAAACTGCCAGCAGGTGTTCCTACAGGAAGAGAACGAGAAACTTAGACTGTAGCTACAGGAGCTGAAGAAGGAAAAGGGCACATCCTCAGGGGACACTACAGCAGAACATCAAGGCAGAGAAGGACTGCAAGTTGGTCTTGGGGAGCCAACCTCGCATCTACAGGAAGGGGAACTGCAAGCACAAATCGAGATACAAGCTCTCAAACAGCAGTTGCAGCAAAAAGAGGTGCAACTGGCTTGCATGGCCAGTTGGGCCATGGATGCTCTCCAATGCAGACAGCTGGCCAAATCCTATGGCCTGTACCTACGAGACCAGTGGCTGCAATTTCAGATAAATGCATTGGCACAGAGGGGTATCTCCCAACTCCAAGACCCCCAGCAGTTCACAGCGTTATGTAATAGCAGCTCATCAGAGGATAAGGCCAAACTCTCGGAGTTCTATCTCCATAATTTGGCCCTTCCTAACGTGACTACATGGGATCCCAACATAGTTGTAGGGGATATGCAATTGATGGCATTTGCCTCATGGTTGAACCATGAAGAGAAGAGGGTAGCAGAAGTCAAGGAGGTCATGGACCGAGAATTACATGAGCCACTGCTGATCAGAGCAGAGCTAGGGGATCCCACTGCGTTGATATCGGCCCACCAACACTTAGCCACCAACCCTCAAACTTTATTGAAATACATGGATCAGCAGGCACATGCCATAGCACATTTCGAGGATATGGAGCGACTATTAGGGGACAATTGTGTTCATGCTTGCACCCGCCGATGGAACACATTGTCCCACAGCCTTAAAATCAGAGAATACCATACTCCAACTCGAATGAGGGAAGCTCTAGCACGGGTGCCCCTCTACAAAAAGTCCATACATAACCTTCAAGCCAGCTGGATTGGCCTCAAGCTAAGCCCACCTCTGCTGTTAGGATTGATGGAAGGCAGCACAGAAAAAGAAGAGAAAAAGCAGTGGGAGGAGGTGGAAAGGAAGGCTGGGTTCCATGCCAGTGAGGAAGAGACCACTTCAGAAGCCTGGGATGTGAGGGTGGCGGTGAAAGCAATGAAGGACGAGGAGCTAGATTAGTTGCTCAGGGATGAGCAACCATTTTAGCTGGGGGGTGATGATGAGCCCCAAATTTGGTAACATTTTGGGCTCATTTGGCCTAACTACCTTTGCTCAATCCTTCATTTTTCATAACTTATGCATCATTTTTTAGTATGTTTATGTCATTTTTACGAATAAGGGCAGTCACTATCCCTAGGTGGATAACACGTGTTCACTTCAGGTTTTTTGACACATGATTGGAAAAAAACTGAGCGGATAAGGACAGAAGACAGCCAAGATGGGGTTGAGGATTCGTAGGAGGGTTGTCCACAGCATTAAAATGACCTTCCTCGGGATCTTCACCCCCAACTCCGAGCTCCAGCAGCCACCACAACCGGATTTAAAGACAGCCAAACGGATTTTGAGGAAGCAACAGTTCACTCTTAGTTTGGTCAGCCAAGCCCCACTAATTTAGGAGGCCGGCTTGGGGCCCCGAGATGTATAAACGATAGGGCTTTAGCCTTCGAAAAGGACTTTTGAAACATTGTTTCACATCCTGCACTACGAGCTGCTAGCTTAGTTTTTCTCTTTTGTAGCCATTGTTGGCATACTATGTGACTTATGATTATTATTTTTTTAATGGAAAGCAGTCAGATTTGATCTCAGTTCTAAGCTTTTAAAGGAGCCATAGCTCTCGGGGTTGGGCCCAACCTGAGAGCCTAAGGCCTCCTTCTTCTGTATTGTTATCCTTTCTTTCAGCATTATGGTTTTTATTTACATGCATTCAGAACGCAGTTTGCTGAGTTAGATTTCTTGGAGTGGTTAAGTAGGTCATTTTCATAAGACAAAATTGCTTCAGCTGTTTAGAGTAGAGTGAAGAGATTGGAGTTGATAAAAGTTCTTAAAAAGGGGTTGCCTGCACACTCATTTTCACCTCTTTCTAGGGGCTAGAATTGCAGACAGTGCTGCCCACCAAAAACATTGGTTTACAAATTCATGCAATCTGTGGTGCAATATTTTCATTTGTAGAAGTTGCCCATGCGTTCAGACCTCTTGGAATATTTCCTTGCTTCAGTACTATACATGGTTTTCCTTAAGAATAACGTTGTTGTTCATTGGTTCCATTAAACCGTTAGGAATGTTTTGATTATATGCAGGACGTGGAAGAATTTGATTCAGTTTGCACTGTGTAGTACTATTCCCTCACTCTCTCATCCTTCTAAGCCTTGCCCAGACCAGTTACTCATCTTCCAATTAGACCCCTTGTCTCTCAGCCACTCTACCACCCACGTTATCCCACCTTTTCGGCCTTCCATTCCCTCTACCCTCCTTTAGACAAGCTAGCTTAGCACATCCCCTCATCATCTCATCTCTCTATCACGAAGTCATTACAAACCCCTCTCCTACCTCCCTATTCACCCATGCAGCCTCTTCCACTCACCCATCATCCAAAAATCCGATTGTAGAACATCCTGTAGGAATTACTGAACATCCTATAGAAGTTCTGAAACATCCTGTAGAACCCCTGCAGACTTCCTGTAGAAGCTCATAAACACGGTTTCTTGGGAGCCAAACTTTGTGAGACTCTCTGGAAGGGTGTTAGGGACCCCTTAGACCCTCTCTGAACTTTCCCAACCTTTTTCAAACCTTCCGCCTCCTTGGTCCACCTCTGCACAGTAAAAAGCTAGTTAAAAGCACATGCATGATAATTCTAATAATTGGAACAAAAATACAAAAAGTGTTTTCTTCAGATATAGGTAGTCTAAACACCTGCATTCCACCTTCATAGAATTAATGGCATCGCTTTCAGTAGTTTGCATCCCCATCTCTGCATCAGTAAGACTAGCTAGTAGAATTAGGGTTTGCTAGGGTTTGCGTTTCTTGTTGGCTTTCAGTTCCTTTTTGCAAAAAGATTAGCTTCTTTTGATATTAGCTTTCGCCAATCAGTTCAAAAGCTTCTTCTAAGAGCTCATAGAAGTTGGCTTGAGCCCCTAGCGGACTTGTGCCAGCTGACCAAGTGACAACTGCGACAAGAGCTAGTACTTGTGCATACAGCACCATCGCTTCCAAGTTTGTTACAAACTACCGGGTTGATAAAATTAAAGAAGGAAGCTCCAGGAGTTGTAGCATTATTGCTACAATACTGGAGCCCACCACTTACCCACCTACTCATCCTACCATTTTTACTTCTCTTTATTAGGATGCACTTAAGCTGGCAAACCCTTGTCAAAACGTTTTCTTTTCTTTTACAATAGGAATCTATCTAAGGTTATCCTTGTTACATCCAAGGGCTCATATTAGACAGTTGAGCTCCTTTTATTCACTCTACCTATCTAATTATCTGCCAAGGTTAGACAGTTTGGTCAAATTTTCATTCTCTATCTAAAAACATGAAATTCAAAGCATGGAATAACCAAGATTAAACTATTTGATTAACATGGATTGTGGCATGAATAACAAGTTGCACACAATCATTATTATGCATAAAAAGTAAATAGTAGTGGCATTTTGACTTGCACACTTTCATGGTCTTTTATTTCTTTGGGGTTCATATTTTTCATCTTTTTTGACCTTTTTATTCTTTTTGTCCTTTGTTTTTTCTTTTAGGACATACCCTCTTTACATTTTTTTATTTTAGAATATGGAAAACATTTGAAGAAAGCAAAGGTATGTACATATTACAGGTTTAATCTCAGCCATTCGAAAATTATGACTCCTATTGGTCTAGGAACCTAATAGTGGCTCCACTTGGGAATGACATTTCCTTGTGAAATGCCAAGAACACCATCGACTAGTAGCCTGATCCATTGGGCCAATCCCACACATGTATATGCCCTATTGTATAATCTTTGTCACTAAAACTTTTGAACTGAAACTACACCCTTTTATGCAAACTAAAATATCATCTAACATAAACTTGCTGCTGAAAACTGAATTTATTCAAATTGAAATCCCACCTATTTACTCTAATCAGCTTTCTAATTGCTAGTTAGGTAAAATGAAATAGCCAATGCAACCATCCAAGCATTATGTATATTGGTGATCTTTGTTGCTTGGGCTTGTTTGTGATTAAAACTGATGTTCTAAGGTCAAATATAACCTTTTCAACCAATGAGAAGATAAGGAAATACTTGGTTTCCTTTGTAGACTCTAAAAACTGTACAAAAGGATCTTCCAAAATATATACACTATTTTTCAATTGATTTAAACAATAGTAAATCTGTTGTGTATGGCCTTCATGGCATGAAACTAAAATAATACCTTCATCTTTATCACCCTGCATGTTTTCAAATGAGCTTTGTGATGATGTTTCTTCTGAAACTGGTAAGAAAACTAGTTGCCTAGCCAAGTCTGTATCAATACCTTTTCCAAAGTCATAGTTATCTAATGGAGAAGGACTTTGACTACAAATTCCATCCAACACATTAGCTATTGGATCATGAAAGACTTGAAGAGACAGTTGCTGTCTATTTTCTATTGGCTTCAATGAAACTCCATGATTTTCTAAAAACTACTCATCCTTTTTTACAGATAGATTATGCAAATTTCCTTTCAAAAACTGAACTTCCTCAGAATAGAATGTTAGGGAATTATCTTGGATCATTTGATCATATGTTCTAGCTTCCAAGTCTTCTTCTGCAACCTGACATTCAATAGCATTTTTGGGCTACAAATCTACATAGGAGAAGTCTTGAACAAGGATTGTATTGCCCTCTAGATGGTTAATATCAAAACTTATTGACATTTGATTTCTAATTGCATGAAATTATCTCTAATAAACTGAAATGAAGCAAAACACAATGGCAAAGTTCCTTCACTGATTTCAAAATTTTCTTCACTTTCCTCCTCATTCTCATCGCTGAAATGAATAAACTGATCACTATTTTCAAGTTGTTGAACCTGAACTTCCTTATACCCCAAATTAGCTTCTGATTCCTCTGCAAGGTTAATTTCGATTTGAGGAACATAAACATTATTATAGTGATCAGGCTTAGGCACATCATCATAAGAAGTAATGTCACAAATGTACATAATAGTTTAGCAGATTGCCTCTGCACATATGGTTCTATAACTCTATCTTCCGATTTATGGTAGTTGGAATTAACAGGAATTTGTTCATGGCTGTCAACCTCTTCTTTTTGTGAAACAACTGTGTTATGGTGATTTTGAACAAAAATTTCATCTTTCATGATGATCTTCTATATCCTCTCTTCTATCTTCTTTACCAAAATGTCGAGTTTTACCTCTGATTTTTCTTTCAACTTTTCTCTTCTAATTTGTAGATTAACTTCTACATCTACTGCCATGTTCTACATCTGTTCCAGTGTTGATGGGTTTCTTTCTCTTAGATGAAATTCTATCTCTGGATCAAATGCTCTTGGGTAATGCAAAAGAGCCAAATCAGGGGGAGGTCTTATATTTGATGGCATTGAATAATAGATTTGATTAAATCCTTCTGAAAATTGTTGTATTGTTTCATTTGGATGTCTTTTTAACTGATTATATTCTTCTATGATTACAAGAAGATTGGCGTTGATTACCCATCTATCAATGAATAATTTGAGAAATTGTTGGAGATTTGAGATGCTTGCCTCAGGCAGGGTTTTGTACCAACTCTTGACTTTGTCTTGCAAAGAAAGAGCAAAAATCCTAATACTGACATCCTCTTCATCTACTTCAAATAATTTGAGATAATTATCAAAAGTTTGAATATATTTTTGGGCAGTCATACCATTCTTTCCATCAAACCTAGGGAGGTGCTTGTGATAGTCATTAGGGAAAGCATGGAGTGTAGTAGGTAACATAAGGGGCTTATATCTATCAGGAACTTTACAAGGTATAGGAACATGTATAGGGATTGTATGATTATTCTTAATTGTTTCAGATTCTTTGATTGGAATATGATCTTCAGTAGATTTAGAAGAAGGTTGTTCAAATATGTAAGGAGACTTTATATCTACAACTTTTAAAGGAAAATAATAAAAAATTAATCTAAAATCATCTCTGAAATACAATATACATTGAAAAACTTTATCAATGAGAAATAACATAATGTCTTGGATAACAATCGAAGTTAAAAGCCTGATCTTTTCACACAGTTCTTTCAGGTTCATTTCTCCAGTGGAGTCTTGATTGTGAAATTGATTTGAAGTCGCTAGGTGGATGATTTTAACCTTTGTGTGTCTGATCACTGTCCACCATCATAGATCAGATCTAAACCTGTAAAAAAATTCTGAAGAAAATGTTAGTTCTCCCCAGTGGAGTCGCCACTATGTTATCACTGAGAATTTTCTCAAGGTTAAAGAAAGAAATTTCCGAGGTAACCACAAACTAATATTTTAGGCTTAGGCGCTAGCCAACATAAGTCCAGAGAGAGCACTCTCTTTATAATTTAACTTTGTTTTGGGTGAAATTTCAGTTTAGTTATTAGTGCTCACGATGTTTTGTTTTGATTGGGTGGTGGAACTAATAAAACAGATGGGCAGAACAAATATGCAGGCCATTGGGCTATGGAGTCAGTCAAGAAAGGCTTAACTGGATCTGATCTATTACTAAGGTAAGAGTCCACACGGCAGGCTAGCACACAAAATCAAATCTGCAGGTTTAAATGGATGAAGTAGTCCTAACCAAGGCAAAGGGAAATGAAGAATCCTTGACCGGGATTAAGATGAAGAAAGGAAGGATGATCAGTGGCAAAGGGCAATGAAGAATCCTTTACTATGGACCAAAGGGGGGGCAAACTATGGAAGTAGGGGAGAAATTAAGAATTCCCAGACCAAGGCAGTTTCATAGAAAACATATAAAAAGAAAACAGTGAAAATGAAGACAATTTAAGCTAATTCTGAGATATAATTCCTTGTTTACTTTTCAGATTTCATAGGAAACACATATGAATATTCATTACATGAAGAGAAAACAATATTTAAATAGGAAGAGATAATACTTATTTGTTCCAATTGTGCACAAGAATCCAGTGAAATGTCCTCATCTTTATTTCATATCCAACAAAACTAGTCTAGTCTTTAATACAAAAGATCCTTGGCTCAAAAATAAGATGTCTACAGAAATGTATTTTAATCCACCCAAAACACTTCAAATGAAGAAGTATTTATACAATTTCTAAACTGAAATATCTTGAAAAAATATCAAGATTGGTTTACAAATATCTCAAACTGTTTTACATTAATAGAACTTAAATAAAGGACATTCAAAACTAATGAATCTATTTGGCACTATTTTTATGGGTTTATGGTGACAAATATGAGAAATTTGAATTTGATAGCAACTCTTAATTGATGATGAGGCATCCCAGTCACTAACTGCATCCTTTCTTTGTGCATTCTGCCAGGCTAGAAATTCTGCAAACTGGGGGTCCAATGATATTCTTGTATATCTCATTCCGAGCTTAGATATGTAAAAAGTGAAAGAGTTTATTGTAGATATGAATGTTTTTGAGATAAACCTCTCTCAGTTTCCCAAAATTCAGCTCCAGTTATTCACAATATTCTCTGCAAGAAGATTTCAAAAACAGGACTTTGCACAAACTAAAAAATAGGTTGTGAAGACATGCACTTATCTCCCTTTTGGTAATACCTGTGTAAAAAGTAAGATAGGTTTTTGTAGCTTGGCCTATTAGAAACAAAAAAATCCTCTATTTTCTCAAAATACTTCTTGTATTGGCCACAATAGCTTCTGCACAACTATGATTTAAACAGGAAATTTCTGAAGAATGTACTATTTCTCCTCTGATTTCATCTTTTAACCTTAAATTTCTTTTAACTATTTTTCACTTTTACTTTGGATAAACTTCATTGTTGCTGGTGAAAGTGTTTTCATCTCTCTCTAACCCTTACTACCTCCATGTTTACTTTTACTGCTCTATTTTTTTCATCTATCTTCACTTTGACATGAATCTGTGTGCTTTGTAATTGTCTTCCCTGCTATTTGTCTTCATGCTAGCTTCTTTACTTGACTTGGTCTTCAATCTGATACTCTTTATGTTGGAATTATGATGCATGTGTTGTACTTGATGGCAACCCACTCATGAAAGAACATCTCAATTATATATAATCAAATGAATCTACAAGAAGAGATATCGGATGTGATAGAATACATGACAGCGCAAAGGAATCAAAATGACAGTCCTTAGTATGACAAGTTAGCTTTTCCATCAAGTCCAAAGGGGGAGATTGTTGGCATTACGAGACAAGTGTTGTCCTTGATGGCAACTCATATAGGTGACAGATCATAGTGCAACAAGCCTGTAGCAAAGATTAATGATCAGCCTCTCAGAATGGAAGAAAATAAGGGGTTCGTAGGTACACCATTCAAAAGGTGCAGACCCACAAGCATGCCATTCACAAAGTGCGGTCATGTTCATAGGTATACTATGCAAAAGGTGCAGACCCCTACTACACACACTTTCATGCAGAGAAAAGCGCATGCACGTGGGAAATCCTATGGTGGTCCATGGTATTTAGCCCGACATGTTTGATCCTATGGTTTTGGTCCATGGTTTTGCATCTAAAGTATTGATCCAAGGTGTCGCGCGGAATGAGTCGATCTTGCGGACAAGATAGACCTTCCTAGAATCTAAAGAAGACCTAACGACAAGCAAACCAACCAGACACTATCTTTCTCTAAATATGCTTCAATTAACAATAACAAACAAAGGTTTTTAGGGCCTACCTTTGGTCCAACGCAAGCTTGTGGATGCCCTCGCTCCTTTGATCCAAATGAGCTCCTTTTTGCGAATCTGCAAACACAAACAAGGCAAACACATTAAATAGCACCTGAAAAACCAATTGCATAAAACATATTTAACATGAAAGTCAAGGAGTCCATGAAACAAATAACATAAGATACTTTTTGAGAAAAATGAGTTTGATTGTATTAATTCAAAAGAAGAAGAACCTTACAACCTTTGCCTTGATGCTGTACAAGCTCCTCCCAGGGTCCAACAAGATGTCTCCTCTACTTTGACAAGTTTCACTCACTCTCCAATGGAACCAAGAGGTATGTGATCTCTCCTCTCAAGCTCAACCAAAGAGTCTCAATTTCACCAGCATTTACCCTCAAAATGTTCAGCTTCTAACCTCTCTAGTCCTCACCCCAATGCCTGTATTTATAGTGCAATGGAGGGAAGTTACTAGGTCCTCCTTCAAAGGGATAAAGCCCTCCTTCAAAGGGATAGCTCCTTTAGTCAAGGGATTAGCTCCTTCTCTTTTGGGATGCATGAACCACCTCAGAGCGAACAATCCACGTCAAAATTCCTTCTAGAAAACTCTAGAATTAACCCAAAGTGAGTTTTTTAAGATAAAAATTGTGCCTTTTGACTTTCACAGGGGTCCGCACCTACACCGTTAGGAACAGAGCGGGTAGGTACGCAGCTTTTGTACACAGAAGGTGCGGGACCGCAGGTGACCATGAGAGAAAGTGCGGAACCAGAGTTACATTGATTTTTAATGTCTTTCTCCCACTTCCAAAGCTTGATTTGAAGAGCTGAGGTCTTAGACTTGCTTAGGAGGACAGTACAAGTGATGATAGACCCATACTGACTGCAAATAATCATGGTGACGATATTTTTGTGTAACAGATTTCCCCTAAAGTGCGAAGTCTGTAGTAGATGAGGATTTCATTTATCATATAGGAAGAGTGAAGTACTTTATCATTTCGAGGATTATCTTGTGGAGAGCCCGGTCGGAACCTGTAAAAACATTCAATGCAAGATATATATATGAGATCATATCATCGCTGAGGTAGGCATTCCCATACTCAGATCAAAACTAACTAGAAACCTATCTACTGCTCTGATACAGGAATGATCTTGTAAAACATCATAAGTATAGACTCGTGTGAACATAGTATGGACGCAGCCATCTGTTTATGAATAGTCCACAACATAATGAATACAAAATTCCTCGCAGCCTGGATGGTGGAAACTAGATCCAGGGTCTTCATTTCTATATCCCGAAATAGTACGATTCTATCCATGCGAATAAATGTGTTGATGTCGAACATGGTAGAAACCACTTGATTACCAGTCAATGATGTAAACTGTTAACAAGTGTGAGAGAAACCACCAGTGATGTCAATGGCTCTCAAAGTACCCAGTACAATCCATGAGATGTGAGTAAATGTGTTGATGTTGAACATGTCACGGAATCCTTCGATCGAAATTCAATGATGTAAACTGTCTTCAAAGGCGAGAAACCTGCCATTGAGGCATGCAGATTTCAAGGTACTGATGATTTCTAGATCATCTTTCTAGATAATGAGCTGATGTCGATAGAAAGTGATCCGTCGTAGGCAAGCCCACAACACGAAATCATAGATCAAGTTGAAGAAATTTAGTTGTAAGGACTGACTCAGGGATGGTCAAGATGGATGACAGATATTTTGCAGATGAATGGCTTATTGGCAGTGACCTCTTGAACACATAACGACACAACAGATGGCTTGGTGACAATTGACCCAAAGTTAATACCCAGAAACTGGCTGAAGACTTTCAATGTGGTTTGATCAACTGTTAGGCAAAGGATTTCCCAACCCAGGTGAATAAAAGTGTCGTGTTCAAGAGTGGTTACAAAGTATGACAAACAGACTCATTTTCCTCTCTTTTCCCCCACCATTTCTGGCAAGTACCTCTTTATTTTTAACAAGCTTGAGGAGGATAACATTTGCTTGATTATAAGCTCATCCTTCAGATGAGTCCAACTTAGTTTAAATTCGAACCCTAAGAAGGAGTGGCTCGTTCCTGTTTGTAATTGAATAGGTCCTTTACTGTGAAATTATAACGAGTCCAGTATAGGAGAAACTCAGTGTTTTTCAATTTTAGAGCGTCTGAAAAAACTTAAGAAGACTCTAGGGTTGACCTTTTTCATAAATTTGTGTCTCCCAAGTCCGAAAAAGTGTAAAATAATACTTGAGAGAACCGCTTGATCTTTTATGACCAAGGAGTACTTTTCGTTATTAGTGTCACTGACCCGAAAAGGTAAAAAAGCGATCAACGACATGTCGTTTTATAACCAATATCGAATTTGAAACGACAAAAATCCAGCAATATTTTCATGTTTTTTACGGTCGGAAAAGAGTTGTAAGTGGATCGTCTTTTAATTCTGTTTTAAAGAGTGTAAAAGAAACGATCGGCAATCTTTTCATGTTTTAGGAGTCAGAAAAGGGCTTAAAGATGACTCTATTTATTTTTTCGTTGAAAATGATAGATTTCGCCTGAATAATCCTGTATTCTGCACAAAGACACAAACATTACTCATACCTATTTAAAATGGATAAAAGCGTTGCAAAATAAATTTTGAAAGTGAAACATAAACAAATTTGCGATTTATTTACTCAAAAAACTTATAAAAAGGGCCTTTGTCAATTCATTTTTACCGTTCGAGTTTGGGTGAGAAAATAGTGCTTTTGCTTAGAAAACTTCCCGTGAAGATTGTGGAAAATCCAACCATCGGAATCGAGCTCCGTCTTCTCCAGGTAATCCACATCATCTTACTCTTCATTTTCAACCATTTAGTTTTTTGATTTAGTCCCTCATTTCATTTTTTGGGAGGGTTTTTAGGCGCAAAACCCGCGCGCGGGGGTCCGCAGGTTTGCCATTGCTGACCCGCGGACCTCGACTTTTTCTCCATTGGGAAAAAGCTCGGGGTCCGCACCTTCCGTGTAGACAAAGTGCGGACCCACGTACTGTGTCTAACATGGAGGGTGCGTACCCCGCCGCAAGGGTTTTGAACCCAAAATTTCTCAAAAATGGACCAATCAACAAGTTTTCTAGCAATCTAATTAGTTTTTATTCTTGATGCAGAGAATATATCATGCTAGATTGGCGCGAACGGGAGCATGAGGACGTGGATACCACCACAGGGAATCATCAGCCTTCACTTGATGCTTTGAGGGCATGCGGACTGTACAAGTTCTGGACCATTCCTGGCATGAGGGATTAGGTAGATTGCTTACAGTGGCTGGTTGACCGATGGAGCGTACAGGACCAGTGTTTCTTCATTGGTGGGCACCGGCTCGAAATCGAGCCGGAGGACATTTATTTCTTGACTGGTTTGCCTAAGAGAGGCGAGGACTTGACTCTATACGGGACTAGGCCAGGTGGCCAGTCTGTCGATAGCCTCCGGCTACAGTACTGCAACAGCCAGGCTAAAGACAAAGGGATAGATATAAAAACCATATCCCGTCCTGAGCTCATGGTGATTGCGTTTACTGTCACCAGACTTTGCGGAGCTGCCGCATTACATGTTGCCACTGGATCCTAGATGCGTATGGCAGTTGATTGCTTTCAAGGCACCATCTTCAACTGGTGCAATGTTGTGCTGGCCAATGTGAAAGGCCAACTGACCAGGGTCAAGAGCGGACGACTAAAGACCTTTGGTTATGGGGCTTTGGTTGTGAGTTTTGGCCTGGAGAGGGTTCCTATGCTGATCCCACAACATCTTACTGTTGGAGCTGGGCTTCCTCGAGAGCCCAAACTGATGCGATGGGTCGCAGTCATGGCCCGTCACCGAGACGAGAGGACAGAGGTTGCTCGGTTCAAACCTGAGTATTTCCAATGGTTGGAAAACCAGGTTTTTGCCATTCAGGACTTCCCTTACGCTGGGATAGATTTCCGCGGTGACCCAGACATGGCTCTTCCACCAGGAGAGCAGTGGGACGAGTCAGGTAAAATCCTTTTCAACTTTTCTATTTAAATTTTTTTTATTATTATTTTTGCATCGTCTCAAAACTGATAGTAAAAATGTCAAATGCAGATGTGGGTCCACAGCGACCAGCCACTCTCCGGCCTTTCGAGAGAGGGAAACCAGTTGCTCCCGCACCAGCCCCACAGGACGAATCAGCAGAGGTTTTGGCCGAGTTGGAGGGCCATCTTGAGCGCTTGACAGGGGATATTCCTGAGACCACTATAGACGACATTCCTCGTCGACTTAAGTGCTATGTGATTGGAGTCCCAGGACCTTTTAGGAGGTTCCTTTGCAAGGTGGCCTGGGCAGTGGTTTCTTATAGAGATCATCACCAGTGATAGGATGATCGCCTATTTTGGGCACATGTGACATTTTTGTTTTTTGTACTTATCATTTTTGCTGATCATAAGGTGTTTTTCAACCTATGATTGAGGACGATGTATTTTTTTACACACTCCTATATATATATATATCACTCTGGCCGGCTTATCTTGTAAATCATGTCATGGAATGGTTTTAAATTTATATGTATGATTATTGCAAATGTCTATTTAACATTCGAGAAGCAATTGCATCTACTAATGTATTTAAAGAGCTTGGAATATGTTGATATTCAATGTAATCAAACTCACGTTCTAAGAGACACACTCTCAAAAATAATCTTAATAACACTGGATTTCTAATGGCATACACTCTATTAAGCTGTAATACAACGAGTTCAGAATCTAACCTCAGTATCAAACTCCGAATCCCAAATGAAATAGATTTAGATAATAACTCAATCACTGCACTATACTTGGAAATGTTGTTTGTTGTTTGAACGAGGCTTACCCCATGCATAGAAACTAACTCGTCAGAGGGCGAATAGATAACCTAAGCTGCGGAAGAAATGTTCCATGTACTACGACAAGCACCGTCAGCAAATCCAATGTATGTTTGGAGAGGCATCGACATCTGCAATATCAAGAGTAAAACCAAGATAAGCAGGAATAATGACGAAAAACACTCTCTAAGCTAAGCACACTTTTCCGACTAAAACACACTTGCTAGAAAGAAAAACTAACCTAACTAAAAATCTCCATACCCATTCTTTTAAGCATAATACCTCTTCAAGTAAAGACCATTTCTGGGTTTACCTAAAGAGTCCCCGTCAAAGTCTACCAACTCATAGGCCCCTTTTTCTAGCTTTCGCTTGACAATATAGGGCCCATGCCACATAGGAACGAATTTTCCAGCACCTAATTTATCATTAGTGTTACTGGGAAAAGTGTCTATTTAGAACTGCTCTATCCCACTAAGGTGTGACAGCTGCCTTAGAAACAAACAGAAAAAACTACTTTTGTATTTCCTTTATGAATTAAAGATAGAGGGGGATAGAAAGAACCGACCTGTGTCTTGCGCTAATCCTTTGATCCAATCCTTCTCTCCTTTGACAGCTTCCAGCTACCTACTCCCTTACTTGCCTAGCTTCACCAAGTACCTGTAAGATCACAGAAGAAGAAAACTATACAAAGACATGGATCTATATTCATAAACAGCTTAGGATCAGATTTAAGCTAACCATACAAATGTAGCAAGCATCAATGATACACAAGAATGGAGGAAAAACTCAAATAGTTTTATTGATATAACAAGAAGATCCAGGAGGAGTTACAACCGATGATTCCTAACCCAGCATCAACCTCCCAGCAAAGAAGCCCCTCTTCACCTCCAACAAAGCATAAATCACCCAATACTCTGATCTCTATCTCAAAACCAACAGCAATTCCTTACAATGTGCAAAATTCCAGTCTCCAACCTCTGGATCTCTGGGATGAGAGATCTATATATAGATATTTGCAAAGGTGTGAGTAAGCTCTAGGTTTTTGATTAGTGTATTCTCTCTGATAGTTCTTGATGCCACTTGGAGATCTCATTGATCTCTTACTAATCCTTGGGCGATTTTGAGAGGCAAGTGTCCCAGGAGAAGTTTCTGGAAGATTCCATGATCATCCACCTCGCAAACTGTCTCCGCCACTTGTCTTTTCCCAGCCATCGCACCCTCACAGTGTATTTAGGTGCACTGCAATGCACTTCCTGTGTGTACAAGGTGCGATGCAGCTCACCCTAGCCATGGAGCAAGTGTATTGATCCAGTTTTGACCAATTTTGAGTAGTTTTTCATGGAGAACTTCTGGGAGAAGCTATAATCTGTTGACCTTGTTCCTTTAGGGGTTAGAAAAACACTTTTAGGGACTTAGGAGCCCTTGGTTTATGGACATTTCATGCTTGGAGTTGTAAGGCACAAAAATGTCTATAACAATTGCCCCCTAAAGTATGAGGCCATTAACCTTTTGGTGTCGGGTGAAATGCTTTATTATGAGGGTCCAAAGTTCTTTCAATGCTGGGAGGAGACCTGTAATAAGATACAATACAATACATTATCTTGATACTGATTTTCATGATCTAGTTGAGGCGGGCATTCCCATGCTCAGCTTTATAAATTCATTTTCATGTACATAGGACAGACAATCGTCTGATTGTAGACTGATGATTCTGATAGAGCCACCATCCTTTTGGTAGGATGATTATCTGTGCTGCAATGCTGTACATTTAATGTCTTTATTTCCCCGAATATATATTGCAGCCCGGATGGATGAAACTAGATCCGGGGTCTTCAATCTCGTCTGATCTTCACTCGAAGTACAAGTCGATCCATGTGAGAAATTTTCTGAAGTGGAACATGGAAAGACATCACTTGATTACCAGTCAATGATGTAAACTGTTAACAAGCGCGAGAGGAATCACCGATAATGATAATGATCCTCAAGGTACTGCAGTACAATTCACGTGGTGTGAATAAAGGACTTGGCGTCAAACACCACGCAAAATCTTTCGGTCGAAGGTCATTGATGTAAACCTGTCACCGGAAGTGAGAAACTTGCCATTGAGGCATGCAAGCTTCAAAGTACTGAATGGGGTGTTCCTAGACCAACTTCTTGGATAATGAGTTGATGTCGACAAGAAGTGATCTGTCACAGGAGGGCCTTAATGAATCCCACATCAATGACACAGAACGGAGCAAATGATTTTGATGGAGGTGAAAATGATCTGATGATATACGGTTCAGGGTGGCGGTCATGAAAAAATGGAGTATAATGTATGGTAGTGGGTGGGACACAGGTGGCTTCTCTGGATGACTTCTCTTGAACATGTCGGTGACACTGATGTGATGGATTGGTAGCATTAACCCCAAATGTGGATGGTATGGTGTGACCATGGCGATGTGACCGGTGAATGAAACAACCCAACCCGACTCGGACACGGAGTGGAAGTGTCATGTTCAAGAGCGACTTGCTACCAATAAAGATTCTTTGAGTTTTCTTCCCAATTTTTCCCCAGTCATTGCTGACCAGTACCTCCTTATTTTTGTCAAGCTTGATGAGGATAACACATGCTTTTTCTATAATTTGCCCTTCGGGCAAACCCATCGCTATGTTTTAACGAGCCTAGCGATAGTGAAACTCGTTCTCGTCTAAAGACAAGTTTGTCGCTATTAATATTTTTAACGAGTTTAACGACAAAGATAACTCGGTCCTTTTCAATTTTAGAGAGTCTGAAAAGGTACGTAAAGGTAACTCCAAAATTCCTTTTTCGTCATCTAATCCCTTAAGTCTGAAAAAGTATAAAACAATACAAAAGGGATGAATTTTCGATAGTTTTAACGAGCCGAACAAAACAAGCGCTCGATCTTTTTGTGCAATAATCCCTCAGGTCCAAAAAGATTAAAATCTAAAGGATGGATAGCACTTCCTGTCCCTTTAACGAGCTGGAGAGGCCAATGGCTCGGCAATCTTTTCATATTTTACGAGTCAGTTGAAAAGAGCTTAAAGAAGACTCGTCTTTTGAGGAACGAGTGATACAATGGGTAGCAGCTGATTCCAGGTAAGGTTTGGAATTTTCCAATCATGGCAGTGTCACAAGGATGGCTAGTGAAATCACTCTTCGCAGCTGTTCCTCAAAATGGGTAAACAATCAAATGGAGGTGAATGATCGGCCAATGTAAAAGTGGAGGTGACGGTGCAAACACGACCAAGGCTTTAATGGCTGAAGTACTACATTCACGGTGGTTATTTACCGGGGGATAGTTCATTTTTTAACGAGCTTAAACGCGGGTGGAAACATTTGCTCATGTCTTATGTTTATTTTTTAACGAGCTTGAACTATGTGCTAAAACTGCTCGATGCGGGTTTATTTTTTAATGAGCTTGAACCTTGCGGTAACACTGCTCGATAAGTTTGCATGCCCCCAGCATAATAACTCAAATCGAGGTGCATGCCCCCCAAGCTTCATTGCATTCAACTCGGTGGTTGGAATGAAGGTTTACCTTTGAGACTTGGAAAGGGGATTTGTTTCATTTTTTAATGAGGTTGACACAGTAAAAGAACTATCCTCATAATCCACCTTGTTTACAGTATTTGATAGAAAATCAAAAACTGAAGGATGATTAAAGTTGCTGGAATAATCTTCGTGGTAAATCGGAAGATGGGAGCGATGGTGGTAATCTTCCCACGGTGCCTCTCCTATCATTGAATGAATGATTCCTTCATCTTTTGAATGTAAATGCGACGAAGGATTTGAAGAGGTGCCATATTCCTTAGACCTATCTATCCAAACACTCGATGAGCGCTGATTTGGGTTTGCCCCCCAGGCCAAGAAAATTGATTGCTACAATATTTCTATTAGGGCGATGATCCATGCTGAAAAAATGTTTTGGAATCTTCCGAATCCATTAGATATAGAGGATTTCATATTGCAGGTTCCCACTGTGGCCACTTCGTCAGATTACTCGGAGGCGGTAGGGCAAAAGTACCCATTAAGGCGGGGTCTTTTAGGAGGCCTACTCCAATATTTTGAAGCGAATGATTGCTTCCATGGATCATTGGAATGCTTCCCGTAACTTGTGAACTGTTGGGGAGAAATGTTTGTTGGTCGACGATTGTAATTCCTCCTTGGAAGGGAAATGCAATCTTCCTGAAGTAGGTCGACACAACTGCGGCCATGGCATATATCCAAGGCCTTCCCAGTAGAATGTTGTAATCGAGGTTTCCGTCGATTACTTCAACATCAATTTCTACTGTTTTTCCCCCCAGTTCAACTTGCAAGTTACTTAAAATCCCATATGGGGTGTATGATCGTCCATCAAATGCTTTTAACGTCGTTGACGATCTCGACAAGGGTGGTGAGCCTAAATTTTTCCAGCAACTCATCGACATAATACATGTAGATGCCCCCTCATCAATAATTGTTCGATGAACAGTTTTGTTGAGGGCTTTCACTTGAATAAGGAAAGCTAGTTGAGCTGGTAACTGAGGGTCATATCCTTTATGATCAAAGGCCACAAGATTGGAATCCATTGGGTCAATCCCACTTATTGCTGATAATAGATCCTGCTTTTGGGAGGGGAACTTTTGTGGTACCTCAAGTGTCGACATAGCGGACGGCGATTGGGCCAGGTCCTCTACTATATTATAATTCTGTGCTACTTTGGCACGAGGATTAAATGTCGATTTGTGTACTACTCCCTTTGGCGGATTTATCATTGGCTCAGGAATGATGGGCGGCACAACTTCGGTCAAAGTTGTTGTCGAACTACTAGGTTGTTCATTAGCCTTGTTATTCGACGGCTGTGGATTCCCGTAATCTTTATTCCTTGTCAAAGCATCATTTTCCTGCTTTGAGATAGACAACATAAGCACTTGGGATCGGGAAGCATTTTGATTAGCAACCATTTTGGTTCCCGGGTTTGGAAACGGATCAGTCAATACTGCTGAGGTTTTTGAACTCTTAAAGAGTTTCTTAACTTCAGCTTTATGTGGACATTCTCTCGTCCAATGATCCTCATCGCATATATGACACCCCGTAGGGGGTTTCCTTTGCCCAGAAGGGTTTGTAGAAGGTTTTTCAGGTGATGACTCATCCTACTTCTTTTTTCTCCCTTTCTTTTTCTTCTTGACCCCTGGTTTCTTCAGTTGTTTGCCCTTGTTGGTCGACACGGCATTTACTTCTGAGGCAATAAGTTCCTCATTTGCATTTTGACTAGAAATCTTACGGGCCTTTTTAGATGTAGCCTTCGTCGATCTCGTGTCTGTTGCGCCAATCACGCCATCGCTGGCATGAGAGTCATTGTTTGATTTAGGAGGAGGGGGAACTGAGAATTCCGGTCTAGGGGCGTCAGGTATTTTATCGTAGAGCGTGCCGGACTGAGTGTAAATCAAGTCCAAATATTGCGCACAAGTGATAACTTGCTCTTCTGTGACGACTCCCCCTTTTGCCACATCTTCCGTGATGGAAGGCAGTAATGACTTAATAAACCATTCAGCTAAAAGCTGATCGAGAACATACGTTTTCACCATTCTACGACGACGTCGCCATTCATGTATATGATCAGATATGTGAGTGGCCATCATTTGTTTGAAGTTGGTAAGAAGTTCGGTTCCCATTTCGTACCTTATCGGTAACTGAAAATGGGTTAAAAAGGTTGTGGCTAGGGTACTGAAGTTGTCAAATGAAGCTCTAGGCAATTCGATATACCATTTTGCTGCCGGACCAGTTAACGTCCTCTGAAAAAGGTGAAGCCTAATCGAATCATCGTTTAGGGTGTTTGATGAACACCACAGATGAAATGTCATCACATGATTCGACGGATCTTCACCCGGATTTCCATTAAATTTAGGAATATCTGACGGAAGTTTATGCAGAATCGCTGGCCACCAAGGGGCATAAGCAATTGGATCATTCGTCAGCCGGTTTAGATCTGGTAATTCTAGAGTTGCTACAAAGGGCAACTGTTGATTCGGGTTAGGCGAAGCATAACCAGGATAAGATGGAATCGCCTGAGCAATGGGTCTTTGCATACCAGCATAATGTATTTGATGCTGGCAACTTTGACAAGGTTGATGGGCATAACCATTATAATATGGTTGTTGATAACCGCTTTGGAAATGCGGTTGCCCATTACTTACAAAGACTTGTTGCTCAGGTCCTTGATATGATTGCTAGAATGGCGGTTGTTGAGATTGAACCAGCCCTGGTTGTTGGACCATTTGCAGTTGTCCAATACTGGATGTTTGACCAAGATGAGGAGTCATAGTACTTGTTTGAGCCTGAGTCGCTCCAGATAAGGAGGCACTAACCTGAGGTTGTGATTGAGTTGTCGAGACAAGAGGCTGTTGTATTGCAACCTGAGAAACTTGGGGTTGACATACAACAGGTAGCGCTTGTACTTGCGATGCAGTCACCACAGCAGGTATAGTGGGAATATTCGACACAGGGTGGATTGGTTGCATTGAATATACAACCCTTGGTTGCTGAGGCAGTATTGGTACCCAACCGCTGGATGTAATTCCAGTTTGACCTGAACTTTGTTGTAAACTCCCATATGGTTGTTCTCCGGGAGGGAACAATGAAAAGGCATACTACCCTCCATATGGTGGAAATCCAGTACTTAAAGGGTAAATTGGCCTTTGAAGACACATTGGATCAGTTTGTTGAGTTTCAACATAAGAAATACCAGATGATAATCCGGATGAAGAAATAGGAACAGACCATGTCGTCGAAACAGTCCCTGATTGGACTTCGGCTTGTTGTTGATAACTTGCCGGGACAGATGGTATACTGGCGAACATTGTTGGAGTAGCAACAGGAGGCTCTGCCACTGCTACATTGGATGACATAGTCCTGGATGTTGATGGTTGTTCAGACATATCTAGTCTATCCAAAAGATTTCCTAGCGATTCTACAAGAACTTGTGATGAAGGGAGACTAACTTCGAAGATCAACGAGGGAAAGGTGATGATTATTCCGTTTAAAATAAATTTTAGACGCTTTGACACAACTTGTTTTTCCAGTTTTTAAGAGTCGAAAAAAAACAAAAGATGACTCTAGTCTCCTTCGATTTTTAATGAGCCTGAAGTGACAAGTGCTCAGATGGACATTTTCCATTAAGGAGTCTGAAAAGGAACGAAAGGGACTGCTCTGGAGATCTAGGTAGAGGGAGTACCAAACCAATCGCAAAACTACAGAATACTTTTTACGGTACGACAGTCAATCTTCCCGAATGCTGTGTTCAGTGCATTGCGATCGATAGGGCGGCATACACGGCTTCCTATGGATAAAGGATTTAAGCCTATAGGGGTCTCCCAAAATATACTCGACGGTACGTGGGAGCACAAGTCCGTACTGGCACTTATCGTCTCAAAGTGGAGGAATCACCCAACCATCAATGAGGACAACAGTTACCAGGCTTTACGACGCCGGAATACGTCTCTAGCCTAGACCTCTAAATGTTGTGCGTTAAGTTCCAAAGCGTTGTTAGATTCATTGAATTTATTTTAAGTTGATCTTGCTTATGAAGTTTGCCTTTTTGGTTCACCACGAGATGTAGATGTAATTCCTAAAATGCAATCTAAAGATGATAAACAAACTTTTATCTCTTTTCAGCAATGAAAATCCTAGCTACTAGGGGAAAAGAAAGACACAATCTTTTCACAAAGAGCAAAGAGCACACTGTAAATGCACTTTCCTAAATCAAGCCAAATAGACTGTCAATATGCAAATGCACATGTGCATGTATTTGTTTTTCACTTTCTTAGTATTGATGCTAAAAAGAAAGTTGATGTACAAATCTGAATTTGCTTTCAAGCGACAAACACAAACAAGCTTCTTTTCAAAATCAAAAGGTAGAGATGATTACGACACTTTATGATTTTGAAATAAATACTCGTTTTGACACTAGAAAGTCACAAATTCAAACCAAAGGCAATAGTAAAAGCATAACCGACTATCAACAGCAAATAAACTTTCTCCTATGATTGAAATCGACACTTGCGACAGATCTAAATCAAAGGCTGACAGTACGATTATTATACTTTTGCAATGGAAAACTGTAAACGACTCAACAAAAACACAAAAACATCTACAGTTCTTTTGTACAAATGAGGCGGAATATCAGTAAGGAAAAGGGGTTTGAAACAGTCATATACTGATCACAGGCTGCAAAAATCAGAGACAAAACTGGAAAGAATGAAGCACAAGAACCTCAACTGCACAGGGCTAGGCTGATTAGTGCACCTGTTACACAGAGAAACTGCATTGCAGTGCAGGTTTCCCTTTCGGGAAGTGCGTTGAAATGCAAGATCTCTTCACAGTGCCTACGCTGGGGCAGAAATGAGAATTCTATCCGGGTTCTGGGTCACGGTTTGCAGTTTAGTCTTTGGTTTTTGTCCGAATAAAGCAATCAGTAATGCACAATCAGGGGGTAGATCTAAGGAGGGTCTAAGAGCTATCACAAAGGGAAATCAGATCATTTGTGGATCAGCTGTTCAAATCATAAACAAATCCAGTGAATGGACAGAAGCAGCAGATGTCTACTTTGCATTTGTTATGGCAAATGCAGTTCGAATTCTACTTATAAGTTTATGAAACAAACAACAAAGAGATACACAAACAAACTAATTAGACAATAATCCCCAACGGAGTCGCCATTTTGTTACTGGGAAAAGCGTCTATTTAGAACTGCTCTATCCCACTAAGATGTGACAGCTGCCTTAGAAACAAACAGAGAAAACTACTTTTGTATTTCCTTTATGAATTAAAGATAGAGGGGGATAGAAAGAACCGACCTGTGTCTTGCGCTAATCCTTTGATCCAATCCCTCTCTCCTTTGACGGCTTCCATCTACCTGCTCCCTTACTTGCCTAGCTTCACCAAGTACCTATAAGATCACAGAAGAAGAAAACTATACAAATACATGGATCTATATTCATAAACAGCTTAGGATCAGATTTAAGCTAACCATACAAATGTAACAAGCATCAATGATACACAAGAATGGAAGAAAAACTCAAATAGTTTTATTGATATAACAAGAAGATCCAGGAGGAGTTACAACCGATGATTCCTGACCCAGCATCAACCTCCCAGCAAAGAAGCCCCTCTTCACCTCCAACAAAGCATAAATCACCCAATACTCTGATCTCTATCTCAAAACCAACAGCAATTCCTTACAATGTGCAAAATTCCAGCCTCCAACCTCTGGATCTCTGGGATGAGAGATCTATATATAGATATTTGCAGAGGTGTGAGTCAGCTCTGGGTTTTTGATTAGTGTCTTCTCTCTGATAGTTTTTTATGCCACTTGGAGATCTCATTGATCTCTTACTCATCCTTGGGCGATTTTGAGAGGCAAGTGTACCAGGAGAAGTTTCTGGAAGATTCCATGATCATCCACCTCGCAAACTGTCTCCGCCACTTGTCTTTTCCCATCCATCGCACCCTCACAGTGTATTTAGGTGCACTGCAATACACTTCCCGTGTGTACAAGGTGCGATGCAGCGCACCATGGCCATGGAGCAAGTGTATTGATCCAATTTTGACCAATTTTGAGTAGTTTTTCATGGAGAACTTCTGGGAGAAGCTATAATCTGTTGACCTTGTTCCTTTAGGGGTTAGAACAACACTTTTAGGGACTTAGGAGCCCTTGGTTTATGGACATTTCATTCTTGGAGTTGTAAGGCACAAAAATGTCTATAACAATTAGCTTGGTCATACAATAACACTAGGTCTCCTTCGAAAAATTTCGAGGGGTCACATTCCGATCATACTGAGCTTTCATACGTTTTGCGTGAGTCTCGATCGCCAATGCAGCATCACATTGATTCTCATCTAATTGAGCTAAGTATTACAAACGCTTTTCCTCTTCGGAAGTAGCTGGAAGTAACTCGATGGCCATTTGCAGTGACAGGATTTCGCACTCAATGGGTAACACAGCTTCCAAACCATAAACTAGTTGGAAAGGAGTGAACCCTGTTGATGTTTTTACTGAAGTTCAGTATGCCCAAAGCACTGAAAATAGCATGTTGTGCCAATTCGATCGATGAATCCCAATGATTCGTCGGATCATGATAACTAAAACTTTGTTGATGGACTCAACCAGACCATTCGCTTTTGGATAATAAGGAGTTGAACTATCGTGACGTAAACCAAGCTGGCCTGTAAGTTCGGTCATCATAATGTTTCGAAAATGACGTCCATGATTAGTGATTATCACTTGTGGGACACCAAACCTAGCAATTATATGATTGAACACGAAAATTGCAGCTGTCTTGCCGTCTGCCTCGAATGTAGGCATCGCCTCGGCCCACTTAGTAAAATAATCTACCGCAAGGATGATATACGCATGCCCCCTGGCCAAGTGAGGGTTACAAGTAACAAAATAAATACCCCATTTGGCAAAAGGACCAACGGCAATTATAGGGTGGAGAGGAGCAGGTGGAGCGCGCATATTACGATCAAATATCTGGTAGTTGTGGCATTTTTGGACCGTCGTAATACAATCTTTAAATAAAGACGACCAGAAGTAGCCAACGCGCGATATCTTTTGGGCTGTGGCATACCCAGACATATGATCGCCACATTCTCCAGAGTGACATTCATTTAGAACCCTTTTAGCCTCTTCGTGAGTTAAGCAACGTCGAAAAATAGAATCCGCCCCACGGCGATAGAGTATCTCCAATAATTTTGAATTGTTGGGACTGGAAGCGAATTTTTCGACATTCCGACTTTGAAATTTCTGACCGAAAGGATTGGGTCGGGAGATAGATGATGATATCCCCATACCACGGATTTAAAGTGCTGATTAGAAACAAAGATTTTTCCGCAATGGGCTCCTCTGCCACAGTTTCCGTGTCAGCACGCGGGAAGTCACACATTAACTCTGCAAAAACTAAAGATTTCTTAGACTTAGATTTCTTAAACTCCAAGTCGAACTCCTGCAGGATAACGATCCATTTAGAGTACTTGCCCCCTAGCAATTGTTTGGTTAAAATGTAGATCATAGGGTTGCAATCCGAAATGACTGTAGTTTTACGTAGTAAAATGTAGTGACGAAAACGTTGGACAGCTTGAACGGCTGCCAATGCCAATTTCTCCACATGTGAGTATTTTAGCTCAGTTGGATTTAACGTTCGACTAAGGTAATATATCACATGTTCCGTTCCGAATTCATCTTCCTGAACTAAGACCATTCCAATGGTGGAATGGGAGGCGGCGAGATACAAAAAGTAATCCTGGTTGTAGTTGGGAGGATGCAACAATGGTGCATGGGTCAAGCGTGTTTGAGTGCATGAAAAGATTTCTGAGCTATCTCATCCCAAGAAAATTGAGTATTTTGTTTCAACAACCGTGTAAAACCCTTTGTAACCTCGGTGTAGTTAGGAATGAATCGTCGTAAAAAGTTTGCTTTCCCCTACAAACTTTGGAGTTGGCGAAGACTCGAAGGAGGAGGCAAATTGATAATAGCTTTGACCTTCGAGGGATCAACGCAAATGCCAGCTTTCGAAACTAAAAATCCCAGCAATCGACCCGTTTCTATACAGAAGACACATTTGTGTGGGTTCAACTAAATACGATAATGCCTACACCTCATAAATATTGCTCGTAAGTGGACGAGGTGATCAGCTCGATGTAGTGAATGAGAAGGCAAGTCATCGAGATAGGGTTGCACAATGTGCTTGATGTCATGAAACGCATAAGACATCACCCTCTGAAAAGTTGCTCTGGCATTCTTAAGCCCAAAAGGCAATTTTCAATAAGCAAATGTCCCCCATGGACAAATGAAAGCCGTTTTTGGTTGATCGGCAGGTAGAATGTTGATTTGATTGTATCCGGAAAAACCGTCCATAAAGGAAAATATTTCGCTGCCGGCACAATCATCAATGATTTGATCGATATAAGGAGTTGGGTAGTTGTCCTTTGGACAAGCTCAATTAATGTCCCTATAGTCGATGCATATTCTTATTGTTCCCTGTTTTTTGTTAACCGGAACAATATTCGATACCCAATCCCTTAACGGGATCGAATAAATGAAACTTGCTTTCAACAGTTTTTCAATTTCTGCTTTAATTGCAGCAGCTTTTCGTGGGTGAATCTGACGCAAACGTTGTCCGACGGGTTTAGCATCCGGGTAAGTCTTGATCTCATGAACAACAATCGCGAGATCAATTCCTGGCATTTCCTCATAGGACCAGGCAAACACGTCGCAGAATTCTTGAAATAGGGCCTTATATAATTGGATTTCGTCATCTGTACACGAGGCACCTATATGAGTGTTCTCAACAATTCTGGGCTTAACCGAAATGTCAATGGGAATAGTTCGAGAGATGTTCCCCAAATTTAACTCTGAATCGGGATGTTTCATTGGATTCTGAGGTTCCTTGACATATTCAGTCGTAAAGATTGATGAGAAATCATTTTCAAAACGATCATCCTCAGGTAAAAACAAAGATATGGAGATCTTCCCATGGTAAATCATCTACACATAGGATTTCACGAATTTGCTCATCAGAGTGAACAAGTTCAGAAAACGTAGTTAAATCCGAGGTTGATGTGAAAAGTGATTCCTCACGGACCACATTCATTAAGTCATTTTCGGTTGAACATGGGTCGGCAAAACACTGCACGACTTCATAGGCAATTTCATATGGACTCAAAGGCATAGAATTACCAAATGAGTCTATTTCAGATTCAGAAGTAACGATCCAAGGATCGTCATAAAAAATAGTGTATGATGTAATCATATGAATGGTTGCAAATGAAGATGATGCGTTGATTGGAGGAAAAGGAAAAGTTCCCAGTAAACGACATCTTTAACTAATCCTACTCCAACATCCTTATATGGGATAGTCATTTTACCGACATGCTGAATACTCTCCAAAGAGGCTGGGTCGGATGAAAAGTAATCCAGCTGGTCTATTGTTACGATCTTTCCATTATGTGGAAACTTTATGAATCTAAAGACCGATGAAACGACCGTTGTCATAGCGTAAGACCAACTTCGACCCAAGAGAAGGTTGTAGTCTAGAGGGGCATCAACCACCTCCACATCTAGACTAATGGTTTTTCCTTCAACCCCTATAGGCAAATCCTGTAGAATGCCAAAAGGATGAAACCCACGGCCATCAAAGGCCTTAAGAATTGTCGGGGATTGATTTAGTGAAGGAGAACCAAGCGATCTCCAACACTGTATCGACATAATACACGTTGAGGCTCCCTCATCAATTACAGTCCGATGAATAGGCCTATTTTTTACTATCACTGGGATCTAGAAAGCCATTTGATGAGGCAAACGCGGTGTACTATTTTCTAGATCAAAGATTATTAGGTTTGGGTCCTGAACATCAATAGCTCCTATAGCCGATAAAAGTAATTTATGCTGTGCTGGGCATGATTGCAGCACTTCTAAAGCCGACATTGCTGAGGGTGAAACAGCTAAATCCTCAACAATGTTATAATTCTGAGCCGCTCTCGCATGTGGATTGAAAGCTGACTTTCGAAGTATACCCTTGGCGGGCGGTTTGATTACTAAGTCTGGATTAGGTTTCTCGATCTGTAGTGGATCAGAACCGGGAGTTGAGGTTGATGGATTAGAATGAGAAGATTCTGCTCCTTTGCCATCAACAGGACTTTTACTACCATAATCTTGCGATCGAGTCGCAATCCTTACATGGGACATCATCAATATGGGTTCTTCATTAGCACTCGAGGAAGAACCTATCATCTTGTTATCTTGAAATGGATCCTTCAAAACAGCAGGAGTTTGGGAACCTTTGACGATCTTCGCAACCTCTACTCAATGAGGGCAGTCTCTTGTAAAATGTTCTTCGTCACAAATGAGACATGGATAACGAGGTTTGCGCTTTTCATCATTGGATTATGCCTTTTCAGATTTCTCTTTTGAACTTTTGTCCGTTTTATTCTTCTTCTTTCCTTTCTTCTTCCCACCGGATTTTGATTTAGTCGTAGATGATTCTACAACGTGAATATCGGCGGAAACCTCTGCAGAAGAATCTCCTGTCGGGGAATCAGGCAAGGTTATGATATGAGAAGAATTCTTGGAAGACTTCTTCTTACTTTTCGTGTTAACCGTACCAATCATACCGTCAGCGGCATGAGATCCCGAAGGAGCTGCAGTGATTTGATTTGACTTGGGAAGATCGGGGATCTTTTCGTGTAATGTACCTGACTGAGTATAGACCAAGTCAAGGTACTGTGCTTGAGCAATCACTTGCTCCTCAGTAACAACTCTGGCTTTAGCAACATCTTCAGTGATCCTTGGCAACAAAGATTTTACAAACCACTCAGCCAAGATTTGGTCCGGAATGAATACTTTCACTAAACGTCGTCGACGTCTCCACTCATGAATATGATCTGAAATGTACATGGATGTCGATTGTTTTAGCGAAGTTAACAATTCCGTGCCATTGTCATATCAGACTGGCAACTGGAAATGAGTTAAAAACGAGGTAGCTAACTGACTAAAATTATAAAAAGTGCCTCACGGTAACTCAATGTACCACTTGGCCGAGAGACCAATTAGAGTGCGCTGGAAAAGTCTAAGACGGATCGAATCATCTGTGATGGAGTTAGACGCACACCAGAGGTGGTAAGTCATCACATGGTTCGATGGGTCCTCTCCAGATTTACCTTCGAACTTGGGAATGTCACTGGGCAACTTATTCGGCATTGGCGGCCAAAACGGAAGATAATTAATCGGATCGTTCGTTAGGCGCGACAAGTCTGGTAAGTCCAAAGTTGCGATAAACGGTAGCTGCCGATTAGGATCCCTAAAACTCTGGGTCATGAGACCAGCCCCAGGAGGAGGATATCCAGGATAACTAGGAATAGGAATCGCGTTCGGGATATTGTATCCTCCTGGAAAACCAGGATTAACCGGACCGTACTGGGGTTGTTGAGGTTGTTGATAAGTGTACCCAGGATACGGTTGATACTGATAAACTGGCTGCTAGACAGCAGGACCGAATTGGTACTGTCCCTGGTACGGTTGATAAGTGAATTGTGGTTGACTTGTGACAACCGTACTTAAACCAGGTTGTCCCATAGGCATCTGAACCGTAGTTTGAATCGTGGATCCAGATGGTGATAAAGATGTCTGGGGAGTAGATACAGGAACAGTAGAAACCGGAGCTGTCGATACTCTAGAAGTAGGTGGGGTAGATTGAACATATGTTGCGGCAGTCGCAGCAGTCGTTTGAGATGGAGTACGAGGCGCAGTAGGCCCAGACTGAGAAACTACCGAAGGTACAGAAGTTTGAATATTAGACTGGACTGGTTGCTGGGGTGAACCAGAAACTAAGGGTTGTCCAGTTTGACATGACAGCTGTACATTTGGCTACAACACCTGTTGATTTTGCGATGGATCCCACACTATGTTCATTCCGGGGTACTGACCCATAACAGGTTGAGAATATTGAGGACCATAACCGGGTTGAGGGTAGGTTTGATAATTGAAAGGTACATTTCCCGTCCCTTGAACATAAGATTGACCTTGGGGTGGTTGGAAACCTTGGTTCGAGTACTGACCTTGGGGTAGATACCCCTGAGGCACGTACTAATACTGAGGTTGACCTTGAGGTATAAATTGATACTGGGGTTGACCTTGGGGTACATATTGAGTCTGGGGTTGACCTTGAGGAACGTATTGTACCGTAGGCACGTACTGTCCTTGAGGTTGCCCCCAAGATGCAAATTGTGTACCTTCAGGTTGCCCCCCAGGCGTTAATTGAGGCTTCCCTCCAGGCGGTAACTGGCCACCTTGAGGTTGAGAATTGGGAATAGAACTTGACATCATAAGAATGTCCTCTACGCTCAACGGCTTTGCACCATTGCTTCCAGTGAATAACCCTTGTTCAATGGGTTGAGGAGATGCTCCCGAAAAAGTACCAGAAAGTAACTGATACCCAGAGGGAACAGAAGGACCGCCGCACAAAAAAGATTCAGGAGATTGAGTAAACATGGATGACTGACCTGACATATTTACGGGAGTATGAAAACCTCTAGGATGATAAGGAGCACGAGGTGGTGAAAAACTTAACACTGAGTTTTCCAAATAATTAGTCAAAGAAAGATACCAAGTAGTACTTCTAGGTGGACTGTAAAAGATTGATTCACGCTCCCTTAGATCAATAACAGGTTGATTTTCAGGGATAGGGATGCCTACTTCTTCTTCCGGAGCAATTTCTTCAATAGCTATCAAACCAGAAGGAAGATTTTCAGTGATTACTCTTTCTACCCTAGGTGAATTAGGACCACTAGAAGTTGGAGAGACAAACCCTGATGTTGGAGTAACAGGTTCAGATATCTCAGGTTCTTCGCCTATATCACTAGTAGATGAAAAGCTACCAGCAAGTTCGGAAACTGAAATAGCTTCAGGATTATAACCTGTTACTAGACTTTGGTAATCAGGATGTATAACCAACGAAGACTGTCCCTCTTCAGGTGACCCAACTTTACTGCCACTAGGAGTTATGAGGACTTTCAAGCCTTCAAGATGGCTCGGGACTTCTTCAGGAGGTTGGCCCCGAAGTCTACGGGACTTCCTCAGTAAATCAGCCACGGTTGAAAAACCTTGTTTGTGAAGATATTTGTCCAAACGATAGTACCAAGCCCTTGGAGCTTGTTTGAGACCATAGAGAGCCTTTTTCAATCTGCATACAAGGTTTGGATCATTCCCAAGAATGAAACCATCTGGCTGCTCAATATATACTTCTTCTTCTAAGTCTCCATTCAGAAAGGCTGATTTCACGTCCATTTGGAATACCTTGAAGTTTTGAAAGCTTGAGAGAGCAAGGAACATTCGGATGGCCTCAAGTCTTGCAACAGGAGCAAAGGTCTCTTCAAAATCTATTCCTTCTTGCTGCGCATACCCTTTACAAACAAGTCTGGCCTTGTTTCTAATTACTTCTCCATTTTCATTCAATTTATTTTTGAAGACCCATTTAGTCCCTATGACATTTTTATCTTTTGGTCTAGGAACCAATTCCCAAGTATTGTTCTTTTCGATCTGCTCAAGTTCTTCATCCATTGCTTTGAACCAACATTCATCTTTGCATGCCTATTTCACATTTTGTGGTTCAGTGGAAGAGAGTAATGCCAAATAGCTTGAAGCTTCTGCAATTCTTCTTCTTGTTTGTATTCCTGCTTCTTTCTGCCCCACAATCTGAGATTCTGGATGATTCTTTTGAACATATCTGGATGGAGTCTTCTCTTCTATTCTTGTCTGCTCCTCTGGTTCTTCTTGAGGTTCCTCTTCTTCTTGAGGTTCTTCTTGAGGTTCTTTTTCTTCATCATTCTGCCTTTGAGGGTAGCCTTCATCTTCTTCAATGTCTTCATGATGAACTTGCCTAGGAATATATCCCTTCTCATCAACCACTACATCAATGCTGTCAACAATTCTGCCAAGTCTTTTGTTGTAGCACTTGTATGCTTTGCTATGTGGAGAATAACCAAGAAGAATGCCTTCATCTGCTCTTGGTTCAAGTTTTCCAAGTTGCTCATCAGTATTCTTAATATAACATTTGCTGCCAAAGATTTTGAAATGCTTCACCGAAGGAGTCTCACCACTCCAGAGCTCATGAGGTGTTTGAGTGCTGTTTACTCGGACATTTGTTTTGTTAAGAATAATAACCGCAGCATGTGCAGCCTCACCCCAGAAAGTTGCGGGAGTACCTGATTCATCAAGCATAGCACGAGCCATTTGTTGGATTGTTCTGTTCATTCTTTCCACAACCCCATTTTGCTGAGGAGTTCTAGCTGTAGAGAATTCTCTTCTTATCCCATGTTCTTCACAGAAATCGAAAAATTTGTTTGAGGTAAACTCCCCACCTCTGTCAGATCTGAGGCACTTAATTTTGTGTCCCGATTCATTTTCAACCAAGGCTTTGAAGGATTTGAATTTTTCGAATGCTTCATCTTTGTGCTTCATAAGCCCTAACCAGACAAACCTGGAGAAATCGTCAATGAATAATATCAAATATTCTTCTCCTCGAGGTGTCCTTTTCCTAAATGGACCACATACATCTGTATGGACTAGCTCAAGAGGTATGCTGGCTGATCCTTCCTTCTCTGGAAAGTTAGTTCTGGTTTGCTTTCCAAACTGACAAGATTTGCATATAGTGTTGTCTGGAATTTTGATATCTGGAAGACCACGAACTGCCTGATATTTGCATGCTTTCCTTATTTGTGAAAAGCTTAGATGCCCCAACCTCCGATGCCATAGCCAGTGTTCATCATCCTTGCTCAAATAGCATTGTTGTGGTCCTTCTTCAAATATGTATAGATTATTTGGAGTCCTTCTTCCTTTGATCACTGTTTTACCTGTATCAAGGTCACGAACACAACATCCATTTGATCTAAATATTACCTCTGTTCCTTGATCGCACATCTGACTGACGCTCAGAAGATTATGCTTCAATCCATCAACATACAAAACATTTCCAGCTTTGACCTTCTCTTTCAATGGAGCAACACCTTTTCCTTTTATGGCTGCAGAGATATCGTTTCCAAAAGAAACTTTCTTCCCCTTTTCTAATGCGGTATATGACTCAAGCTTTTCTTTGTCCCCTGTCATATGCTTCGAACATCCGCTGTCAATGTACCATAGACTTTCTTGACCTTCTGCATAAAAGGCTATCCCACATCTTTCTGGTTGCGGTTCCTTTATTCAACATGTTCTGACATTTGAGGTTTGTTCCTTCTGAGTTGTCTTCCAGAACCTGCTCCTGCATTCAGAGTCTTCATGACCAAAGTTATTACAAATAGAGCATTTAACTTCATTTTCAAGAACCGAAAATTTGTTATAAGTCCTTTTCATGGTTCCAGTCATTCTCCCTTGCTTTTGAGCTTCTCTAGTCATGATTGTCTTGTAGGAAACACATTGAGCTGCTTTGTGACCGAAGTTATGGCAAGAAAAGCATTGGCCATTAAAGAAACTTCTGCGATAATCAGATTTATCATCCAACCGATTGTAGCTTCTATTCACATTCATTCTTGGAGCAAATTGGGAAGATTTTACCTGAGGCTGATTGTAACTTTTGTTTGTCCTTAAGGCAGTTTGTCCCCGAATTTCTTGATGGTCTTTATTTATTCTTGAGGTAAACTGTCCCTGATTCACCTGATGACTTTTATTTGGCCTTTGCTCGCTTCTCCTTGCTGCATCAAGATAGCTTTTAGAGGTAGAGGCTTGAGATGTTTCTCCATTATATCCAAGACCTGTCTTGATTAGAGGAGATCGCTGCACATTGATAATCTCATCCAAGGTTTCAGATCCTTTAACAAATTTAAGATTAATCGCTTTTGTTTTCTCAATCTCCTTTCTAAGACAAACAATCTCACATTCCAATTTTTCAAGATGTTTTTCCTTTTCAGCTAGTTGACATTGTAGAGAATCAATAATAGCACTCTTCTCTTCTAAGCAAACTTTGAGATCTTTCATTTCTTCACAAAAGCCTTCTACATCTATAGCATCCATATAGTCATCATCTTCAAAAGCCATTAAAAGTTTATATCTATTACCTTGTTCATCTTCATCACTATTTGAAAGACCATCACTATCTTCATGAGTGTAATAGCTTTTCTTCTTTTCATTTTGTTTCTTGTTCCATTTAACAGGTTCCTTTCCCTTGTCATTCTTATCTTTGTGAGGACATCTGGCAGCATAATGACCTACTATTCCACAAGCAAAGCATTTAAAAGGTAACTTACCTCTGAACCTTCCAGAACCCCTTTGAAGATTTCTGACAAAATTTGATTCCTCTTCTTCATCTTCTGGCACGTGACTTGCTTCATAATAATCTTCCTTGCCTGAAGCCTTGAAGGCAGCTTCTCTTCTGTCTGATGGGCCTCCCTTTCTCATTTCATAAGCGGTTAGAATTTCGTGAAGCTGAGACATAGTAAGAATTTGCAGATTTTCCTTTTCTTCTATGGTAGACACTTTAGATTCAAACTTGGGGGACAAAGATCTTAGAACCTTTTCAACCACAATAGCCTCTTTTATTTCTTCACCCAAGTTTTTCATGCAATTAACAATCTCATCTACCCTAAGGAAATAGTTAGCCACACTTTCATCATTATACATTCTGAGAGTCTCATACTTAATCCTGAGAGTTTGAAGTTTAGCACGCTTTACCTGTTCATCTCCTTCATAGCTCGTGACAATTTTGTCCCATATTTCTTTTGCAGATTTATAGTGCATTACCTTCATGAATTCTGATTGAGATATACATCCTAACAGAGTATTGACTGCTTTCGCATTTGTTTCATATTTCTTTTTCTCGGCTGCATCTGTAGGAGTAGCTGAAGGAAAAGTGTAGCCTGTCTCTACGATGTCCCAAACTTCTGTACCAAGAGATTGAAGATAGGCAGTAACTCTTACCTTACAATAATTAAAGTTTGTCCCATAAAAAACCGGTGGCCTGATTGATGCCTCTCTCTCATAGTTGCTCATGATGACCGATCTACCTTCAAGCGATCAAGCTTCTCTGAAGGACCTGCTCTGATACCAATTGTTGGAAATAATACTGAGAGGGGGGGTGAATCAGTATTATCAGAAAAACTTTTCCATTTTATGCTCAGAAACATATACGCTACATTAGTTAAGTGAAACAGCGTGTACACGCAACTTTGTCTAAAGCAAGCAGCGTATAACAATAAAACTTATGATTCAGTAGCTTATCTTCAGTAAATGCATTAGGACATTATTAACCATGATAGTAAAATAGGTGCAGTATAACAGAACAGATCATCACACAGAAAACACACACATGAACACCATGATATAAGGTGGAAACCCAATGTGGGTGAAAACCACCTGCTGCAAGTCGTCTCTATCTTTCTTTAATATGAAACTTCAGTTTACAATCTTTTGTACTGGTGCAGCCTTATACCAGTACGCAGGCTACAACCTGCTGAAGGCTTCAACCTTCTCTCGTTCTCCAAACTTTCTTGGAAGGGAGCTCCAACCCCCTTTGCTCTTGTACTAGCTAAGATACTAGTACGTAGGTGCTGGCCTACAATCTTCTTTCCTTCAGGTACCACCTTTCATGCATTTTCAGACTGGATATTCCTGAAGCACAATATTACAATCTGAAGACCACAATTCATTCAACTTTCATAGCAGATTACAAAACAACCAACAATCACTGAACCACTGAAACCCTGTCAAACCCAGTCATCAGAACACAGAGCAGACTACAGAACTCTGCAATAACAGTCAGACCCAGCTGCAACCCAAAAATCAAGCTCCAAAAGATACACGCTACCTCAATGAAGGCAACCCGCGTATACACACGGTTTTACCGAAGACAACCTGCGTACAGATCTAAAAATAATTTTTCATAACTTGCAGCTGTACCAGAAATCAGTTATACCTAGAACATAACATTGCGTCAGTATGCAGATCTAGAAATACGCATAATCAACCATATAAAGATAGTTCATTTCAAACCATTTGATCTCGATCTCTCCTTAGATCTTGTTCTCCATCAACCGATGAGATCTCTCCTTAGCTCAGATCAAGCAATACATCATTAACCAATAACCTGCATACTGGATCTAATACTTCATCAGATATTCAAGACTTTTCAGATACACTTGCCTTATGATTTCCTTCTCCTTATATAGCCTTAGGCCTTGTTCAATACCAAGAGCCAAAACCATAGAAATCCAATACCATCAACTTCAAAAACTAGGGATCAACACGTTCGTCGAGACACCAAGGTCCAAAACCATAGGCACAACTTCCAAGGAATAACCGCCGTGGACCAAAGATAAGTTTTCCACATACACGCGCTTTTATTGAAGCCAACCAGCGTGTACACGCGACTTGGTATATAGCGAACCAACGTGTATATATTTTTCTTCATACTTGTAGACTGATCATCAATTCCTTGCTACTATCCTTCTGCACTATGATTTTTCATCAGTGTGATTTGCCATCAAGGACAACACTTGTCTCATAATGCCAACATCTGATAGTCTGGGGTATTCCTGAAGTCTGGAAAAGTGTCTATACCCGCAGGACCGCAAGTGTAGACAAGGAACAGGTGCGGAGGTTCGCAGGCCCAGAAGCGCCATAGGTGCAGAGGTTCGCAGGCCCAGAAGCACCGCAGGTGCGGAGGTTCGCAGGCACAGAAGCACCACAGGTGCAGAGGTTCGCAGGCCCAGAAGTGCTGCAGGTGTGGAGGTTCGCATGGATAGAAGCACCATAGGTGCGGAGGTTCGCAGGCCCAGAAGCACCGCAGGTGCGAAGGTGCGCAGGCAAGCCGTAGAAGCAGGTGCGGAGGTACGCAGGAAAGTAGTGGGAGAAGGTGTGGATGTACGCAGGTTTTCTATTGGTGAAGTTGCGGACTTTTCATGAAATCTATTTAGCTGCTCCTATTTATTATTGCAGTGTTCTGGGATCTGAAGTTGATGTCTGGTTACTGGTACTGTGTTCTGATAATAACATTCTGAGAAGTGATTGACTGGTTGATTATGTTCATAATGACTTATCCTTATATGATCTGATGGACTAGATTTGATTGCTAGCACACATATTATCCTTGTATATGTATTGATCTGGTGATTGGGTGATTTAGAAGATTGATTGATTATGTGCTTCAATGATATTAATGGGTCGAGTATGAAAATTGGATGAAAAGTGGCCTTTCAGATTATGTGTTGTGCTTCAGGTGTGTCCAGTCCGAAAATGTATGAAACGTTGTACTCGGAGGAGAGAAGATTGTAGGCTGGCGCCTATGTACTAGTATCTTAGCTAGTACAAGAGCTAAGGGGGTGGTATCTCCCTTCCAGTAGCAGTTGAAAACTTTGGAGCATTGTAGCAGGTAGCAGCCTGTGTACTAGTAAATGGACCGGCTAGTACAAGAACTATGGGGGTTGTAGCTCCCTTCCGGGAGAGACTGGAAAATGAGAGAGGGTTGTAGCTCTCTGCAGGTAGAAGCCTACGTACTAGTATAAGACTGCACCAGTACATAAATATTGTAAAAGGATTTTCTTATTAAAAAGAAGATTGAGATGACTTGCAGCAGGTGGTTTTCTCCCACATTGGGTTTCCACCTTATATCATGGTGTTCATGTGTGTGGCTTATGTGTGATGATCTGTTCTATTTTACTGCACTTGTTTACTGTTAATATGGTTGATAATTTTCTAATGCACTCATTGAAGATCAATTAACTGAATCATAATATACGTGGGTATTCTTAACTGAAGCAGCATATATGACTCAGAGTATGGAAATATAAAATTTATATTGATATGATAATACTAATTCACCCCCCCCCTCTCAGTATTATTTCCAACAATTGGAATCAGAGCAGGTCCTTTGGTTGAAGCTTGATTGCTTGAAGGAGATCCTTAGGACAATGGGAAAGAAGCTCAAGAAGAAAGCACCTAAGAAGAAGAAGACATCTCAGAAGAACTATGACAGTGGGAGTATAAATTGGGGAATATGTGGAAGAAGCACTTCAGATTCAGAATCACTTCATGATGAATATGAACAAGCAAATGATCTATCAGGTATGAATTTGTTATCCTCTGGTGATACAGGTATCTATCCATTTGGAAATGATGAAAGTGATAGTGAAACAACTGAATTTGCTCTTATGGGTGAGAAAGAAAGATATCAAATAGAGGCAGAATTTAAAAGGCTTACAGATAAAATTAGAGATCAACAAGATCTATTGAACAAAAGGGAATGTGTCTTCAAAGAAGAAGCTACCAAACTAAAAGCTCAACTAGAGGAAGGAAACAAGGTAAGGAATTCATTCAAGGAAAAATATCAAAAGTTGCAGGATGAAGTAACATTACTAAGAGATGAAGTCAATGAGAAGAGCACAACAATCAAGAAACTCAGAGATAGATCTAGTTACTATGAAAGTCTTGAAGCTACGATCCTCTCGCTAAAGGAAGATCTTGAAGAATCAAAGAAGCAGAATAACGAACTTCTCCAAGCTCATGAAAAACAAGAAAATGAAGTTCTCAATCTAAGACATCAGTTGGAAGAAGGAAGAAAAGCTAAAGAAAACATGAAGAAGCGGTATCTTGAAAAGGAAGAGCAACATCAGGTTGAGGTAAATATGCTAAATTATAAGCTAGAAGAAAAAGATAAGCTCTTACGATTTCAAGATAGTACTAAGATTTTGGATGATATTCTTAGTAGTCAAAGGTCTCCTGCTATCAAAGCTGGTCTTGGTTTTCATGAATCTGTTAAAGGTGAATCTAGTAAGACAAGGGACTCTAATGCAAAATCTGAAGTGCTCAACAAGGAGATGAATGGTCAATCTCTTCATCAACCAAGGAAAGAAATTCTTCCAAGAAAATTTTTACTCCTCCTATGAATAATGTTGAATGTTATGTATGTCATAATACTGGACATGTTGTAGCCAGATGCAGAAGAAGAATGGTTGAAGACCATCACACAGAAAGATCATCTCGTTCCAGGTACTTTAATGGATATTGCTTTGCTTGCAATATGTTTGGTCACAGAGCTGTTGACTGCTATAGAAGGAATCTGAGACATGTAAGATGTTATGCATGTAACAAGCTTGGACATATAGCAAAGGAATGCAGAAGCAAAGTACGTGCATCACACCAAAAGGAGAAAACATCATCACACTTGAAGATATGGAAGAAGAAGGAAGTACAGTCAAAAAGATGTGGCACAGCACAACATACAGACTCAGGGGGAGCTGAAAGTGTAAAACTTCAGTGTCCTAAATCTCATATGCAAGTTTCATAAAGGGAAGTTGAGTATATACGCGAGTTGGTTACTGCTCAGTCGCGTATATGTTAGTTTGAAAAGGGGTCTGATATGATTCAGTCTATTATTTGCTCTGTTTCATAATGATTGCAATCTGTTGATGTTGTCTTGACACTTGAATGATTTGATCTTAACTTGTTGATGCCTTGATACTTCTTGCTGATATATGCATGATCATATCTGACAATAAACAAGATGGCACAGGTTTAGGGGGAGTATACACTTTCAATAATGCATTTGTTGGCATTATGGTTGGTAGTCCTTGGATAAGGAGAAGTATAAAGCTTGTATACACATCTTCATTGCTGGATGGTGAGTCACTCATATGCTGCTATCGTCATACGCATAAAGATCATATGATGCAGAATTATATAGTTCTTGGTGCTCATATGGATGAGGATTGTTGCAGTTGATGATATCATGAGGTCTTGACAAATGATCTTGAGCTCAAGATACATAGTGCTGGATACATGGACGATTATTCAAAATTGCACTGTTGGAGACATGATGATGATGAGTTCTTACCTATATGATGATAGGTTGTTTCGTACATTGATGCAGATATTCCCAATTGATGATACTTGGTTCATGCAGATTTGGATGGCTATGGTGTTTTTCACATATGATAGAATGTGAATGATTCTGTATATACAGAATTCTGTTCAAAAGGATGAGTTGATGCGGACATACCTTGATGATTTATACACTAATACAAGTTGTTGGTCTAGTTGTTGTTGACAGATGCTATGGAGCAGATCATACAGTGTCGTTGCTAATGTCTACCATGATCTTATTTAGATGTTTGGTCTCTGTTATAAATGTCATGTATATCATTCGATGTAAAGGTCATATCAAGACTCATGATGTAATAGTGTGTCTCTATCTATTGTAGTCATTTGATGAGATCTCTTTGGGTCATATGATGAAATTTGTACCCCCTCTATGCATAGGAAGGATGATGAAATATTTCAGTCATTATCAAGGTCATGTAACGGCCTATGTTGGTTTCCCCACTATGCCTAGGATGAATGATGTTATACTCTTGTGTTATCATGTGTAAACTGTTGGTATATTCCCATTTTGGTAGGAGAGAGATGTATGTATGAGTCTTTGGTGATAGGAAGGTCACTTATGATGTATAGAGTCATGTTCTTTCTTATAGAACATCTTTTGCAAACCTTGCTTACAGTCAGGGGGAGCATGAACAACTCACTTCAGCAGAGCAGAGATTTCAGCATGTACTCAGAAGGAACATGGACAGATTGGTGCACCATGGCATATACAAAGGGGGAGCTCATTCAGAGATTTCAGCAGGTATTCAGGGGGAGTATGGACAGCGGAATGTATATCAAGGAAAGAACATATCTTGGTCCGCCCTTTGCCCTTGATGACAAAGGGGGAGAGTTTTTTGGTGTTGTTGCCATCAAGTCCAAAGGGGGAGATTGTTGGCATTATGATGCATGTGTTGTACTTGATGGCAACCCACTCATAAAAGAACATCTCAATTATATATAATCAGATGAAGCTACAAGAAGAGATATCAGATGTGATAGAATACATGACAGTGCAAAGGAATCAAATGACAGTCCTTAGTATGACAAGTTAGCTTTGCCATCAAGTCCAAAGGGGGAGATTGTTGGCATTATGAGACAAGTGTTGTCCTTGATGGCAACTCATACAGGTGATAGATCATAGTGCAACAAGCCTGTAGCAAAGATTGATGATCAGCCTCTCAGAATGGAAGAAAATAAGGGGTTCACAGGTACACCATTCAAAAGGTGCAGACCCGCAGACACGCCATTCACAAAGTGCGGTCATGTTCACAGGTATACTGTGCAAAAGGTGCAGACCCCCAGTACATGCACTTTCATGTAGAGAAAAGCACACGCACATGGGAAATCCTATGGTGGTCCATGGTATTTAGCCCGACATGTTTGATCCTATGGTTTTGGTCCGTGGTTTTGCATCTAAAGTATTGATCCAAGGTATTGGGTTCCTAGTATTGAATACCTATGGTTTTGGACCATGGTGTGAGTAAAGGCCTTGTCTATAAAAAGGAAAGGAGATCATTTGGCTGTGCACTGATGTGTTGAATATCTTAAGAAAAGCTAGATCTGAAAGATTGTTGATTAGTTGGAGAGAAATTATTGAATCTAAATCAAGGAGAAACATGAGGTTTACAAGCCGGATCTACTGATGGGTTGAGATCTCTTCGGCGGATGATCAGATCTATAGATCTGATAGTCTGGGGTATTCCTGAAGTCTTGAAAAGTGTCGATACCCGCAGGACCGCAAGTGCAGACAAGAAACAGGTGTAGAGGTTCGCATACCCAGAAGCGCCGCAGGTGCGGAGGTTCGCAGGCACAGAAGCACCACAGGTGCGGAGGTTCGCAGGCCTAGAAGTGCTGCAAGTGCGAAGATTCACAGGCACAGAGGCACCACAGGTGCGGGGGTTCACAGGCCCAGAAGTGTCGTAGGTGCGGAGGTGCGCAGGCAAGCCATAGACTCAGGTGTGGAGGTATGAAGGCAAGCAGCAGGAGAAGGTGCGGATGTACGCAGGTTTTCTATTGGTGAAGTTGCAGACTTTTCATGAAATCTATTTAGCTGCTCCTGTTTATTATTGCAGTGTTCTGGGATCTGAAGTGATGTCTGGTTACTGGTACTGTGTTCTGATAATAGCATTCTGAGAAGTGATTGATTGATTGATTATGTTCATAATGACTTATCCTTATATGATCTGATGGACTAGATCTGATTGCTAACACACATATTATCCTTGTATATGTATTGATCTAGTGATTGGGTGATTCAGAAGATTGATTGATTATGTGCTTCAATGATATTAATGGGTCCAGTATGAAAATTGGATGAAACGTGGCCTTTCAGATTATGTGTTGTGCTTCAGGTGTATCCAGTCTGAAAATGTATGAAACGTGGTACCCGGAGGAGAGAAGATTGTAGGCCGGCGCCTACGTACTAGTATCTTAGCTAGTACAAGAGCTAAGGGGGTGGTAGCTCCCTTCTAGTAGCAATTGAAAACTTTGGAGCATTGTAGCAGGTAGCAGCCTGCGTACTAGTAAATGGATCGGCTAGTACAAGAACTATGGGGGTTGTAGCTCCCTTCCATGAGAGACTAGAAAACGAGAGAGGGTTGTAGCTCTCTGCAGGTAGAAGCCTGCGTACTAGTATAAGACTGCACCAGTACAGAAATATTGTAAAAGGATTTTCTTATTAAGAAGAAGATTGAGATGACTTGCAGCAGGTGGTTTTCTCCCACATTGGGTTTCCACCTTATATCATGGTGTTCATGTGTGTGGCTTATGTGTGATGATCTGTTCTATTTTACCGCACCTATTTACTGTTAATATGGTTGACAATGTTCTAATGCACTCATTGAAGATCAATTAACTGAATCATAATATACGTGGGTATTCTTAACTGAAGCAGCATATATGACTTAGAATATGGAAATGAAAAAGTTATATTGATATGATAATACTGATTCACCCCCCCCTCTCAGTATTATTTCCAACACTTTAACCCTGATACACTTTGACTATTCTTTATTGTGTCCTTTTACCTTCAATGTATATTTTAGGTTTTTACTGTCTATTTCAACAGTAAATCCTTTTATTTTTGTGTATATCAGCATCAGGTAGTGGATATAGATTAAGTACATGCATATTTTATTCACTTGTCTTGTAACTGTATTCTCTATCTGGTTGCTTTGTTTTGACTGTCAATGCTCTGTGTAGTTGTCTTCTTCTTTGTTTCCTTGTATAATTGTGTTCATCCTCTGAGCACAAGTTATGAATGAGGTTTTCTGTTGATTCTTGGAATAAACCAATTCTGTGACTAGTATTAGAACTGTTTATCCAAGATCTGACCTTAGTTTGATAACCTAAAAAAATTCAATATTATTTAAGAGAACACAGGTCTTCATGAAGGGTGCTTGATGGCTCTCTAGCATAGGGATGACTGGGAAAGGGGTCAAAGTAGGGTTTTGGATGGAATACAAATGATGAAATCATGTTGCAGAGGTTCACGGAGGAGCTAGAGGGTTTAATAGGTTTACACTATTAAATGGGCGAAAACCATGAAAATGCGGGTTTTCACGTTATAAGATTTTATCAGGAAGAATTTCAAAATATGGCGTGAAAGTAAATTAAATGAATGGAAGGGCAGTTTATCGAAATGGCGGGGAAGTGGTATTGAAGGGCCATCGCACTGCTTATGAGTCATGGGCGGTTTTGAGGGAAGGCCACCTGATGCCATTCATCGGGCGCCATGTAGCGGCGTGGTGAACAGTGAAACCGCTCACATTAGGCGAGTAAATGTCAGCCTTCGGAGGCCGCCCGATATGAGCGTCAACCGTTGGATATGAAACGGTTAGATCATACGGTGATCGGAGGTGTGATTTGATTGTGGAGTTAGTGGAGGGTCCCGACGGGATATTAACTGTGGGTTAGGGAAGCTTAATGACATTGGAGGTGATATGATTGGAGGAACAGGTTATTAATTAATCATTGTTTGATTAATTAACCCCTTTTTGTTTGGCGGAGGGTTATGGCTCTTAATTAGTCACGGATCGACTAATTAATCCGTTTAATTAATTTACTACTAAGGTTTATATTTCAAACCATCGTGGTGGGATATTAACATATGGGATTTTAATAAAACATACGGGAAAGGGGGTTTTCTTTTCGAGAGTTAAATATAATAAAAATTAAAGTTAATATGAAGTGAAAGTGGGAAAGAAAATGCGCTAAGTATAATGTATTGATATTTATTTTTATATCCACATCTACACATCATAACTTAGGCTAAATGCTTTTTGTGGGTTTTTTGTGGAAAAAAGGGATTTTATGTAGGATTAATTAATTTCCCTAGGTAATGGTGATTCCACCTTAGGAAAGGGATTTGTTCGGGAAAATGAGGGATAGTGAAGTGGGGTAATGTTTGTGGGGGGAATTTTAGTACTTATGACCTATAAGTCATTTGGGTAAGGGTCAGGTCCCTTTAGAAGTTAGAGAAATGCTCTGAGCCCCTTTGACTTAAGATTTTAGGTACTTAAGACTTTTCTTGGAAATTGGTTAAGTGAAAAGTGTAATGAGAGAGGGAGGTTAATCAATTTGACATTGTGGATTTGATACATGCCCAATTATTATCCATACTTTGAACTTTGATGATGAAGGTGATCAACATGCTTTTATCTAACAATCATCACAATTCTACAACCATTCTTCTACTTACCCACCTACTCATCCTACCATTTTTACTTCTCTTTATTAGGGTGCACTTAAGTTGGCAAACCCTTATCAAAACATTTTCTTTTATTTTACAATAGGAATCTATATAAGGCTATCCTTATTACATCCAAGGGCTCAAATTAGACAGTTGAACTCCTTTTATTCACTCTACCTATCTAATTATCTTCCAAGGTTAAACAGTTTGGTCAGATTTTCATTCTCTGTCTAAAAACATGAAATTCAAAGCATGGAATAACCAAGATTAAACTGTTTGATTACCAAGGATTGTGGCATGAGAAACAAGTTGTACACAATAATTATTATGCATAAAAAGTAAATAGTAGTGGTGGCATTTTGACTTGCACACTTTCATAGTCTTTTCTTTCTTTGGGGTTCATATTTTTCATCTTTTTGACCTTTTTATTATTTTTCTCCTTTGATTTTTCTTTTAGGACATAACCTCTTTACATTTTTTAATTTTTTGAATATGGAAAACATTTGCAGAAAGCAAAGGTATGTACATATTACAGGTTTAATCTCAACCATTCAAAAATTATGACTCCTTTTGGCATAGGAACCTAACAGGCCCAACTATTCCAAACCTTCATCAGAGAAGAGAAACACATCCCTAAGGACTCCCCTCCATATGTATCAGCAATTTTCTCTCCATGTGGCCAAAATATTGTGGCCATGATATCTTGTGTTTTGGGTTACTCCATCAATGAGTACATTGATGAAATAATTCTTGCCTTCATGTCCATCTACACTCCAGGGCAACCTCCTGCTGTCATTTATGACTATGCCCAGTTTATGGTTGATAGGATGCATGAGCAATAACTTAAAATGAACAATGAAAGGGTTTTCAGGTATTCCTCAATTTTATACCATATGTTTTTATATTATCAATCAGAGAATTTCTCATTCACCCTTCAAAATCTGGACACCAAATGTCAGCCTAGGTCAGTCATTTTTTGGACACCATTGATCCACCAATACCTATCTCCATACTCTTTCTCTGATTTCATTGATTTATTTGTACATCCAGTCATGGCAATGTTGACAGGAATCCCTCCTCCTAGAATTGGTCTAGAAATAAAGAGAGTCCTTCAATTGTCTAAGCAAACCAAAGTGGGTGTCTGGTACCTCTACTAGAACCATACATAAATCAGTATATATGGCTGCATGCTTGCACCATATAATTTGCCAAGATACCTCCCCATGAGGTTGCTTGCCCTAGAATATTATAGACAAATCACTAATGCAGATGAAGTCAACTTCGCCAATGCCAAGAAGAAGGCTTCCTTCAAGATAAAAGACCAACTAGGCCCCTTCATATGCAATTCTAGGGAGACTGGTAAAGAGGTAGATATGATATTAGAGAACATGAAGTTCCAAAGAAGTTTTGTTTGGAGATATGATCCTTTGGAATTCATCACAAAGAAGAGACAAAAGGTCAAGCTAGGACCTTTCATTCACCATCCCATACCTGAAATATAAGCATATGAAAATCAAACAGAATGGGTGGAAGGTACCCTAATATATCAAGATAGCACCATTGTATATGTAGAGAATGCTCTAGTTGATTTAGAAAAGTAGCTTGATGAAAGATATTTTCTGCAAGTACCAGAAGAACCATGAGTATCCCTTTAGTCTTGCAGACTCCTCAGAATGAGGAGAAGATCCAAAAAAGAAATAGAGAAGGGGCTTCCACTTCAGGAATGGCTGCTTCCGATTTGCAATAGGAATCAAGCAAGAGGCAAAGGCTAAATCTAGCCTCTGAACAGGAATATACTAAAGACTCAGCTGAAGACACAAATACAGGAACAGAAAGAAGTAGACCTACCACTCCATCTGAAGGCATGCAAGAGCCTTCCACATCACAAACTCAGATGTCATAAAGGTAGCTTAGTGTTGAAGTATCTTCCTTCAGAATGCCTGCTGACAAAGATCAAAATATCAAGGAGAGATACAAGGAAATCAAAGTCAGAAATGAGAGGCTTAAGGCCCAGACATGTGTACAATACCTAAAGCTAACTCCCACCAATCAAATAAGGCTAATGTCAACCTTTGACATTAGAGAGGGAAAGCTATAGATGACTTTTGTTAAACCCACAACTCAGCAGCCCAAGACATCATCAAATTTTAAGAAGGTGGATTTTGAAGCATTGGCAAGGGATATTCATCGCATAGACCAAATTGAACTACACAAATAGGCTGGAGAGATGATATACTCAACCCTAACAAGTAAAGCCATAGTTGTCCATAAGCTACAAAACTCTTTGAACAACATCTCAGCACAATTTCAATTAGGGAAGGCTTCCTCACAGGCCAAGGATACAAGGATCAAGTCCTTAGAGGACTTAGTGATGGAATTGGGACACAATCCCAAGGATATAAAAGCTACAAAATAGCTTATTAAAAAGAAAAATGATGATATTGCTACACTTAAGAGGCAATTGAAAATACCCCAGCTGCATCATCCTCAAACTCTAGAAGTCATAGAGAATCAAACCAAACATGAGGAGTTGATGGACTTGGTCATGAAGTTGAATGATCAACTTAAGGAAATAGAAAAGGATTTGGACACTTTAATTCAATTGAAGCAAAGAGACTTGGCCACAACTTCTAAGTATGTCATCCCAATAGTATCTACAGCAGTTTCTTCTACACTGGCAGCATCACTGGCACCCACTGCTCCACCTACCACAACATTGCCAGTAACAACAGAATCTACAACAATAATAGGTGCACAAGGAGAAAAAGTAGAAGAGTTGGTTAGACCCATGGAAGAAATGACTATTCAGGGTACAAAGATGAAAAGACTAAAGGAAAAGGTGGCAAGTTTGGAAACTAACTACAAACTTGCCCAACTCAAGCAAAAAAAAGAAGCACAAAAGGCCCAGAGAATGGGTGAGAGAATCAAAATCATATAGAAGGATTTTGCACTAGAGAAACCACTTAGACAAACCAAAGAAATATTGTGGTCCAATATCATTGACTCTGTCAATGATATTTGGCCATCAATCCATGTTATTTTTGAACAAATAGAGTTAGTAAAGGTAGCTACTGAAGCTATACAGAAAGTGAAGGAGGAATTGGGAGATAAGCTTGAGGATGTAAATAGACTCATCCACTTCCTCAACAACAAGAATACATATGAGATCCATGAGCTAAACATAGAAGATAGGACTAAAACCATTTTGGAAATAAGGAAGGTCATTTCCAAGAGGAAACTTATGCTTAACTTAGAAGAAAAATGCCACAATATGTAGGAAGCCATTGATAGGTTCATGGCTAAATTCCAGATTTTGAGGGAAAAAGGTCTGCCCAGTCCTATGGTTATCAACAACAAACTCATGAAACATTTGTACTATGGAAATAGAGTCAGAAAGTTGGCCAAGGAAAAAGCCAACTATTCATCAATAAAAGCCCTGCCAACAGGCAAAGTGTTATATGATACATTTAAAAACTTGTTTTTTCTGGAGCATGAGATTAAACATTTATTCCTCACCAAGCCTAATTTTTCCAAATATACTGAAGCTGATGAGATCTATAGGAGGATGATGAATGTGAAATTACCAAATGTAGAATGGTGGGAGAATATGATTGATTTACTGTGAGGAATTTACAGCTAAAAGTTACCACACAGTAAAAATGAAGGCAACCAGGTAAACAGATGAAAACAGGGCAGCAGGGTCAAAGAGTATTAGGTGAAAGATGAAAGTAAATAAGACTCCAGCATGAAACTCCACAACTGCAAGCCAGCATAAAGGGCTACGAATCCAACCATAACAGCTAGCAGTACCAAATAAAAAGGGACAACATGAAACAATTCAATAGATATCTCTATCTTCTTGCAAAAAGATATTTGTATTCCTAGATTAAATCTCAAAGTTGTTTTGAGATATTTTTTTAAATAATATTTGTATAAATACTTCACAAATTGAAGTATGTAGTGTGTGTTCTTAGGAATTTCTATACACATTCTTGATAAAAAACTATAAGCTAGTGTACCATTGTTTGGACCAACAAGCTGGATTAATGAATAAAGCAAAGACATTTCACTAGATTCATGTGTAGTGTGAAGTACAACAAGTATTTCTCTTGTGGTGTTATTTTCTTTATAAGTTTTTCATACTCTTGAATGTATCTAAAATTTAATTTTGTAATATGGAATGATATCTCAGAACTTGGTTCATTGCACTTTGTTTTAACTATTACGCATTTTAATGTTTTCTGCTAATTATCTAAGTCAAGGAATTCTTGGTTGCTCCTTAGTTCAGGTAGTTTCCCTCTGATCTATAGTAAAGGATTCTTAATTGCCCTTTGCTCATGATTACCCTTTGTTCCTCCTTTTAATCCCGGTTTGAGAATTCTTAAGTTCTCTCTCACCCTCGTTAATATTATTTCACCCATTTGACCTAAAAACCTATGCTTCACTCTCCTAGCTTGCCCTTTGAACACTCCCTTTAATGATTTAATTCCAGTTTTGCTGCCCTTATTTGAATCCATAGCCCAATATCCAGAGACATCATTCTATCCGTCTGTTTAAGGATTCCACCATCCAACATCTAATACAAATACAAAACCCCAATAAACATTAAGAACTAGCCTAAAATTCCAGTAAAACAAAGCTAGATTATATAGATAGAGCCCTCTCTGAGTCATAGGTTGGCTAGAGCCTATACTTAAAATATTGGTTTGTGGTTACCTTGGTTGCTTCCTTCTTCTGATAACTTCTAAGGAAAATTCTAAGTGATAACATAGTGGCAACCATATTGGGGACCTCAAATCCTCAGTCCTAATAAAACTTTAAGAAATTTTTAAATTTAGATTTTGAGCCTCTTAAAGTAATTTATTAGAAGTTATTTTAAAAAATCTCACATAAGACAATCAAAAAGTTTGAAATTCTAGCTTCAAGAACTCATTATACTAGGGCTAACCTAGATCCAAACCCTGCCCCAATAGTTGATAATCCTAACCTGATTTCAAGAAAAACCAAAAAAGAAGAACGTTTAGTTAGTCATACACCTTTAGTTAAAGCTAATTCATGTCCCGATGAGTGGTTGTTTTTAGAAGATCTTCCCTTTGATGAGCAATTTGATTTTTCATTATTTAAATCAAAGTCTAAAAGTGAAATTTATGATAATGTCCTAGATCCTGAGTTTATTGCAGACCTTGAAGTCCAAAAAGCCAACAAATCAATTGATGAGTACATTTAGAATTCACCACAATCATCCCTTAGTACAGCCAAGATCCCTAAGCTTTCTAAACAATTATCCACTACTCTTAGTTCACCACTATTCCATTCAACTTCTGAAGTCCATTCCCCACAACCATTCATACCCTCACTCCCTTACCAACCTAGCACTACCCATCCACCACTTACTAGTCCTAGTTCATCCTCCACTATTGTATCATCCTCTAGTACCTCAACCTCACATCCTAGCCCCTCCCAGCTTATAGCCATGGAAAATAAATATGATCCTCTTGTTTTACCTGCCCCACTTGGTGCTATGCCAGTAGACTACCAAGGAAAAATTGTACAATTTGATGGCATAGGAACCTACACTGCACAACACCATGTCAATAAGCTGACATACTATTTTGAATTACATGAAATTGATATAGGTGATGTTCAAATGATACTTTTAGCTCGGAATTTAGTCGATGATGTTAGAAAATGGTTTAGAGGGTTACCTCCTAATAGTATTGACATTTTAGATGTGTTTTATCAACAATTTTTAAATAGATGGGAGAACAAAAAGAACCCCTTACAGATCCTTTCAGAATATGAAAATATTAGAAGGGGACTTAATGAAACTGTACAGGATTACTGCACCAGATTTAATAATATATACAATGCAATTCCAGTTAACCTTAGACCCCCACCTGATTTAGTATTAATAAAGTTTCCTGATGGCTTTGACACAGACATGGCATACTAGCTCAGAGAATGAAACCCCCCAACTTTAGAGGAAATGCAGAGTGTAGCAGTTAGTGTAGAATCTAATTCGTTAGTGAAAAGAGGCAGAGTTAGGAACGAAAGAAGAGGATCTTCAAAAGATGAAGCTTCACCATCTGACCTCAAAATAGATAGTCTAGCTAAAAGTATGGAGAAACTAGTGGTTAGATTAGACAATATGGAGAGGAAACCTCAATGGGATAACCAACAAGCCCCTCTAGTCAGAAACCCAAATTTTAGGAAAAACCAAAACCAAAACACTGGTAAAAATGGACCTGATCAAAATATTAGGCCTCCTTTTCAAGAAAATTATGCAGAAATATCCCATCTTGATGATCCATAACAAGATACATAGATTAATCTGATGGGATTAGACAATGAGGATACTGTTTTCCTAACCCAAGATGAGCAGGAATTGCATATGTTTCAGCAATTGCAAATCCTATCTGGAGAGTCATTTGATTATAAACAAGGGTATGATTCTCCCATTTTTGAAGTGCATAAACAGTATAAACTAGCAGTAAAAGGAACTCTGATATCCCTGATCAAACCAAGAAAATAGTGCCAAATCAACCTAAGAAAATCAAAGAAGCCCCATTCTCCAAAATCCTTCAGATTGTCCCCAGGCAAAACCAAAATCCTTCTGGCCCCACCATTGTAGATATAACCCTAATCAACCTTCTGATGATCAACGCTCCACTTCAATTCCCCCTAAAAATCTAGCGGACACACCTCAAAACAACAAACTTGAAAACCAACAAAAAGAGGTCCCTAATAGAGGAAAAGAAGACCACCCAACCCAAATCCTTGTTGTGAAAAATCCAAACTCTCAAATAGAAAAAGCCCCTTTTCCATTCAATTTGGGAGTAGAGGTAGCTAAGCTAAAAATTTCAGTCCCTTTAATAGAGTTAATCAAGAATGAAACCTACAAGACATAGATAAACGAGACTTTAAACATTGTTGAAAATGAGGATTCAGTCAACCTGTTTGATGGCCAACCAGAACTTATATTTGGTCCTGATGTTAATGGAAAACCACTAGAAGGAGGAATACCACCTTTCTACATTAACCTTGGCATCCATGAGAAAATTATTCATAATGAAATGTTGGATTTTGCGGCCTCCCACAACTTAATTCTCAAATCAATGATGGAAAAATTGAACCTAGACATAATAAGACCATACAAGGACTTATTCTCATCTTACTCAAGTCATGTAAAGTGTCTAGGATTGATCAAAGACCTGTGTGTTACCTTAGTTGAATATCCTACCAAAAGCATCCTGATGGATATTGTGGTTGCTGAAATCCCATTGAAGTATGACATGTTGTTATCTAGATCATGGGGAGCCAAACTTCAGGGATCTTTACAACTTGATATGTCATATGCAAAAATCTCTATTTTTGGACAACCCAAGAAGCTGGACCGAGAAAGACTAATGAAATATATGGTAAGTAGCCAAGATCGGCCTCAAAACGTTCCTATCTACTCTGTACGTTCAGACATTGATTCCTTTATCCTATACAATACTGCTCAAACACAAGAAACCCTTTTAGACAGTGTTTATATGGAACAAAAAGAAATTGCAATTTCAAAACAAGAGGAAACTATCCAAACTTTAGAACTTTCCACTAAACAAGATAGTCAAAATGAGGAAAAGTTTGTTGCACCAGATGATGAAAACTATGAACATGAGAAATTATGGCATCTTGAATTTGATGGATCAGTAAATAATTTCGGAGCAAGAGCAGGAGTTTGGATATACAAGCTGGAGAATAATCACTCAGAAGGCCATGCATACAGACTAAATTTTAAATGCACTAATAATATGGCCTAGTATGAAGCCCTAATTTTAGGCCTTAAATTAGTTAGCAATCTAGGGGCCGAAAGAGTCTTTGTCATGGGAGACTTTGAACTGGTTATAAAACAAATTGATGTTGTATATATGACCAAAGACCCTTGATTAAGTTGTTATAGAGGAACCATTGTAGAAATACTAAACACTTTCTTAGAAACCAAGCTTGTTGTAATTCCTAGAAAACATAATATGCAGGCTCATAGTTTAGCAATGTTTTCCAACACCTGTAAGTTACCCTTTAAACCTAACCACCAGCACATTACTGAAGTTAGGCATAGACCTGCAATTCCTGATAATTTGAAGAACTCGAAAATATTTGCTGATGAAAAATAAATAAACATTTTTTTAATCTCAGAAGAAGAGTTTGTAAATAGTAATATAGATAATGACACATCAGTAGACCCTAAAAATAAAGATAAAATAGAAATAAATGAGATAGAAGGTGAAGAAATATATAGATTTCATCCCACTAAATTTACAAAATCATATGTAGAAAACCTAAAGCAAATTGAGATTGATGAAATAATTAATGAAGACACTGAAGTAATCAATCTCAAAGACAATTTATTACCTAAGGGATTAACCCCTTTGGAAGATTTTTTTTATTCAAATGATGTTCCTAGGAAGCCCAAAATGGAACCTTGGAAATCTGATATAGAGGAGTGTAATATAGGGACTGATGAAAATCCAAAATTGATCAAACTTTCAAAATCACTACCTCCAACTGAAAATGTGAAGTACATTGAGTTATTAAAAGAATTTCAAGATGTTTTTGCTTGGAGTTATGAGGACCTCAAGTCCTATGACACCAACATCATAAAGCACACAATCCCTATAAAAGAAAATCAAAATCCTTTCAGACAAAAAATTACAAGGATAAATCTTGTTATGCTACCTTCAATCAAAAAGGAAATCCAGAGAATGTATGATGCTAAGATAATTGCACCAATCAGATTTTCTGATTCGGTTTTTAACTTGGTGCTAACTAGGATGAAAATGGGCGAGATTAGACTCTGTGTTGACCTTAGGAACCTCAAAAAAGTATCACTTAAAGACAATTACCCTCTCCCCAAAATGGATCACATTTTACAAAGGGTAGTTGGATTAACCAGAATCTCATTATTGGATAGGTTTTCTGGTTATAATCAGATCTTAGTTTATCTTGATGACCAAGCCAAGACTGCTTTTACTACTCCTTTGGGCACATTCATGTATGTAAAAATGCCTTTTGGACTAATGAATGCAGGAGCCACTTTCCAAAGGGCTATGGATATAGCCTTTGCCAAAGAAATTCCTGATTTACTTGTGATATATCTAGATGACATTACTGTATTTTCGAAATCTAATAGTCAACATTTGGATCATCTAAGGCGGGTTTTCATAAATGTAGGAAGTATGGAATTTATTTGAACCCCAAGAAGTCTTTTTTTTGGGTTAGAAGAAGGAAAGTTACTAGGTCATATAATTTCAAAAGATGCTTTCTAAATAGACCCTGCAAGAATAGAAGCCATCTTATAGATACAACATCCAAGGAACATTAGAGAATTACAAGTTGTCTCAGGGAAAATCAACTTTCTTAGGAGATTTATTTCTAATTTAGAAAAATTAATTAGATCACTAAATAACACGCTGAAGAAATATTCTACCATAAAATGGACTGTTAAGGCTAAGAAATCCTTTTAAGACATTAAACTAACCTTAACTAAAACACCAATGTTAATTAGTCTAAAATTTGACAGATATTTCATCTTATTTTCCTTTGCCTTTGAGCACACAATTGCTACAGTTTTACTACAGAAAATTGACCAGGGCTATGAACAACCTATTGCTTTCTTTAGCAAAGCATTGAGAGATTCCCCCTTAAAATATAACATAATGGAAAAGCAAGCCTTTCCTTTGGTCAAATCTATCAAGGATTTTAGGGTATACATTTTATATTCTCATGTAGTAGCCTATGTCCCTAATTCTGTAGTGAAAGGCATCCTAACTCGGGATGGTCTAGATGGAAAGAGGGGAAAATGGTTTACTACTTTTCTAGAATATGATATAGAAATCAATCCAACTAAGTTAATCAAGGGCCAAGGTTTAGCCAAGCTCATGGCAGAATCGAACTGTCAGGCCCTGGATATAAACTTTATTTCACAAATAGATAATGTAGAGGAGATGGAGACTCCACTAATCAGCCAGGCATTTATTGAATCACCATGGTATGCTAATATCATTTATGTTTTACTGAATTTATAATCTCCTCCTGAATTATCTAAGACCAAAAGAAATTTTTTAAAGATGAAATCCTTAAAATTTTGTATATTAGACAATGCTTTGTTTTGGAGAAATCATGAAGGGATTCTTCTCAACTGCTTATTAAAAGATGAATTTGATAAAGTATTACAAGAATTTCATGCAAGTGACTGTGGAGGACATCTTTACTGGAAAACCACTGCTGATAAAATTCTTAGAGCTAGTTTCTACTGGCCTACCTTGTTTTCTGATGTAAAGAAATATGTGACCTCCTGTCACAAATGTCAAATTTTTAAGGGAAAGAAAAATATTTTACCTTTACCCCTCAAGCCAATATCTGCTGAAACACCTTTCAACAATGGGGTTTAGTATTGATTGGTGAAATCCACCCACCTTCCTCTACCCAACACGAATGGATCCTCATTGCCACAAACTATTTCACAAAATGGATAGAGGCCATACCTTCAAGGCAAGCCATTGACACTGTTATCATAACCTTCATTGAAACCAATATTCTATCAAGATTTTGATTTCCAACTAAACTCATTACTGATAATGCAGCAACCTTTAAATCCAAAAGAATGGTATATTTTTGCAACAAGTACCATATAACCCTGGGCCACTCGACAACCTATTATCCTTAAGGAAATCAACTGGCAGAATCCTCAAATAAAAGTCTGGTGAACATCATCAAAAAGTTGTTAGAGGATAATAAGAAAACATGGAATAAGAAGCTAGTGAATGCCTTATGGGCAGATAGACTAAGCACTAAGAAATTAATTGGTACTCAACCTATAAACTAGTCTATGGGATGGAAGTTGTTTTTCCATCCTCCTAGGGAACATCAGTCATGAAGTTACTTCAAGAATTGCATGTTGAACCAAATAGTATCCAAAGAAGAATCAACCAAACAATTCATCTTCAACAAACCAGGGAGGAAGTATACATCAAATCTTAGGTTGTGCAAGAAAGGATTAAAAAGATTTTTGACAAAATAACCAAGGCTGAAGATTTCTACCTCAGTGACAAAGTCTTAAAGTGGGATTCGAGGAGGGAAGATAAAGGTAAACATGGGAAATTTGATTTCATATGGAAAGGCCCATATGTCATTTATTCTTTCAGAGGTAATAATGCTTTCTTCCTAAGAGAGATGGATTGTATAGAAGCAGAAGGTGGACAAGTGAATGGTTGAATGCTCAAACACTATTTTGTACCTACTAGTGATTTTTATTTCCCATTGTACATATTTTATTTTCCAAACAGTCTAGTGTGGATTGGATGCTGATTTTTGAAGTTGAAGCCCAAAGAGAAGGCTGTAAGATTTAAGGATTGACTGTCATAAATATCAATAATGCAGAGACAAAGAGGGGAAATACTGTAGGGTAACTTCAACAGCATGTCAAAGGCCACTGATCTACAAAGTTCTTGACATTTCACCAGGAAATACCATCCCCAAGTGGAGCCACAGTTAGGTTCCTATATCAATAGGAGTCATAGTTTTGAATGACTAAGGTTAAGCCTTGTAATATTGTACATACCTTTGCTTTCTCCAAATGTTTTCCATATTAAAAAATTAAAAAATGTAAAAAGGGTATGTCCTAAAATAATAATCAAAGCAAAAAAAGAATGAAAAGGTAAAAAAAAGCAAATATATGAACCCCAAAATACAAAAGGATACCATGAAAGTGTACAAGTGAAAATGCCACTACTATTTACTTTTTAGGCATAATAAATGATTATGTGCAGCTTGTTACTCATGCCACAATCCATGACAGTCAAATTGTTTAAACTTGGCTATTTCATGTTTTAAATTTTATGTTTATAGTTAGAGAATAAAATATGACCAAACAGTGTAATCTTGACAGATCATTAGATAGGTAGAGGAATAAAAAGAGCTCATCAGTTTAATCTATGCCCTTGGAGGATATAAGGTTAGAATTAGATAGTTTATCTTGTAAAGAAAAGAAACTGATTGATAAGGGTTTGCTAGCCTAAATGCACCCAAATAAAGTGAAGAAAAAATGGTAGGATGAGTAATTGGGTAAGTAGTAGAAAGGTTGTAGTAAAGTTGTATGATTATACAAATGCACTTATGTCATCATATTAAATGCAATTTTAAAAAGTGCATAACTAGAGGACAAAGAAAAAACAATGGTTTACAATATGATTTACTTAACATCCCCTCATTCATTTTAACCCCTATAACACTTACTAAGTCCCTTTTCACAATAAAATATTAATACCTATAGTTCTTTAAGTCAAAGAGGCTCAGAGCATTTCTCTGACTTCTGGTGGGACCAGACCCTCGGCTTGATGACTTAAAGAAGGAAAGGTGTTATATTCCCTCATAAAACATTCATACCCCTCACAAAACCCCTTTTGCTAAGGTTAAAGTTCTCTTGCCTAGGAAAACCCCTTTATAAACATGTTTTATGTGCACAACCCACCAAATACATTTATCCTAAGTACTAAGTATATGGAAAACACACAACATTTCATGTACCTAAGTACAATACCCCTTCTGCTCATTTCACCTCATATTAACTTTTTTAACTTTATTATTTAAAATTCCCAAAATACCCATGGTCCTGTATATATTTAAATTCTTTGTATAAATTAACCCCACCACTTGGTTTAGTTATAAACTATACGACTACCACATATCCCAAAAAATGTATTAAAAACCCACCCTTAGTCCTTAATCCCATATTAAAACGTCCCCGGTGAGATTAAGCTCCAAGCTAATCTCATACCACCAATAATTAGACCCATGGGGCCCCAAAAAAACTTTATGGGTAAATTGTCGCGTAGCTCCATCTCTCAATCACCGTACGATCTCCCTTCCCCTCATCCAATAGCTCGCATCCATATCGGACCGACTCAACATCCGCCCTTTACCTTCCTGATAAGGTGATTTTCCTCCTAACCCCCGATGCTATGTGTCAATCAATGAATGAGATCAGGCGACCCCTCCTGAATACCGCCTGCACCACAAAAGCGGGTTGATGGACCTCCTAAACCACTTCCCCTTTCAACCAAAAATTGTCACTGTACATCAATCAATGAACCCGCCAAAATTAACCATTTTGGCTATAAAAACCCATTTACCCCTCTCTTCATTCTTTTCGTGCAATTGTAATTGAGAGTTCAAAAAAGCCGTTGCGACCCCTGCAAATAGCGAAATTGATCACTAACCTCCGCCATTACTCCAGAGACACTATATTTAGCCCAGCTCATCCATCAGTTCATACCAGAACCGTATGAACCTCTATAGCCACCATCAACCACCATTTACAGTCAATTCCTCCCAATTCTAGGTATTTAACCGTGGAATTCCAACTCCATTATCAAATTCAGAGTCAATTCACCCTCATAACATTGTTAATTAAGTAAAAAACATCAAAATTACTTCCATTTTTACACTTTGAGCCATAAACATTATGCAAAACCTCTGTTGCCCTAAAAACTATGAAATTATCCCCCACGCTCAAATCCACAAGAACTGAGTATGGCTTCCCCAATTGCAATGGATATGTTGCCCGTCACTACACCTCATTTAGACCTGGACCACCTTCCTTTAGCTGATAAAGATTTCCAGATAAAAGATAGCACTGTCTTAGAACCCCTACTCAAAGTACATTACCAAAGCAGTGATAGGTGTCTCAACTATGCTAATGAGATTGGCCTTTGGGAGTCAAATTTGCCCAAATACCAGTTCCCCCAAGTCACATTTTCATAGAGATTGTGCACTACTATCATGCTAATTACATCCCTAGTCAGAGAGTAGTCATGTCCCCAAAACAAACCATACTTTCACCATCATTGCTGAGTCCATAAAAGAATTGTTGCAGCTCCAACCAAGGCCCAACCTAAGTCCCCTCTCAATTGGAGACTTGTTGGACCTGTATCCCAAACTTGGCTCTACAAAATTGGCCCAACTGTTCCAAACCTTCATTAGAGAAGAGAAGCACATCCCTAAGGACTCTCCTCCATATGTGTCAGTCATTTTCTCTCCATGGGGCCAGAATATTGTGGCCATGATATCTTGAGTTTTGGGTTACTCCACCAGTGAGTACATTGATGAAATAATTCTTACCTTCATGTCCATCTACACTCCAGGGCATCCTCCTGCTGTCATTTATGACTATGCCCAATTTATAGCTGATAGGATGCATGAGAAATTCCTTAGAATGAATAATGAAAGGGTTTTCAAGTATTCCTCAGTTTTATACCATATGTTCTTATATTATCAATCAGAGAAGTTCCCATTCACCCTTCAAAAGCTAGACACCAAAGGTCAGCCCAGGTCAGTCATTTTTTGGACCCCATTGATCCACCAATACCAATCTCCATACTCTTACTCTGATTTCATTGATTTATTTGTACATCCAGTCATGGCAATGTTCACCGGAAGCCCTCCTCCTAGAATCAGTCTAGAAATAAAGAGAGTCATTCAATAGTCTAAGAGGACTAAGGTGGGTGACTGGTACCTCTACCAGAACCATACAGAAATCAGGATATATGATTGCATGCTTGCACCATATAAGTTTCCAAGACACCTCCCCATGAGGTTGTTTGCCCTAAAATATTATAGACAAATCATCAATGCAAATGAATTCAACTTTCGTCAATGCTAAGAAGAAGGCTTATTTCAAGATAAAAGACCAACTATGCCCCTTCATATGCAACTCTAGGGAGGTTGGAAAAGAGGCAGATTTGATATTACAGAACATGAAGTTCCAAAGAAGTTTTGTTTGGAGATATGATCGTTTGGAATTCATCACAAAGAAGAGACAAAAGTTCAAGTTAGGACCTTTCATTCACCATCCCATACCTGAAATAGAAGCATATGCAAATCAAACAGAATGGGTGGAAGGTATCCTAATAGACCAAGACAGCACTAGAGTAGACATAGAGAATGCTCTAATTGATTTAGAAAAGAATCTTGATGACAACTCTTTTCTGTAGGTACTAGAAGAACTAGAAAGAACCATGAGTACCCCTCTAGTCATGCAGACTCCTTAGAATGACGAGAAGATCCAAAAAATAAATAGAGAAGGGGCTTCTACTTTAGGAATGGCCACTTCCGATTTGCAGTAGGAATCAAACAAGAGGAAAAGACTAAATCTAGCCTCTGAACAGGAATATATTGAAGACTCAGTTGAGGTCACAAATACAGGAATAGAAAGAAGTAGACCTACCACTTCATCTGAAGTCATGCAAGATCCTTCCACATCACAAACTCAGATTTTGTAAGGGTAGATTAGTGTTGAAGTATCTTCCTTCAGAATGCCTACTGACAAAGATCAAGATAGGAAGGAGAGATACAAGGAAATCAAAGCTAGAAATGAGAGGCTTAAGGCCCAGACATATGCACAATATCTAAAGTTGACTCCCACCAATTAAACAAGGCTAATGTCAACCTTTGACATTAGAGAGGGAAAGCTGCAGATGACTTTGTTAAACCCACAACTCAGTAGCCCAAGATAACATCATATTTTAAGAACGTGGATTTTGAAGTGTTGGCAAGAGATATTCATCCCATAGACCAGATTGAACTACACAAACAAGCTGGAGAGATGATATACTCCACCATGATAGGTAAAGACATAGTTTCCCATTAGCTACAGAACTCTATGAAGAATATCTCAGCACAATTTCAATTAGAAAAGGCCTCCTCATAGGCCAAGGATACAAGGATCATGTCCTTAGAGGACTTAGTGATTGAATTGGGACACGATCCCAAGGATATAAAAGCTACAGAGTATCTTATTATAAAGAAAAATGATGATATTGTTGCACTTAAGAGGCAATTGAAAACACCCCAGCTACATCATCCTCAAACTCTAGAAGTCATAGAGAATCAAACCAGACATGAGGAGTTGATGTACTTGGTCCTAAAGCTGAATGTTCAACTTAAGGAAACAGAAAAGGAGTTGGACGCTTTAATTCAATTGAAGCAAAGTGACTTGGCCACAACTTCTAAGGATGTCATCCCAATAGTATCTACAATTGTTCCTTCTACATTGGCACCCACTGCTCCACCTGCCAGAGCATTGCCAGTAATAACAGAATCTACAACAAAAATAGGTGCACAAGGGGAAAAAGCAGCTTAGTTGATTAAAGCCATGGAAGAAATGACTATCCAGGCTACAGAGATGAAAATACTAAAGGAAAAGGTGGCAAGTTTCAAAACTGACTGCAAACTTGCCCTACTCAAGCAAAAAGAAGAAGCACAAAAGGCCCAAAGAATGGGTGAGAGAATCAAAATCCTAGAGAAAGATTTAATACTAGAGAAACCACTTGTACAAATGAAAGAAATGTTGTGGGCCAATATAATTGACTTTGTCAATGATATTTGGCCATCAATCCAATTTATTTTTGAACAAACAGAGTTAGTAAAGGTAGCTATTGAAGCTATCTAGAAAGTGAAGGAGGAATTGGGAGATAAGCCTGAGGATGCAAATAGACTCATCTACTTCATCAACAATAAGAAAAGATATGAGCTCCATGAGCTAAACATAGAAGATAGGTTTGAAACCATTTTGGAAATAAGGAAGGTCCTTTCCAAGAGCAACCTTATGCTTAACTTAGAAGAAAAATACCACAATATGTAGGTAGCCATTGATAGGTTCATGGCTAAATTCCATATTTTTAGGGAAAAAGGTCTACCCAGTCCTATGGTTATCAACGAAAAACTCATGACACAGTTGGACTATGGTGAGAGACTTAGAAAGTTGGCCAAGGAACAAGCCAACTCTTCATCAATAAAATCTTTGCCAACAAGAAAAGTGTTATATGATACATTTGAAAACTTGTCTTTTCTAGAGCATGAGATTAAACATTTATTCCTCACCAAGCCCAATTTTGCCAAATATACTGAAGCTGATGAGATCTATAGGAGGATGATGAACGTGAAATTACTATATGCAGAATGGTGGGAGACGATGACTAATTTATTGTGAGGAATTTATAGTTAAAATTTACCACATAGTAAAAATGAAGGCATCCAGGTAAATCGATGAAAACATGGCAGCAAGGTCAAAGAGTATCCAAGTCAAAGAGTATCAGCTGAAAGATGAAATTAAAGAAGACTCCAGCGTGAAACTCCACAATTGCAAGCCAGCATAAAGGGATACAAATCCAACCATAATAGCCATCAGTACCAAATAAAAAGGGACAACATGAAACAGTTCAATAGCTATCTTTATCTTCTTGCAAAAAGATATTTGTATTCCTAGATTAAAACTCAAAGTTGTTTTGAGATCTTTTGTAAATAATATTTGTATAAATACTTCACAAATTGAAGTATGTAGTGTGGATTCTTAGACATTTCTATAGACTTTCTTGATAAAAGACTGTAACCTAGTGTATCATTGTTTGGACTAGCAAGCTGGATTAATGAATAAACCAAAGATATTTCACTGGATTCATGTGTAGTGCAAAGTACAAGAAGTATTTTCTCTTGTGATGTTATTTTCTTTATAAGTTTTTCATACTCTTGAATGTATTTGAAATCTAAATGCTATAATATGGAATGATATCTCAGAACTTGCTCCATTGCACTCTATTTTAACTATTACACATTTTAATGTTTTCTGCTAATTATCTAAGTAAGGGATTTCTTGATTGCTCCTTAGTTTAGGTAGTTTCCCTCTGATCTATAGTAAAGGATTCTTAATTTCTCTTTTCTCATGATTACCTTCTATTCCTCCTTTTAATCCCATTTTGAGAATTCTTAAGTGCTCTCTCGCCCTGGTTAATATTATTTCACCCATTCGACCTAAAAACTTGTGCTTCACTCTGCTAGCTTGCCCTTTGAACACTCCCTTTAATGATTTAATTCTAGTTTTTCTACCCTTCTTTGACTCCATAGCCCAATAGCCAGAGACATCATTCTATCCATCTGTTTAAGGATTCCACCATCCAACATCCAATACAAATCCAAAACCCCAACATTAAGAACTAGCCTAAAATTCCAATAAAACAAAACTATATTATATAGAGAGAGCCCTCTCTAAGTCATAGGTTGGCTAGAGCCTATACTTAAAAGATTGGTTTGTGGTTACCTCGGTTGCTTCCTTCTTCTGATAACTTCTAAGGAAAATTCAGAGTGATAACAGATCCCACCACCCCATTTGTTCCTTGTCCTCCTCCTTTTTTGGCCCCAATATGTGTTTCCCTTGTAGTGATTACAAAGTTGAGAAATATGTACAACATGACCCCAACCCATATCCTCATCCATCTCCTGCTTCAGTGGATGAAATTACGGAATGGCTCAGGAAGCCTGCAGGGAAGACTCACTCCTCCATTCTGCAAGAGGACGTCACCATTCATAACTCAAGTTTCGAACCTAATCTACATCTCTGCCATCCTCCATCATCTGTAAGCCATGACTCCTTGTACCATGACTCACTTGATTAATCTGCTCCTCCAGCCTATTGTTCGCATTCTCTTGATTCTCATGTTTTTGGCTCAAATTGTGATTAGGTGCAAGGAAGTCACATTACATAGGAAGAGGAGTAGAAAGTTGAGGACACTATCAATATTTCCTCTTTGTTTCAAAATTTGTCCACATTAAAATAATGAGCTTCCATTCTTGAATGATTCTCAATCTGCTAATCTCGGTGGAGCATCCTATTAAATTAATTCTTTCAATCAACCCCCAGTCTTGGGTAGTCATCACTCCCATGCTTCCATATTTCATGATGAATGTCTAAGAACATCATGAGATATTCCATTTTCTTGTGAAGACTCTAACTTAGATCTAGAATGTGTTGTGGTCAAAGAAGATGTTCGTATAAAAATTTCCTCTCCACCTCACTTCCCCTTTTTTCCTACTATTCGCAATGCATCTACATGTGACAGAGATGCTACTTGTTGTCTTGCTTCTTCATCCAAGGAGTTATCTCCTCGATTGACACAAGATGATAAGGTTGTCAATGATAATAGTATAATCACATAGGACTCTTCCCACCCCTCATCATCTGTTATGTTGCGTGAAGACAACTCATCAAATAAACTTGCTCATGCGAGCTCACCAATCCATTATCTTTGGACATACCATTAGAAGAACCTCCTCAATTGATAAATCTGATTGGTGTTGAAACCTATGACAGAGATGGCTTCCATCTAGAGAGAAGTTTTGAAATTAGCAATAGTAGCCACCCTCAAGTCATGGATGATCTAGTTCAAGCTTAAAAATATGATTCTATAATTCTGGAAAGTTTCAGGACGTATCAAGGAGTCGATGCACTTCAATGTCCATTGATGGTTATGTCAGGACTTCGCACCTCTCGTAATCCCCTCAAACCAAATCAGATTTGGTTTCTCACAAAAAGTCCATCTATTTGAATGGTTTGATTCGGTGTGGATCCTCGTGTAAAAGGTGTTTGGTATTCTAGGTGTGATCTTTCAAATTTTCAAAATTTCACTTATGACGAAATCCACAAATATGTTATAGCACATCCATCTTCATGAAAATCTCTCACGTCAAACTTAGGTTGGGAATGTCCGTCTCTCATGAAGTCATGGAATTGTGAAGTTGATAATCTCAAAGACTATCTTTGCCCACAATCATACTTATGAAATTTTCCCCTTCATGGTCTACTCCTCGGTCTTCTTGTGAATATTGTATTGCAAATTTGTCCACTCATCACACCAAAAATCCTCCTATGTGATGATGAATGCATAATCTATCACACAAGTCAATTTCCTCTCCATTCACTATGTCCTAACTCGTTTCACGCATTCATGGTGCTAGCATCCTTGTTATAATATTGTGATGACTATGATGCTTGCGCAAATTTTCACCAATTGGAGGGAGGTGGTTCGTCATGTCTAGCTCACAATGAACTGGTTCCATTGTTCAAGTCATTTGCAATATTTTTCAAATGAATCTTTCTTTGTTCATTACAAACTAGTAATTTGACGTCTCAACTAGCTCATCTGATCATTTCTCTATCTTGGGTGACTACATTCAAATTATCATTTTCCCATGAGCACATACAATGATAGTTGCTTCACACACTCATATCTTCATCATTTAGTATATTTCTCTTATGTTTTCTGTCAAGAAAGTGAGGCCTTTAGCCTTTTCTAATGGTTATGGCAACTCCTCATTGTCTTGGCATGACTACTGAGAATGATCAGATCTATTTTTCCGTCCAATATTCCCATCATGATCTTGCTTCTCGAATCCAAAATTGATCTTTAAGATCATGAGGTTTTCCAGAAAACCATCATGAATTCTATGATCCAATCACTGAATGGTGGAACAATCTTACTTGGCAAGCTCTGTTGCAGGCAACAAGTTTTAATCATTTCATGTGCTTTCCAAGAAGCTTGGTGTAGACGAGGACACACCCATAAGAGGCTTCTGAGGTTTGTTGAAAAGAAATATCCATCAAAGAGGTAAGCATGTTCATTGGGTAAAAATAATGGTTGTGGCATGTCTTTATTCCCATAGGAAAGACCTTCCTTCCAATGTGCAAAATTTTCATGTTTTTGTATTTTCTGTTGCACATCATTTTTCATCTGTTTTATTCATTCATATCTTTGTGGATGCAGGTTAGGAACTACTATGGTGGCTTCATCAGAAATTTCATTAAACGTAAGCCCTACCATCTAGCTATTAGGATAGGAGTAGGACTCAATGCATCTTAGTTTTCCCTTCCTTTCACTCGTAGTCCATCCTGGTTTTCTTATTTTGGTTTTACATCTTGTTCTCTTTGGTCATTTTGTTGCCTCTACTTTTGATTTTGTTTCCTAGTTCTATATCTTCTTTCTTCTGTTGTTTTTTCCATTTGTTTCACTATGCGAATAAGTGTTGTGCCTAGACCTGTGTCCTGGCTTCTAAATGCGTATGTGGATGATGTTCAAAGAGTCTTGTGACACTGTAGACCTTGGCTAGTCCTATGTTCATCTTCCTTATGTTTGGTTGTAACGTTTGGCAAATGAAGTCTTGATGGAAAATATTATTCGTCTGTAAGGAGATCTTTGGTCCAACCATGAACCTATTTCCATTTTGGGAAACCTCATGCCTATACTCAATTTATTCTTTGGTGTGTTCAAGCTTATACAACAAGTAGAAGTGAAGAAGGGGAAATATCTAAATGAGAAACCATGAATCAGAGGTCTTTACATACTTTTATCAAGAAACAACCTCGCCTGCTCTCAATAAGTCGGGATCCCTCTTCTGCCACAAAAATAAATAATTTTTAATGCAAAATTCTCTTTCAAAAATAACACAGGTAAAAGAAGAAAAAGGCTTCATGTGTAGAGAGGTGAAGAAAGCAACTCCATCGGGGTACTGTCTAGGATCGTTGGAAGTGGAGCAATGCGTGTGTTCCTGCATGACTCCATTGGGGTATTGTCCAGTCATAATGACAACAAAGAAACACTAAAGATGAAAAACTATACTCTGAAAATTGTAAGCTCGTGAGCCAAACTACCCTTTCCAATTTGAAACATTATGATCTAGCTGAATCGTGTGTTGTTTTTAACTAAGTTGGACCAAGGCAAACCATGTTTGTCCATGGGGTAAGTGTGAAAGTTGAAGTAATCTGCACTATGAATGAATACTCCCTAATGGACCAAGGCACTGCACTGAACGAACCAAGACAGAAAAGCTAGAATTCAACCAGTGTGTCACCAAGTGTTGTAGCAGCTAAAACAACCTCCAAAATTTTGGCCTGTACTCAAATTTTAGAGCCTATTGTGGATCCTATGATCAATCATTCCTAGGTCATTTATTGGTAAGATAATGACATCAAGCTCCCCTTTTCGATTTTAATATTCATTCATTATTTTACCTTTCCACATTATGTGTCATCTTTGGCGGATGGAGATTATCACTTGTTATGAAAATGGAAGTTTGTTTTGCTTCAAGGGAAAATATGCCCAGCCTCCCTTAGCATTCAAAACTGTGCAGTGGTTTCCTCCAGTGTCCTTCCCTCAACCTAAACCCCCTGTATCCAAAAACTACATGGTGTTTTCCCTCAGCTGCCCAGTCTGCCTTGCAATTTGAAACTCCACAGATGTGTCCTCCCAAGACCTCATCCCAGCAACAGTAACTGCCCACTAAAAATGCGCAGATGTATCTCTTAATGACCACAAAGAAGGATGACATGTTAGATGACTCTCAAGGAGATGAGGAGAAAGATAAGAATACCAAGGAACCCAAGGTATGATAGAATATGGGTAACACATGAAGACTCCATCTAATTCATAACTCTTTGGAAGGTAGGTATGGAAAACAAAGCACATCTTTTGCAATACACCTTTAGTGTAGCTTGAACGATTTCTTATCATTGTCATATCATTCTGTCTTGCTCCTTTTTTCTTTCTTAACCAGCTGTCGGATTTTGGCACGTTGATTCCTTTGTCATGGTTACGATCTTATTCTGGTGATTTCGAAGGTTTGTCTTTGTGTGTTTAGGTTGTCTTAGCTATGTGAACATCAGTTTCACTTGCACACAAAGTTGTAAGCATTATCACGCAAGTGTCATCATGGTCATCTAAAGGTCTATCCTAAGTGTCACACTTGTGGCTTCCAGCTTTAGACAGTTGCACAGTGCATCATGCTTTGCTATGTTATCACAATGGTCAATTTCTTCATGTTGTCGAAGTATGCTAAGTGTGTGATCACATTGTCGAGTCCTCAAAAGTTCACTTGCCTCTCACACTTAGCCATTTTCCTAAAAGTCTCTCTGACTAAACAACCCCACTCCACTGGACCCTGAATGAGCTGCACCACACAATCTCATCACTTAGTGGTGCTAATCTATTGTCTGGAACTGTGCAGTGCTTGAGGCTCTCCTCCCGATCAGTTGTACTACGCAATCCTAGAGGTGAGAAGCTTGTCTTCCTTCCCATAGTTGCGCACTTTGCAAGAATAGTCATCAAGCTTCCTTCTCGATTGTTGGAACCCTGCATTACCCAGAGACTTGAACTTACACTACTCCTAGAAATTGCATGGAGATGTCCTCCTAGTGACTTCACTTAGGCAGGACTCACTGCTCTCAAAATGTATAGAGAACTGCCCTCTAGTACCTTTATTGGCGGCCTTGCCTTCCCTCTAGAAACCATGCATAGGTGTCCCTCAGGGTCCCATCTTGCAGCTGCCACTAATTTCCTTAACTACGCAATTATGCCTCTTAGTGGCCTCTGCACAGTTTTCCCTAATAGTCAAGACTCTGCCCTAGAGTTCCTTGTCCAAGCCTCAGCTACACTCTACTAAGTCTCAGTGACCAGTCCTCCCTCCCTATCAAATGGAACTATGTAATGCGCAATTACTAGGCCCTTTTCCCAGCTTGTCATCTGTCTTGGGCCTGGAACACAAAAAACAATGCATCATGCTAGACTAAGAGGTTTTTGGATTTTATGTCATCCCATCATGAGTGAATTGCATGCACAGATACACTAATAGATCATGGCAAGACGATGGATGGGATGAAGAAGGAGCGCACATGCCAAAATACTTACTTGCAGCTGGAAGGACAAACAAAGCACATCAGGAAGAAAATGAAAGGAAATCATGCATGGAACCATCTTGCAAGACCAAGACCATTGAAGAACTTGCAGCATCAAGCCATGAAGAGGAGAATAAAAAGCACACCCAAAAGTACATCGATCACTTAGAAATGTGGCATCTTGACATGGACACCACATCTAGCTAGTACATGTTAGTAGTGTCATGTCAAGATGTGTATGAGTTGTCAAAGCCACATCACCACTATGGGCCATATCTATTTTAACTAAATGTAATGTGAAGTGTGTTATCACTGAGAATTTTCCTTAGAAGTTATTAGAAGAATGAAGAAACGAGGTAACCACAAACCAATATTTTAAGTATAGGCTCTAGCCAACCTATGACTCAGAGAGGACTTTATCTATATAATCTAGCTTTGTTTTACTGGAATTTTAGGCTAGTTCTTAATGTTCATTGGGGTTTTAAATTTGTATTGGATGTTGGATGGTGGAATCCTTAAACAGATGGATAGAATGATGTCTCTGGCTATTGGGCTATGGAGTCAAAGAAGGGTAGCAAAACTAGAATTAAATCATTAAAGGGAGTTTTCAAAGGGCAAGCTAGCAGAGTGAAGCACAGGTTTTTAGGTCAAATGGGTGAAATAATCTTAACCAGGGTGAGAGAGCACTTAAGAATTCTCAAACCAAGATTAAAAGGAGGAATAGAGGGTAATCATGAGCAAAGGGAAATTAAGAATCCTTTACTATAGATTAGAGGGAAACTACCTGAACTAAGGAGCAATCAAGAATCCCTTAACTTAGATAATTAGCAGAAAACACTAAAATGCGTAATAGTTAAAACAGAGTGCATTGAAGCAAGTTCTGAGATATCATTCCATATTACAGCATTCAGATGTTAGATACATTCAAGAGTATGAAAAACTTATAAAGAAAATAACATCACAAGAGAAAATACTTCTTGTACTTCCCACTACACATGAATACATTGAAATGTCTTTGCTTTATTCATTAATCCAGCTTGCTAGTCCAAATAGTGATACACTGGCTTACAGTCTTTGATCAAGAAAGTCTATAGAAATGTCTAAGAATCTAGCCTACATATTTTGATTTGTGAAGTATTTATACAAATATTATTTACAAAATATCTCAAAACAACTTTGAGATTTCATCTAGGAATACAAATATATTTTTGCAAGAAAATATAGATAGCTATTGAACTATTTCATGTTGTTCCTTTTTATTTGGTACTGTTGGATGTTATGGTTGGATTTCTAGCCCTTTATGTTGGCTTGTAGTTGTGGAGTTTCATGCTAGAGTCTTCTTTACTTTCATCTTTCACCTGATACTCTTTGACCCTGTTGCCCTGTTTTCATATGTTTACCTGGCTGCCTTCATTTCTACTGTGTGGTAACTTTTAGATGTAAATTCCTCACAGTAACTCAGTTATAGTCTCCCACCATTTTTCATCTGGTAATTCCACATTCATCATCCTCCTATAGATCTCATCAGCTTAGGCATATTTGGAAAATTGGGCTTGGTGAGGAATAAATGTTTAATCTCATGCTCCAAAAAAACCAAGTTTTCAAATGTATCATATAATACTTTGCCTATAGGGAGGGCTTTTATTGATGAAGAGCCGATATTTTCCTTGGCCAACTTTCTGAGACTATCACCATAGTCCAACTGTTTCATGAGTTTGCCATTGATAACCATAGGACTGGGTAGACCTCTTTCCCTCAAAATCTAGAATTTAGCCATGAACCTATCAATGTCTACCTACATATTGTGGCATTTTTCTTCTAAGTTAAGCATAAAGTTCCTCTTGGAAATGACCTTCCTTATTTCCAAAATGGTTTCAGTCCTATCTTCTATGTTTAGCTCATGGAGCTCATATCTATTCTTGCTATTAAGGAAGTGGATGAGTCTATTTGCGTCCTCAGGCTTATCACCCAATTCCTCCTTCACTTTCTGGATAGCTTCAGTAGCTACCTTTACTAACAATGTTTGTTCAAAAATAACTTGGATTGATAGCCAACTATCATTAACAGAGTCAATGATATTGGCCCACAACATTTCTCTGGTTTGTCCAAGTGGTTTCTCTAGTGTTAAATCCTTCTTTAGGATTTTGATTCTCTCACCCATTCTTTGGGCCTTTTGTTCTTCTTCTTTTTGCTTGAGTTGGGAATGTTTGTAGTCAGTTTCCAAACTTGCCACATTTTCCTTTAGTCTTTTCATCTTTGTAGCCTGGTAGACATTTCTTCCATGGCTTTAATAAACTCTGCTTTTTTTTCTCCTTGTGCGCCTGTTATTGTTGTAGATTCTATTGTTACTAGCAATGTTGTAGCAAGTGGAGTAGTGGGTGCTAGTGATGCTGCCAGTGTAGAGGGAACTGCTATAGATACTGTTGGGATGACATCCTTAGAAGTTGTGGCCAAGTTACCTTCCTTCAATTGAATTAAATCATCCAACTCCTTTTCTATTTCCTTAAGTTGATCATTCAGCTTCAGGACCAAGTCCATCAACTCCTCATGTTTGGTTTGATTCTCTATGACTTCTAGAGTTTGAGGATGATGCAGCTAGGGTATTTTCAATTGCCTCTTAAGTGCAGCAATATCATCATTTTTATTTTTTAATAAGATGATCTATAGCTTTTATATCCTTGGGGTCATGTCTCAATTCAATCACTAAGTCCTCTAGGGACTTGATCCTTGTATCCTTAGCTTGTGACGAGGCCTTCTCTAAATTAAATTATGTTGAGATGTTGTTTAGAGAGTTTTGTAGCTAATGGGTAGCTATGGCTTTACCTGTCAGGGTGGAGTATATCATCTCTCCAGCCTGTTTGTGTAGTTCAATCTAGTATATGGCATGAATATCCCTTGCCAACACTTCAAAATCCACCTTCCTAAAATCTGATGTTGTCCTGGGCTGTGGAGCTATGGGTTTAACAAAAGTCATCTACAACTTTCCCTCTTTAATGTCAAAGGCTAACATTAGCCTTGTTTGATTTGTGGGAGTCAGCTTTAGGTATTGTGCATATGTTTGGGCCTTAAGCCTCTCATTTCTGGCTTTGATTTCCTTGTATCTCCCCTTGATATCTTGATCTTTGTTAGGAGGCATTCTGAAGGAAGATACTTCTTTCTATTCCTGTATTTGTGACCTCAGCTTAGTCTTCAGTATATTCCTGCTTAGAGGTTGGATTTATACTTTGCCTCTTGTTTGATTCCTGCTGCAAATTAGAGGTGGCTATTTCTAAAGTGGAAGCCCCTTCTCTGTTTCTTTTTGGGATCTTCTACTCATTCTAAGGAGTCTGCATGACTGGAGGGGCACTCATGGTTCTTTCTGGTTCTTCTGGTACCTATAGAAAAGAGTTTTCATCAAGCTTCTTTTCTAAATCAATTAGAGAATTCTCTACGTCTACTCTGGTGTTGTCTTGGTCTACTAGGTGTGGAGTAGCAAAAAGGTATGCTTTTGATGATCATTTCCATAGCTTTTCAGTAGAATTTGTAAACCTTTTTGCATCATGAATCTGGAAAATAATAAAGAATTATAACAAAACATGTGAATTATATGCAAGACTTAATCACTGATAATTGTTATTCTTCTGTGCAGGAAAGGGTGAAAACGAAGAGTTGTCGTTCCAAAGGAAAAGATAAAGACAAGATAACTGCTGTCCCTTTGAAGGGAAACCGAATGCAAACAAGGCTAAGCAGATCAGAGCAAATCGGCCCGGAAAAGGAGGAGAAGACACCAGCTCGGCGGAAAAGAAAAGAAAAGATTAAGGATTGATAGTTTGGCGAATCCCTCAGGATCTTTGATCCTGAGGGATCGCTGCTTTATTTATTTTGTTACTTAGACATCTCCGTCGTCACCTTTATATAAGGGGACAGCACTGTTAACCGGGGGGAACATATATACTTTTATGTAATTTTCTGTAAAAGATCAACTTTGATCATCGAGTCTCGTTAAGAACTGGTTCATTGTACTTTTGTCTTATGTGTTAATATAAACTTGGTGATTACCGTATCTCTGCATCTGGATTAACTCAAAGCGGTGTAGCCTTGAGGCTAAGGGCCCGGCCCTGGAGGACACTTGCTTCTGTACCACTACAATTTGATTTCTGCACGGTTTGCTTATTGTGGTTATCTGGTAATCTGATATGCTTTATGAATCGCCATTACATGCTCTGTTAAGATTAATTCATTAAGGTTTTTACAGATAGAATTATGTATTGACTCTGCATTATATCACTGATCCTTTCAGAGTTGATTGAATGATTATTAGTCTTGGCCGAATATTATTACTGTCTCGTTACAGAGCTCTTGTACTGAACATCTACGTCATAGATCCATTCGAAGTCGTATTCAGAAATAATGCTGTTAAATTAAGATTGGTCAGATTACTATTCCAGTATGTTACGTGTGTATGATCTATTGGTGTTGTTCCATAATTCATCAATAGTTAGTGTTGCTCCATTAGTGGATTCTGCTTGATTTGCTTTAAGAGTGAGATATTGATATTTGATTGTGAAGAGTGCATTTGGGTTAATAGATTAAGTTTGGTTATGACTCGCGAGACTTAGTTGTTCAATTGATGTTCCAGTTTATTATTGTTGTCCCATTTCAGATTTGTCGTTCAATTCTTTATTTGTTGTTCCATTTTGCTATTTTCCATTCCATTTACTTGCATTTGTTATTTTGGTGTGAGAGACGATCCAAGGCTGTACTGAGCTTCGACATTCACTGCCTCGCTCCCAGACCCGTGATCCATGCTCTAATTTCCTTTCCATCAGTTTCCAAAGGGATGGGCTATTGCTGCTGAACCCTTGACTGGTAAGTTACTTGGTTTTCTGAATGTGTGATTTTCCTTGCTTTTATTTCCTTTCTGTCAGTTTCCAAAGGGATCAGTTGCCTAGTTTTAAGATTGTGTGCTTTAGTCATTTGAAGTAATTTAGTTATAGGCAAGCATCCGTTTACTCTTGTATTTTTGTAGAACGCTGTACTACTAGCATTACTCTGACAAATAGCCTCGGATTGAGTCACTCTTTGTAATAACCAAACGCTCCTGGATTGATATATTAATGTGAGATAATTAGAGGTGAAAGAGACCCTTTTTATAGCTCCACACTAGGGTACCTTCCACCCATTCTGTTTGATTTTCATATGCTTCTATTTCAGGTATGGGATGGTGAATGAAAGGTCCTAGCTTGACCTTTTGTATCTTCCTAGTAATGAATTCCAAAGGACCATATCTCCAAACAAAGCTTCTTTGGAACTTCATGTCTTCTAATATCAAATCTACCTCTTTACCAACCTCCCTAGAGTTGCAAATGAAGGGGCCTAGTTGGTCTTTTATCTTGAAATAAGCCTTCTTCTTGGCATTGACGAAGTTGACATCATCTACATTGATGATTTATCTATAATACGCTAGGGCAAACAACCTCATGGGGAGGTATCTTGGTAACTTATATGGTGCAAGCATGCAACCATATATCCTAATTTCTCTATGGTTCTCATAGAGTTACTAGTCACCCACTTTGGTCTGCTTAGACAATTGAAGGACTCTCTTTATTTTTGGACTGATTTTGGGAGGAGGGCTTCCAGTGAACATTGCCATGACTGTATGTACAAATAAATCAATGAAATTAGAGTAAGAGTATGGATACTGGTATTGCTGGATCAAGGGGGTCCAAAAATGACTGACCTGGGCTGACCTTTGGTGTCCATCTTTTGAAGGGTGAATACTAACCTGGGCCGACTTCTCTGATTGATAATATAAGAACATATGGTATAAAATGGAGGAATACTTGAAAACCCTTTCATTGTTGATTCTAAGGAATTGCTCATGCATCCTATTACCTATAAATTGGGCATAGTCCTAAATGACAATAGGAGGCTACCCTGGAGTGTATATGGACATGAAGGCAAGAATTACTTCATCAATGTACTCACTGGTGGAGTAACCCAAAACAAAAGATATCATCGCCACAATATTCTGGCCCCATGGAGAGAAAATGACTGACACATATGATGGGAGTCCTTACGGATGTGTTTCTCTTCTCTGATGAAGGTTTGGAACAGTTGGGCCAATTGTGCAGAGCTAAGTTTGGGATACAAGTCCAACAAGTCTCTAATTGAGAGGGGAGTTAGGTTGGGCCCTGGTTGGAGCTGTAACATTTCGTTTATAGACTTAGTAGTGATGGTGAAAAGTATGGTTTGGTTTGGGGACATGACTGCTCTCTCACTGGGGATGTAATTGGCATGACAGTAGTGGAAAATCTGTGGGAAAATGCGGAGTTCAGGGAACTGGTATTTGGGAAAATTTGACTCCCAAAGGCTAATCTCATCAGCGTGGTTGAGACACCTGTCCCTGCTTTGGCAATGTACTTTGAGCAGGGGTTCTAAGACAGTGGTATCTTTTATCCGGAAATATTTATCAGCTAAAGGAAGGTGGTCTAGGTCTAAATGAGGTGTAGTGATGGGCCTCACATCCATTGCAATTGGGGCAGCCATACTCAGTTCTTGTGGATTTGAGTGTGGGGCGTAATTTCAGAATTTTTAGGGAAACGAAGGTTTTGCAGAATGGTTATTGCTCAAAGTGTAAAAATGGAAGTAATTTTGATGTTTTTTTCTTAATTAACAATGTTATGAGGGTGAATTGACTCTAAATTTGACAATGGAGTTGGAATTCCAGGGTTAAATAACTGTAATTGGGCGAAATTGACTATAAATGGTGGTTGACGGTGGCTGCAGAGGTTCGTATGGTTCTGGTACAAAATGATGGATGATCTGGGCGATCTGCAACGTCTCTAGAGTAATGGTGGAGGTTAGTGAGCAATTTCACTGTTTGCAGGGGTCGCAACGGCTTTTCTGAACTCTCAATTACAATTGCGCAAATAGAGTGAATAGAGGGGTAAATGGGATTTTATAGCGAAAAGGGTTAATTTTGGCAGGTTCATTGATTGATGAATAGTAACAATTTTCGGTTGAAAGGGGAAGTCATTTAGGAGGCCCATCGCACCACTTTTGTGGTGTGGGAGGTATTTAGGAGGGGTCGCCCGATCCCATTCATTGATTGACACATAGAATCGATGGCCGGGAGGAAAACCACCTTATCAGGCGGATAAAGGGTGGACGTTAGGTCGGACCGATATGGATGTGAGCTATTGGATGAGGGGAAGGGAGATCGTACAATGATAGGGAGATGGACCTACACGAAAATTTACCCATAAAGTTTTTCGGGGGCCCCACGAGTCTAATTATTGGTGGTATGAGATTGGCTTGGAGCTTAATCTCATCAGGGCCATTTCAATATGGGATTAAGGACTGAGGGTGGGTTTTTAATACATTTTGTATGATATGTGGTAGTTGTATAGTTTATAACTAAACCAAGAGGTGGGGTTAATTTATATAAAGAAGTTAAATGCATATGGGACCATGGGTTTTTTGGGAATTTTAAATAATAAATTTAAAAAGGTTAATATGAGGTGAAATGAGCGAAAGGGGTATTGTACTTAGGTACATGAAATTTTGTGTGTTTTCCATATACTTAATACTTAGGATAAATGTATTTGGTGGGTTTTGCACATAAAACATGTTTATAAAGGGGTTTTCCTAGGTAAGAGAACTTTAATCTTAGGAAAAGTGGTTTGGTGAGGGGTATGAATGATTTATGAAGGAATATAGCACCTTTCCTTCTTTAAGTCATCAAGCCAAGGGTCTGGTCCCACCAGAAGTCATAGAAATGCTCTGAGCATCTTTGACTTAAAGAACTATAGGTATCAATATTTTACTGTGAAAGGGGGGGGGGGGGTTAGTAAGTGTTATAGGGGTTAAAATACATGAGTGGATGTTAAGTAAATCATATTGTAAACCATTGTTTTTGCTTTTTCCTCTAGTTATGCACTTTTGAAAATTGCATTTGATATGATGACATAAGTGCATTTGTATAATCATATGACATTTCTGCAATCTTTCTACTACTTACCCACTTACTCATCCTGCCATTTTTTCTTCACTTTATTTGGGTGCATTTAGGCTAGCAAACCCTTATCAATCAATTTCTTTTCTTTACAAGATAAACCTTCTAATTCTAACCTTATATCCTCCAAGGGCTCAAATTAAACTAATGAACTCATTTTATTCACTCTACCTATCTAATGATCTGCCAAGATTACACTGTTTTTTCATATTGTATTCTCTAACTATAAACATAAAATTTAAAACATTTGATAGCCAAGTTTAAACAATTTAACTATCATGGATTGTGGCATGAGTAACAAGCTACACACATTCATTTATTATGCCTAAAAATTAAATAGTAGTGTCATTTTGGACTTGGTCTCTTTTTGTATTTTGGAGTTCATATATTTCCATTTTTTTACCTTTTCATGATTTTTGTCCTTTGATTATTATTTTAGGACATACCCTCTTTATATTTTTAAATTCTTTTAATATGGAAAACATTTGCTGAAAGCAAAGGTATGTACAATATTACAAGACTTAACCTTTGTCTTTCAAAATTATGACTCCTATTGGTATATGAGCCTAACAGTGGCTCCACCTGGGGATGGTATTTCTTGGTGAAATGTCAAGAACTTTGTAGATCAGTGGCCTTTGAATTTCTGTTGATGTTACCCTGTAGTATTTCCCCTTTTTGTCTCTGCATTATTTATATTTATGACATTCAATCCTTAAATCTTAGGACCTTCTATTCAGGATTCAACTTCAAGAATTACCATCCAATCCACACTAAACTATTTGGAAAATAAAATATGTACAATGGGAAATAAAAATCAGTAGTTAGGTTCAAATTAGTGTTTGAGAATTTGACCATTCACTGGTCCACCTTCTGCTTCTGTACCATCCATCTCTCTTAGGAAGAAAGCTATTTTACCTCTGAAAGCATAAATGGCATATGGGCCTTTCCATAGGAAATCAAATTTCCCATGTTTACCTTTATCTTCCCTCCTTGAATCCCACTTTAGGACTTTGCCACTGAGGTAGAAATCTTTAGCCTTGGTTCTTTTGTCAAAAATATTTTTAATCCTTTCCTGCACAACCTAAGATCTAATGTATATTTCCTCCCTAGTTTGTTGAAGATGAATTGTTTGGTTGATTCTTATTTGGATACTATTTGGTTCAACATGTAATTCTTGAAGCAACTTCATCACTGGTGTTCCCAACGAGGATGGAAAACCAGCTTCCATCCCATAGACTAGTTGATAGGGTGAAGTACCAATTGATTTCTTAGTGGTTAGCATGTCTGCCCATAAGGCATTTACTAGCTTTTTCTTATTATCCTCTAACAACTTTTTGATGATGTTCACTAGACTTTTGTTTTAGGATTCTGCCAATTGATTTCCTTGAGAATAATAAGTTGTGGAGTGGCCCAGGGTTATATGGTACTTGTTGTAGAAATCTATCATTCTTTTGGATTTAAGGGTTGTTGCATTATCAGTAATGAGCTTAGTTGGACATCCAAATCTTGATAGAATATTGGTTTCAAGGAAGGTTATGATAACAACGTCAGTGGCTTGCCTTGAAGGTATGGCCTTTATACATTTTGTGAAATAGTTTGTGGCAGTGAGGATCCATTTGTGTTGGGCAGAGGAAGACGGGTGGATTTCACCAATGAAGTCTAAACCGCATTGTTGAAAAGGTGTTTCAGCAGAGATTGGCTTGAGGGGTAAAGGTAAAAGCTTTTCCTTTCCCTCAAAAATTTTACATTTGTGACAGGAGGTCACATATTTCTTTACATGAGAAAACAAGGTAGGCTAGTAGAAACTAGCTCTAAGAATTTTATCAGCAGTGGTTTTCCAGTAAAGATGTCCTCCACAGTCACCTACATGAAATTCTTGTAATACTTTGTCGGATTCATATTTTAATAAGCAGTTGAGAAGAATCCCTTCATGATTTCTCCAAAACAAAGCATTGTCTAATATACAAAATTTTAAGGATTTCATCTTTAAAAATCTACTTTTGGTCTTACATAATTTAGAAGGAGCTTGTAAATTCAGTAACATAAATGATATCAGCATAGCATGGTGATTCAACAAAGGCCTATCTGATTGGTGGAGTCACCATCTCCTCTTCATTATCTATGTGCAATAAATTTTATATCCAGGGCCTGACAGTTCGATTCAGCCATGAGCTTGCTAAACCTTGGCCCTTAATTAACTTAGTTGTTTTGATTTCTATATCATATTCTAGAATAGTAGTAATCCATTTTCCCCTCTTTCCATCTGGACCATCCTAAGTTAGGATGTCTTTCACTACGGAATTAGGGACATAGGCTACTATATGAGAATATAAAATGTATACCCTAAAATCCTTGATAGCTTTGACCAAAGCAAAGGCTTTCTTTTCCATTATGTTATATTTGAAGGGGGCATCTTTCATAGCCCTGGTCATTTTTCTGTAGTAAAACTACAACAATTGTGTGCTCAGAAGCAAAGGAAAATAAGATGATATCTCTCTCAAATTTTAGTCTGATTAACACTGGTGTTTTAGTTAAGGCTAGTTTAATGTATTCAAAATATTTCTTAGCCTCAACAATCCATTTTATGGTCGAATCTTTCTTCAGCATGTTATTCAGTGATCTAATTAATTCTACTAAATTAGAAATAAATCTCCTAATAAAGTTGATTTTCCCTAAGAAAGCTTGCAATTCTTTAATGTTGCTTGGATGTTGTATCTGTAAGATGGCTTCTATTCTTGCAAGGTCTATTCGGATACCATCTTTTGAAATTATATGACCTAGTAACCTTCCTTCTTCTAACCCAAATAAAGACTTCTTGTGGTTCAAAGAAATTCCATACTTCCTGCATTTAATAAAAACCTGCCTTACATGATCCAAATATTGACTATCAGATTTTGAAAATATAGTAATGTCATCTACATATATAACAAGGAAATCATGAATTTATTTGGCAAAGGCTATATCCATAGCCCTTTGGAAAGTGGCTCCCGCATTCATTAGTCCAAAAGGAATTTTTAGATACATGAATGTGCCCCAAGGAGTAGTAAAAGCAGTCTTTGGCTTGGTCATCTGGATGAACTAAGATCTGATTATAACCGGAAAACCCATCCAATAATGAGATTCTGGTTGATCCAACTACCCTTTGTAAAATTCGATCCATTTTGGGAGAAGGTAATTGTCTTTAAGTGATACTTTTTTGAGGTTCCTAAGGTCGACACAGAGTTTGATCTCACCCGTTCTCTTCCTAGTTGGCACCAAGTTAGAAACCCAATCAAAAAATCTAATTGGTGTAATTATCTTAACATCATACATTCTCTGGATTTCCTTTTCAATTGAAGGTATAAGAACAAGATTTATCTTTCTATGTTTTTGTATGAAAGGTTTTTCATTTTCTTTTATAGGGATTGTGTGTTGTATAATGTTGGTGTCATAGGACTTGAGGTCCTCATAACTCCAAGAAAAAACATTTTGAAATTCTTTTAATAACTCAATGTACTTCACTTTTTCAATTGGAGTTAGTGAGTTCGAAAGTTTGATCAATTTTGGATTTTCATCAATGCCTATATTGCACTCCTTTATATTAGATTTCCAAGGTTCCGTTTTGGGCTTCCTAGGAACATCATTTGAATCAAGCAAATCTTCCAAAGGAGTTAATCCCTTTGGTAAGAAATTGTCTTTGAGATTGATTATTTCAGTTTCTTCATTAATTATTTCATCAATCTCAACTTGCTTTAGGTTTTCTACATCTGATTTTGTAAATTTAGTGGGATGAAATCTATCTATTTCTTCACCTTTTATCTCATTTATTTCTATTTTATCTTTAGTGTTAGGGTCTACTGATGTGTCAGTATCTATATTACTATTTACAAACTCTTCTTTTGAGATTAAAAAATTATTTATTTGTTTGTCATCATCAAATATTTGCCAGTTCTTCAAATTGTCAGGAATTGCAGGTCTGTGCTTAACTTCAGTAGTGTACCAGTGGTTAGGTTGAAAGGGAAACTTGCAAGTACACAAGAATTGCTAAACTATGAGCCTGCATATTATGTTTTCTAGGAATTACAACAAGCTTGGTTTCTAAGAAAGTGTTTAGTATTTCTACAATGGTTCCTCTATAACAAGTTAATCTAGGGTCTTTGGTCATATATACAACATCAATTTGTTTTATAACCAGTTTAGAGTCTCCCATGACAGAGACTATTTTGGCCCCTAGATTCCTAACTAATTTAAGGCATAAAATTAGGGCTTCATACTCAGCCATATTGTTAGTGCATCTAAGATTTAGTCTATATGCATGGCCTTTAGAGTGATTATTCTCTAGAATGTACATCGAAACTCCTGCTCCTGTTCCAAACTTATTTACTGATCCATCAAATTCAAGATGCCATAATATCTCATGTTCATAGTTTTCATCATCTGGTGTAACAAACTTTTCCTCATTTTGACTATCTGGTTTAGTGGAAAGTTCTAAAGTTTGGACAGTTTCCTCTTGTTTTAAAACTGCAATTTCTTTTGGTTTTGTATCAACACTGTCTAAAAGAGTTTCTTGTATTTGATCAACATTGTATAGGATAAAGGAATCAATGTCTGAATGTATGGAGTAGATAGGAAAGTTTTGAGGCCGATCCTAGCTACTTACCATATATTTCATTAAAGTTTCTCGGTACAGCTTCTTGGGTTGTCCAAAAACAAAGATTGTTGCATATGACATATCAAGTTGTAAAGATCCCTAAAGTTTGCCTCCCCATGATCTGGATAACAACATGCCATACTTCGGTGGGATGTCAGCAACCACAATATCCATCAGGATGCTCTTGGCAGGATATTGAACTAAGGTAACACATAGGTCTTTGATCAATCCTAGACACTTTACTTGACTTGAGTCAAATGAGAATAAGTCCTTGTATGGTCTTGTAATGTCTAGGTTCAATTTTTCCATTACTGATTTGGGCATTAAGTTGTGGGAGGCCCCAGAATCCAACATTGCATTATGAAGAATTTTGTCATGGATGTTAAGGCTATGTAGAAAGGTGGTATTCCTCCTTCTAGTGGGTTGCCATTAACATCAAAACCAAATATAAGTTCTGGTTGGTCATCAAACAGGTTGACCGAATCCTCATTTTCAACAATGTTTAAAGTCTGGTTTATCTATGTCTTGTAGGTTTCATTCTTGATTAACTTTGTTAAAGGGACTGAAAATTTTAGCTTAGCTACCTCTGCTCCCAAATTGAATGGTAGAGGGGCTTTCTCTATTTGAGAGTTTGGATTTTTCACAGCAGGGATTTGGGTGGGATGGTCTTCTTTTCCTCTATTAGGGACCTCTTTTTGTTGGTTTTCAAGTCTAGTGTTTTGAGGTGTGTCCATTGCTTTTTTATGGGGAATTGAAGAGGAGGGTTGACCATTAGAAGGTTGATTAGAGGTTATATCTACAATGGTGGGGCCAGAAGGATTCTAGTTTTTCCTGGGAAGAATCTGAAGGATTTTGGAGACAGGGGCTTCTTTGATTTTCTTAGGTTGATTTGGCATTGTTTTCTTGGTTTGATCAGGGATATCAGAGTTATTTTTACTCCTTAGGTTATACTATTTATGCACTTCAAAAATGGCATAATCATACACTTGTTTATAATCAAATGACTCTGCGAACTAGATTTTCATTTGCTGCAGCATGTGCAGTTCTTGCTCATCTTGGGTTAGGAAAGCAATATCCTTATCATCTAATCCCATCAGATTAATCTGTGTATCTTGTTTTGGATCATCAGGCTGATATGTTTATGCATAATTTTCTTGAAAAGGAGGCCTAATATTTTGATTAGGTCCATTTTTACCAGTGTTTTGGTTTTGGATTTTCATAAAATTTTGGTTTCTGACTAGAGGGGATTGTTGGTTATCCCATTGAGGTTTCCTCTCCATATTGTCTAATCTAACCACTAGTTTCTCCATACTTTTTGCTAGACTATCTATTTTGAGGTCAGATGTTGAAGCTTCATCTTTTGAAGGTCCTCTTCTTTCATTCCTAACTCTGGCTTTTCTTGCTAACAAATTAGCTTCTACACTAACTGCTACACTCTGAATTTCCTCTAAGGTTCGAGGGTTTCGTTCTCTAAGCTGGTATGCCATGTCCATGTCAAAGCCATTAGGAAAATTTATTAATGCTAAATCAGGTGGGGGTCTAAGTTTAACTGGAATTGCATTGTATATATTATTAAATTTGGTGCAGTAATCCTGTACAGTTTCATTAGGTCTCCTTCTAATATTTTCATATTCTGAAAGGATCTGTAAGGGGTTCCTTTTGTTCTCCCATCTATTTAAAAATTGTTGATAAAACACATCTAAATTGTCAATACTATTAGGAGGTAACCCTCTAAACCATTTTCTAACATCACCAGCTAAAGTTTGAGCAAAAAGTCTCATTTGAACATCACCTATATCAATTTCATGTAATTCAAAGTAGTCTATCATCTTATTGACATGGTTCTGTGCAATATAGGGTCATATGCCATCAAATTGTAAAATTTTGCTTTGGTACTCTGCTGGCATAGCACCAAGTGGGGCAGGTGAAGCAAGAGGAGCATATCTATTTGCCATGGCTATAAGCTGGGAGGGGCTAGGATGTGAGGTTGAGGTACTGGAAGATGATACAATGGTGGAGGATGAACTAGGACTAGTAAGTGGTGGATGGGTAATGCTAGGTTGGTAAGGGAGTGAGGATATGAATGCTGGTGGGGAATGGACTTCAGAAGTTGAAGGGAATAATGGTGAACTATGAGTAGTGGATAATTGTTAAGAAAGCTTAGGGATCTTAGCTGTACTAAGGGATGGTTTTGGAGAATTCAAAATGTACTCATTAATTGATTTTTTGGATTTTTGGACTTCAAGGTCTGTAATAAACTCAGGATCTAGTACAATATCATAAATTTCAATTTCAGACTTTAATTTAAATAATGACAAATCAAATTTCTCATCGAAGGGAAGATCTTCTAAAAACAACCACTCATTAGGACATGAATTAGCTTTAACTAAAGGTGTATGACTAACTGAACTTTCTTATTTTTTGGATTTTCTTGAAATCAGGTTAGGATTATCAACTACTGGGGCAGGGTTTGGATCTAGGTTAGCCCTAGTATAATGAGTTCTCCTTAAAGCAAAAATTTAAAACTTTTTTATTTTTTATGTGAGATTTTTTAAAATAACTTCTAATAAATTACTTTAAGGGCTCAAAATCTAAATTTAAAAATTTCCTAAAGTTTTATTAGGACTGAGGATTTGAGGTCCCCAGTATGGTCGCCACTATGTTATCACTCAGAATTTTTCTTAGAAGTTATTAGAAGGAGGAGGCAACCAAGGTAACCACAAACCAATCTTTTAAGTATAGGCTCTAGCCAATCTATGACTCAGAGAGGGCTCTCTCTATAAAATCTGGCTTTATTTTACTGGAATTTTAGGCTAGTTCTTAATGTTCATTGGTGTTTTGGATTTGTATTGGAGGTTGGATGGTGGAATCCTTAAACAAATGGATACAATGATATCTCTGGCTATTGGGCTATGGATTCAAACAAGGGCAGTGAAACTGGAATTAAATCATTAAATGGAGTGTTCAAAGGGCAAGCTAGCAGAGTGAAGCACATGTTTTTAGGTGATGGGTGAAATAATCTTAATTAGGGTGAGAGAGCACTTAAGAATTCTCAAACCAAGATTAAAAGGAGGAACAAAGGGTAATCATGACCAAAGTGAAATTAAGAATCCTTTACTATAGATCAAAGGGAAACTACCTAAAATAAGGAGCAATCAAGAATTCCTTAACTTAGATAATTAGCAGAAAACATTAAAATGGGTAATAGTTAAAACAGAGTGCAATGAAACAAGTTCTGAGATATCATTCCATATTACAGCATTTAGATTTTAGATACATTCAAGAGTATGAAAAACTTATAAAGAAAATAACATCACAAGAGAAAATACTTGTTGTACTTCACACTACACATGAATCCAGTGAAATATCTTTGCTTTATTCATTAATCCAGCTTGCTGGTCCAAATAGTGATACACTAGCTTACAGTCTTTAATCAAGAAAGTCTATAGAAATGTCTAAGAATCCACCCTACATACTTCGATTTGTGAAGTATTTATACAAATATTATTTACAAAATATCTCAAAACAACTTTGAGATTTAATCTAGGAATACTAATATCTTTTTGCAAGAAGGTAGGGATAGCTATTGAAGTATTTCATGCTCTCTCTTTTTATTTGGTACTGTTGGCTGTTACGGCTAGATTTGTAGCCGTTTATGCTGGCTTGGAGTTGTGGAGTTTCACGCTGGAGTCTTCTTTACTTTCATCTTTCACCTAATACTCTTTGACTCTGATACTCTTTGACCCTGCTGCCCTATTTTCATCTGTTTACCTAGTTGCCTTCGTTTTTACTGTGTGGTAATTTTTAGCTGTAAATTCCTCACAGTAAATTAGTCATAGTCTCCCACAATTCTGCATCTAGTAATTTCACATTCATCATCCTCCTATAGATCTCATGAAGTTCAGTATATTTGGCAAAATTGGTCTTGGTGAGGAATAAATGTTTAATCTCATGGTCTAGAAAAAAAAAGTTTTCAAATGTATCATATAAAACTTTTTCTTTAGGAAGGGCCTTTATTGATGAAGAGTTGGCTTGTTCCTTGGCCAAATTTCTGAATCTATCACCATAGTCCAACTGTGTCATGATTTTTTCGTTGATAACCATAGGACTAGGCAGACCATTTTCCCTCAAAATCTGGAATTTAGCCATGAACCTATCAATGGCTACCTGCATATTGTGGCATTTTTCTTCTAAGTTAAGCATAAGGTTCCTCTTGGAAAGGACCTTCCTTATTTCCAAAATGGTTTCAGTCCTATCTTCTATGTTTAGCTCATGGAGCTCATATCTATTATTGCTGTTCAGGAAGTGGATGAGTCTATTTGCATCATTAGGCTTATCTCCCAATTCCTCATTCACTTTCTGGATAGTTTCAGTAGCTACCTTTACTAACTCTGTTTGTTAAAAAATAACTTGGATTGATGCCCAAATATGATTGACAGAGTTAATGATATTGGCCCACAGAATTTCTTTGGTTTGTCCAAATGGTTTCTCTAGTATTAAATCCTTCTCTAGGATTTTTATTCTCTCACCCATTCTATGGGCCTTTTGTGCTTCTCCTTTTGCTTGAGTTGGGAAATTTTGTAGTCAGTTTCCAAAGTTGCCACCTTTTCCTTTAGTCTTTTCATCTCTATAGCCTGGATAGACATTTCTTCCATGCCTTTAATCAACTCTGCTGCTTTTTCTCCTTGTGCACCTATTGTTGTTGTTGTAGATTTTGAATGTTGTGGCAGGTGGAGCAGTGGGTGCTAGTGATGCCGCCAGTGTAGAAGGAACTGTTGTAGATACTATTGGGATGACAACCTTAAAAGTTGTGGCCAAGTCGCTTTGCTTCAATTGAATTAAAGCATCCAACTCATTTTATGTTTCCTTAAGTTGATCATTTAGGTTCAGGACCAAGTCCATCAACTCCTCATGTCTGGTTTGGTTCTCTATGACATCTAGAGTTTGATGATTATGTAGATGGGGTATTTTCAATTGCCTCTTAAGTGCAGAAATATCATCATTTTTCTTTTTAATACACTTCTTTGTAGCTTTTATATCCTTGGGATCATGTCCCAATTAAATCACTAAGTCCTCTAAGGACTTGATCCTTGTATCCTTGGCCTGTGAGGAGGCCTTCTTTAACTGAAATAGTGCTGAGATGTTTTTCAGAGAGTTCTATAGCTGATGGGAAACTATGGATTTATCTATTAGGGTGGAGTATATCATCTCTCCGGTGTTTTTGTGTAGTTCAATCTGGTCGATGGGATGAATATCCCTTTCCAACACTTCAAAATCCACCTTCTTAAAATCTGATGTTGTCTTGGGCTGTGGAGTTGTGGGTTTAGAAAAAGTCATCTACAGGTTTCCCTCTCTAATGTCAAAGGCTAACATTAGCCTTGTTTTATTGGTGGTATTCATCTTTAGGTATTGTGCATATATCTGGGCCTTAAGCCTCTCATTTCTGGCTTTGATTTCCTTGTATCTATCCTTGATATCTTGATCTTTGTTAGCAAGCATTCTGAAGGAAGATACTTCAACACTAAGCTGCCTTTCTAACATCTGAGTTTGTGATGTGGGAGGCTCTTGCATGCCTTCAGATGGAGTGGTAGGTCTACTTCTTTTTGTTCCTGTATTTGTGACCTCATTTGAGTCTTCAGTATATTCCTAATCAGAGGCTATATTTAGCCTTTGCCTCTTATTTGATTCCTGCTAGAAATCGGAGGTGGCCATTTCTGAAGTGGAAGTTGTTTCTATTTGGAATATTCTCCTCATTCTGAGGAGTTTGCATGACTCGAGGGGTACTCATGGTTCTCTCTGGTTCTTTTGGTACCTACAGAAAAGAGTTTTCATCAAGCTACTTTTCTAAATCAATTAGAGCATTCTCTACATCTACTCTAGTGCTGTCTTGGTCTGCTAGGGTACCTTCCACCCATTATGTTTGATTTGCATATGCTTCTATTTCAGGTATGGGATGGTGAATGAAAGGTCCTAGCTTGAACTTTTGTCTCTTCTTGGTGATGAATTCCAAAGGATCATATCTCCAAACAAAGCTTCTTTGGAACTTCATGTTCTATAATATCAAATTTGCCTCTTTACCAGCCTCCCTAGAGTTGCATATGAAGGGGCCTAGTTGGTATTTTATCTTGAAATAATCCTTCTTCTTGGCATCGATGAAGTTGACTTCATCTGCATTGATGATTTTTCTATAATAATCTAGGGCAAGCAACCTCATGGGGAGGTATCTTGATAACTTATATGGTGGAAGAATGCAACCATATATCCTGATTTCTATATGGTTCTGGTAGAGGTACTAGTCACCCACTTTGTTCTGCTTAGACAATTGAGGACTCTCTTTATTTCTGGACTGATTCTGGGAGGATGGCTATCAGTCAACATTGCGATGATTGAATGTACAAATAGATCAATCAAATTAGAGTAAGAGTATGGAGACTGGTATTGGTGGATTAATGGGGTCCAAAAAATGACTAACCTAGGTTGACCTTTGGTGTCTAGATTTTGGAGGGTGAATGGGAACTTATTTGATTGATAATATAAGAACGTATGGTATAAAACAGAGGAATACATGAAAACCCTTTCATTGTTCATTTTAAGGAATTTATCATGCATCCTATATGCTATAAATTGGGTATAGTCATAAATGACAGCAGGAGGCTACCCTGGAGTATAGATTGACATGAAGGCAAGAATTATTTCATCAATGTACTCACTGGTGGAGTAAACCAAAACACAAGATATCATGGCCACAATATTCTGGCCCCATGGAGAGAAAATGACAGACCCATATGGAGGGGAGTCCTTAGGGATGTGTTTCTCTTGTCTGATGAAGGTTTGGAATAGTTGGGCCAATTTTACAGAGCTAAGTTTGGGATACAACTCCAACAAGTCTCCGATTGAGATGGGATTCAGGTTGGGCCCTAGTTAGAGCTAAAAAATTTCATTTATGGACTCAGCAGTGATGGTGAAAGGTATGGTTTGGTTTGGGGATATGACTGCTCTCCGACTGGGGATGTAATTGGCATGAAAATAGTGAACAATATCTGGGAAAATGTGGACATGGAAGAACTGTTATTTGGGAAAATTTGACTCCCAAAGGCCAATCTCATCAGCATGGTTGAGGCACCTAGCCCTGCTTTGGCAATGTACTTTGAGCAGGGGTTCTAAGACAGTGGTATATTTTATTTGGAAATATTTATCAGCTAAAGGAAGGTGGTCTAGGTCTAAATGAGGTGTAATGATGGGCCTCACATGCATTGCAATTAGGGCAACCATACTTAGTTCTTGCGGATTTGAGCATGGGGGGTAATTTTATAATTTTTAGGGAAACAGAGGTTTTGCATAATGGTTATGGCTCAAAGTGTAAAAATAGAAGTAATCTTGATGTTTTTTTACTTAATTAACAATGTTATGAGGGTGAATTGACTCTGAATTTGACAATGGAGTTGGAATTCCATGGTTAAATACCTGGAATTGGGCAGAATTGATTGTAAATGGTGGTTGATGGTGGTTGCAGAGGTTCGTACGGTTTTGGGTATAGACTGATGGATGAGCTGGGCTGTCTGCAGCTTCTTTGGAGTAATGGCGAAGGTTAGTGAGCAATTTCGTTGTTTGCGAGGGTCACAACAACTTTTCTGAACTCTTAATTACAATTGCACGAAATGAGTGAAAAGAGGGGTAAATGGGTTTTTATAGCGAAAATGGTTAATTTTGGCGGGTTCATTGATTGATGAATAGTGATGCTTTTCAGTTGAAAGGGGAAGTGGTTTAGGAGGTCCATCGCACCGCTTTTGTGGTGCCGATGGTATTTAGGAGGGGTCACCCGATCCCATTCATTGATTGACACGTAGCATCGGGGGCTGAGAGGAAACCCACCTTATTGGGCGGGTAAAGGGCGAATGTCGATTCAGCCCGATATGGATGCGAGTCATTGGATGAGGGGAAGGGAGATTGTATGGTGATCGAGAGATGGAGCTACACTGTGATTTACCCATAAAGGTTTTCGGGGGGCCCATGGGTCTAATTACTAGTGGTATGAGATTAGCTTGGAGCTTAATCTCATCAGGGACGTTTTAATACGAGATTAAGGACTAAGGGTGGGTTTCTAATATATTTTGTGGGATATGTTGTAGTCGTATAGTTTATAACTAAACCCAAGGGGTGGGGTTAATTTATACAAAGAAGTTAAATATATACGAGACCATGGGTTTTTTGGGAATTTTAAATAATAAAGTTAAAAAAGTTAATATGAGGTGAAATGAGTAGAAGGGGTATTGTACTTAGGTACATGAAATGTTGTGTGTTTTCCATATACTTAGTACTTAGGCTAAATGTATTTAGTGGGTTTTGCACATAAAACATGTTTATAAAGGGGTTTTCCTAGGCAAGAGAACTTTAACCTTAGGAAAAGGGATTTTTTGAGGGCTATGAATGATTTATGAGGGAATATAACACCTTTCCTTCTTTAAGTCATCAAGTCAAGGGTCTAGTCCCACTAGAAGTCAAAGAAATGCTCTGAGCCTCTTTGACTTAAAGAACTATAGGTGTCAATATTTTATTGTGAAAGGGGGCTTAGTAAGTGTTATAGGGGTTAAAATGAATGAGGGGATGTTAAGTAAATCATATTGTAAACCATTGTTTTTCTTTGTCCTCTAGTTATGCACTTTTGAAAATTGCATTTAATATGATGACATAAGTGCATTTCTATAATCATATGACATTTCTGCAACTTTTCTACTACTTACCCACTTACTCATCCTACCATTTTTTCTTCACTTTATTTGGATGCATTTAGGCTAGCAAACCCTTATCAACCAGTTTCTTTTCTTTACAAGATAAACTATCTAATTTTAACCTTATATCCTCCAAGGGCTCAGATTAAACTGATAAGCTCCTTTTATTCACTCTACCTATCTAATGATCTGCCAAGATTACACTATTTGTTCAGATTTTATTATCTAGTTATAAACATAAAATTTAAAACATGAAATAGTCAAGTTTAAACAATTTGACTATCATGGATTGTGGCATGAGTAACATGCACACACAATCATTTATTATGCCTAAAAAGTAAATAGTAGTGGCATTTTGGACTTGCTCACTTTTATGGTTTCTTTTTGTATTTTGGGGTTCATATATTTCCATTTTTTTTTACCTTTTCATTCTTTTTGTCCTTTGATTATTCTTTTAGGACATACCCTCTTTACATTTTTTAATTTTTTAATATTGAAAACATTTGTAGAAAGCAAAGGTATGTACAATATTACAAGGCTTAACCTTAGTCATTCAAAATTATGACTCCTATTGGTATAGGAACCTAACAAAGTGGATGTCCATTTGACACACACATGAAGATGAAGAGTCACGTCAGTTGAACAGTCATAGGAAGTTAAACAGTCATGAGGGTAGTCCAAGAGTCATAATGGTCAAGCATCACCCTTGGCTATATATACCCCACCATTGTATGAGAAGGGAATTTTTAGCTCGACTCCTCCCACATAGACTTGAGAGTTTACAACCAATTCTTTGGGGAGAGAGGAGTGGCTCTAATGTATGGTGTACAAATGTGTCTTGGGACTTTTTCTTAATTGAGAAGCCTTTGAAGGCCAACATGTTTTCATGCATGTTTTGTAGATGTTTGTAAGAATATTCTTTTGGTATTTGTAATGTATGTTTGTTTCACTTGTACTAAGATAGTTGAACTACTTCAGTTGTTTTAGTACTTACCTTGTTGGGAATGTGTTGTATTGTTTATCACTGTTGTCTCATCCTTGTGGACTACTCCACGAGATACTAGACATGACATCTTTGTCTTTGGTTTTAACAATTGTCACATCTGTGTGGACTACTCTGTTGGGTGGTGTATCTATTTTCCCCTTCATTTTGGTGGTTTTAATGACTACCGTGTTTGCTATGGACTATTCCGCTAGATGCTAGATAGACATTTCCAGTGCGTTTATTTCTTTTCTTGAGTGGTACTATTACCTCTCACCTAGAAGCTCACTTTACTCTCCCCCTTTGCAGTAAGAGAACAAAGACACAAGTTACATTACGCACTCATTAGACACACTTACCTTTCTATTTGAAGATACAGCACAACACTCTTACGTGATGACAACTAGAGCCAAGGCATATCTCTAATTATATAGAAATCGATCCTTTATACTAGATGTGACTCCTACACCAAATGGTGTGAAGTCTAGTTGGAACTTCATACCGGGGAGATCCCCTGAATGTTGGTGGGTCCAGCACCATCAACAGGGTTAGAGTTAGATTTGTGTTCAAGTTGGTGGTTAAGATCTAGATATCTAGTGGTGTTAAATTTAGTGAGAGTAAGGTATATAAACTCTTTTTAGGATGGGGTCCCCTGGGTTAATTTGGGGTTAAGGTAACCCAAATTTTGGTACAATTTTGTGAATAATGTAAAGTCTCCACGATTTGTGGATGCGGAGCGTACAGACGAATAGGAGTCAAAGGGTCTTAGCCCCTTATTTTATGTAAACTTTTGAGTTGGTTTTGAGATTCATCCATAGTCTGCGGACCATGGCATTGTATGAAAAGTCTATAAATAGTGAGTCTTAGCGAAGAAATAAGAGGAACTAGATGGAACTAAGATAAGGAATTGGGTTGATTGAACATTCTAGGGTAGGAGCTAGGGTAGGAAGGCTCTGCTTCCTACGTTTAGATAGGAAAATAAAGGCTTTGTAGCTGAGTGCGCGGAGGCCTAGGTAGAGTCCACAGATGAGTGCATGGACCCCTACAACTATGTGTGCAAGGCAGTTTGGGTCTATAATATTGTATTGAAGATCAATAAAGACAGTTTGTCATAGAATCCCTGAGTATTTTTGTTTATCTCTATTAATGTTATCTATTGCTGATGAATGATTTGTTTTATGAGATATTGATTGAATGTTATGTGATCCTCTTGCATAATTCTTAATAATGTACACAATTTATGTTTAAATACTTTTGTGACGACTCTTGTGATTTCTCTTATATTTACTAATGAATATAGTAAATATGTGTGAACAATAATTTAGCACTACTCTCTGATCCGGGTAAGTAGACAAATTGACTGTTAAAAGTCTACAAGGACTAATCATAGACATTCACAAAGGTATGAAGGTTGTTTTAACAGAGTTTCATTGATGAACCCTAAGAAATTATCGACCTGCATGAAGGAAGATTTGAGGCATTGGAAGATATCGCACTAGTCTTTGGATGCAAAAACTTAGTTCTTGCATCCCCCAGACTGCTTCAGGCGAGACTGAAGCCTGTGCTACACGAGTTGTTTCCAAAAGGGCCAGTAGCGTAGGGTTTTGTTGGTTGGCACAGATAACTCTAAACCTGGGTCAGGACCCCCTAAGTCAATAAATGGTTCTGTTGTCAGGACCGAGATCTACTTGAAAGAAATGTGTGATGCCACATCATTACAATTTGACCAAGAAAGAAATTGAAAAGTGGTTGGATTTCACAAGTTCATGGTGAAAGAAAAGGAGAATCTATGCCTGTCGAAGGACGAGTCATTGAACAAGTATCTGTATACAGAGATACATGAGATCTTCTTCTTCACTTTCGCCATTGAACTGTAGGAGTGATTAGCTAAATTGACAAAAAATCAAGGAAGGTGGAAGCTCGATAGTTCTATAGTATGTACTCCAGAATTAGTGCGGCGATTAGAAGCTTTTAAAAAGAATATTGCACGGGTTGTCGATCATTGGCTTGATCAGGTTCTGGGAGGATTTGTTACAGAATTTACAATTGATACCTCAGTCATTTATAGCAAAGTGGAGTGGCGATTTTTCAAAGGACCACGACGTAAGTATTTAAGATCATTGAATACTTGGATTAAAATGTTGTTATGTGAAAAACGGTTGATGCCATTACCTTGATGTTTGGAGCTACACGAAGTGGACGATTCTTTAGAAATAATGAAGGATCAGGACTAGAATATAGTCCATTGATTGCACCTCCTTCAAGTGATGATGAAGGGGCGGGACATACTACACCATGAAGCATTGCTCAGCTAATCACTCAGGGGATTCTATGAGCAAATCATCATTCCACTCTGCCTCTGCCTCCACCTTCACCCACACCTCCACCTCCACCACCACCATTCAACATGGAAAACATGATGAAAATGCCAGTTTTCAAGGGCATAGGAAGTGAAGATGTAGAGTAGTTCTAGTTTGTTGTGAACATTGTATGGACAGTGCAACAAATTACTGATGACAATATAAAGAAGGGACAGTTGGTTACCACTTTTCAAGATCACGTGCTAACCTAATACATTAAGTATTGTTTTTATAATCCTCTTGCAACACTAGTAGAGACTAAGGTGGCTTTAAACGAAGAGTTTAGTAAGCCTAAGTCTAACTCATAGTCAGTAATTGGATTTCAAGAAATCATGATGAGCGTTGATGAGATGCCTCGGGAATATGAGCAGAGGTTGAAGTGTCAGATTAGAGAAGATAACATGCTTATCATAGATAGCAAGCATCATGAAGGGTTTATATCATCGCTCTTGCACCACTTGAGAATTTCTCTGTCAGAGTAGAAGATAGAAACACAGGTAGAAGCCTTGGAAATCGTGATGAGGCTGTATGCATCACTTATTCAGGATACAAACCTAGGAGTACAACAAATCCACTCACAATCAGCTAGCTTACACCTAGAGTTACAGAGTTTGAAGAAAGAGAAGGAGACTAAAGCAGAAGTGTGCACAAAATTCTGATGTTTGAAGTGTAAGGGCCATGGGAATGATAAAGACCACTATCCAGTGTATGAAAATTATATTATAGGAGGGGGGCTACTTCCCCTAAAGCCAGAAGCCCCAACAGATCTAAGAATGGGGGTTGCACTATGGTGTGCTATTTGTCAAGTTACTGGACAACATGTGATGGATAATTGACATTTACTTCAAAATTTCGTCCAGACACCCCAGGGGTTTTTCTGTAACTTCTGCAAATATGTGGGCCACGATGAATGCCATTATCGAAGCTATGATCTGATGATGGAAAGGACACCTACATGACTGATGCAAGTAGAAACTTGGCCTCCATATCAGGGCACCAGAGGAGCGCGCAGAGGTTATCAGAGTTGAGAATGGGTTCGAGGAGGAGGAGGACCTAGTAGAGGTCGTGGTTAGATTATCTGCTACAACTGAGGACAATTAGGGCACTACACACGAGAGTGCCATAATTCTACACATCTGTCTTGCCAATACTGCAGACAGTTTGACCATACTATAGAAGAATTCCTGGTGCTAATAGCTAAAATGCAAGAGAAGAAAAAACAACCTTAGTGGCCTACATAGAATCTATAGATGATGAGGGTTGAGCCCCCCAAAGAAGATCAAAGCATTAGCATTGTGCTAAGAAGTGGAATGATGACTCACGCTAATAAGAGTAAACAACCTGAAGAAGAAGGATGGGTTTGCAAAGAGCCAAAAAAAGAAGCTAGCTTCGATCCAGATCATGTTAAGGAAACGTTTATGGAAGCCAAAGGAGCTTCACTGAGGCCTCCACCTCAGGGAGCCAGGACAAGATACATGAAATCAGCACACCTGCATAGGTTGATCCCACTGTACTCACTACATTCTTTGAGACCTGCATAAAACTATTGTACAATAGCAAAGTTGTGGAAGGCCTCTAGGAATTAATAAATAAATGCAACAGCAAAGAGAAAGTCCCTAATGGACATCGGGTGGTCAGAAAAATTGGCAAACATAAGGCACGAATAGGGCATGAGATGGACGAGGTAATTTTGGATCTCGAGTCTAATGTGAATGTATTAGCGAAAAAAACATGGGAAAGGATGGGGAGACATGCATAGCAGTGGTCTCCAATTTAGCTTAGGATGGTGAACTAGTGGAAAATCATCCCCATGGGATGGTTATATCGAGTAATAGTTGATATAGAAGGTGCGAGTGCGATGGCTAACTTTAAGGTTATAGAAATCGTTAATGATAGTAACACCTACCCCGAACTCTTGGGAATTAGCAGAGCTATTGACATGAATGGGGTCATTAATTTAAAGAAAAGGATGATGTCATTTGAAAGAAATTCACTACAAGCTATAGTGCCACTAGATCCTGCAGAAGGGGCGTGCTATACTGAACAAATCCATGATTATGATGAATGTGATAATGAACTAGATCAAATTTACAAGATAACAATGTGGGATAAGGACTGGATCAATCCAACTGCAGATGGATGGATTTCCTTGGACCGGGAGAGTTCATGCATCTCTAGTTCTGATGAGGAGTTAGAGCATTGGCACAATCGCTTGCATGAAGTGTTTACATTGTGATACAATATGATGACGAAGTCGTTGTGCTGTGTTTCGTTGGAGATAAGGAAATTACCCTATTATGATGGTTTAACTGACTTAGATCTATTTTTGGATAAATTTGAGTGTGAAGTCCCTGAGGATCACTGCTTCCAATCATTAGAGTTGGCATTGTACACTACGCCTACACGATGGTGGGGTACACATAAGGATAGTTTTGTTGGATGGTGAGATTAATGAAGAATGATGACGTTATGGTTTGGGCATGTTAAAACTAGAATGACTGACATATAATGGAAGGGATGATCCATGCGATCGCCTAGCGAAATCGATTAAAGCATGCGGAGCAGAACCGCAGCCAGAGTGGGTACACATATTTTTCCATACTTTGGATACATTTTCCATGAAATAGTATCTAGAAATGGAGCTCTTCCATGGCACTGTGGAATGGGATGTATTAAAGGAATGGTTCATATTGACCTTTAGCTTTGAATATGACTTTGCAAGCATCGATGATGATTTGCAAGAGATTAAGGTGGTTATCTTCAGAACCTCAAAGGCACCTATGGAATGGATCCAACCAGACTGGAGCACCTAGCTGTGCCATGCATTGGAATTATATAATGTAACTGCTGAAGAGGAAGATGAAGATCCGAGAAACATTAATATTACAGAGCTAGGAGGGCATCGTGAAGTCGAAGGCTCACAAATAGAAACCCAGACATCTTTGCACATTTGAGGACAAAGCAAGTAACATTGGCACTAAAGAAGAACCGAAGTTCGTGAAAATTGGAGATTATTGGGACGATGCTACAGTGGATAAAGTTGCTAAGTTACTCCGCGAATACCAATATCTCTTCCCCACTAAGTTTTCAGATTTGAAGTGCATAGTTAGTGATTTGGGTGTTATGAAGATCATTCAGAAGCTAGACGTGAGGCCTATTAAACATAGGTTGTATCGCCTTAATCTGAAATACAAGGAAAAGGTTCGCTAAGAGTTGGATAAGATGCTATAGGTAGGCATCATAAAACCTATTGAAGAATCTGATTGGGTGAGTCCGATGGTGGTTCAGGATTAAAAAAAAAAAGGTGAAACAAAGATTTGTGTAGATCTATGGAAGCTTAATGATGCATGTGCTCATGACCCATTCCCAACGCCATTTACAGTCGAAGTATTAGACAATGTTGAAGGGAAGGAGGCATATTCCTCTACTGACATGTTTTCCAGGTATCATCATATCAAGATTGCACTAGAGGATAGGAGAAAAATGACCTTCATGATGGAGTGGGGTTGTTTTGCAATACACTGTGATGTCGTTTGGACTCAAAAATGTGGTTGCGATATTTCCACGTGTAATCATAGCAGCGTTCAAGCAGTTCATTCATAAGTTTCTCGAAGTACACTTCGATGACTGGGCAATGTTTGGATTAGTGAAGCACCATGTAGCAAGTCTACACCTGATGTTGGATACATGTCACAGATACCAGTTCACGTTGAATTTGAAAAAATGCATATTTTGTGTTCCTTTTGGGATCTTGTTGGGGCCTGTTGTGTGCAAGCAAGGATTGATGGTGGACCCTACAAAGATTGTGGTAATTGGGAATTTGGAGGATGCTAGGAATGTCAAGCAGCTGAGCACGACACTGGGACATATGGGATGCTATAGAAAATTTATCAAATCTTATGCTCAAATTACCGCACCCATGGAGAAACTGCTAAAGAAGGACGCAACATTCAATTAGGATGAAGAATGTCAACACAACTAAATATGTTGAAAGAAAAAATGGTAACTGCACCAATCTTGGTATTCCCTGATTGGAAAAAGGAGTTTCATGTTCATGTGGATGTCTCTTTCATTGCATTAGGTGCAGTGCTAACGCAAGACATGAAGGAGAAATGGACCATTCTATAGCCTTCGCAAGTAGGAAGTTATCGAAGGCCGAGAAAAATTATCCAACAACTGAGCATGAAGGATTGACCATGGTGTATGCACTGCAAAAATTAAAGAGTTATCTATTAGGAGGGCATTTTAAGATGTACACAGATCATTTTGCCTTGAAATACTTGGTCAACAAGCCTGTGTTGGGGGGAACGTTCTGCAGATGGTTGCCATTATTTCAGGAGTATGACTTTGAAGTCATTGTGAAGCCAGGGAGGTTAAATGTGGGACCTGACCATCTGTCATGGATCAAAACATGAGAGAAGCCTTATAATCTGGAGGAAGGGTTGTCGGATGTGCAACTCTTTGTGGTACATGTAGCGGATGATGATTTTTCAGACATTATTCTATTCTTGACTATGAGGATGCCACTGGAAGGATATACAACTCAGCAAAAGAAGGAATTAGTAGTACGTGTGGCTGATTCTTTCATTATTGTGGGACATTTGTAATAAAATGGGTGCAGATGAAATATTTCGAAGATATGTGTCGGACATTGAGCGGGATAGCATTCTCACTGAAGCTCATGGGGGAGCTGTGAAAGGCCATTATCCACGCAAGAAAACTGCACAGAGATTTTTCGTGCAGGTCTATGATGGCCAACATTACACAAGGATTCCAAGGCATATTGTAAGGCATGTGATGCATGTCAAAGAAATGGCAGACCATCTCGAAGAGATGAGTTACCACTACATCCTCAAGTATCTTTGCAGCCCTTTGAGAAGTGGGTGATTGATTTTTTTGGTCCAATCCATCCCCCTGCAAAGAAAACAGGTGCGCACTATATTATCACTGCAATGGAATATCTAACCAGATGGGTAGAGGCACAACCGGTTAAATATTGTATGGGGACTACGACAGAAAAGTTCTTATTGGATTATGTGTTAACTAGATTTGGATCCCAAAAAGTGTTGATGAGTGATAGGGGTACGCACTTTCTGAACGAAATGATCAGCATGTTGACTGAAGAATTCCAAGTCTACCATCAGGAGAATACACCATACCACCCACAGGAAAATGGAACTATTGAAGCCTTTAACAAGATTTTGGAGAACACACTGACAAAAATTTGTAATGTGCAACGGAATGATTAGGATGTGCATGCACTTGTAATACTATGGCCTTACAGGACTACTTGTAAGAAGCTGAGACGGAAAACATTGTTTAGATTAGTATATGGGGTCAAAGCCATAATGCTGATGGAGTACATTGTGCCTAGTTTGCGCATAGCAGCTCTGACAGATATGGTGGATCGTGAGGCCTTGGATGAATGACTCACGCTGCTGATAGAGCTCGAAGAAGATCATTTTTTGGTAGGATTCCATCAACAAGTACAGGAGGAATGTGAAAAAGCGTGGCATGATCACCACATCAAGATTTTCACATTCAAGGTAAATGGTCTTGTCCTATTATATCATAGTAAATTCACTAAATTTTCGGGTAAATTCCAGATACATTGGTTAGGGCCATATATTGTCAAAGAAATTACAGATGGAGGTGCAATTCAGCTCACAAAGCTGAATGGGGAACCATTCCCGGGAAGAGTGAATGGGAGAAAGTTCAAGTTGTATCCAGGGGATCATGTAAAATGACTATATGGCTACAATATAGTCTTAGTTCTATAGGCACTTGCAAGGGAGCATGAGGATATAAACTACACTGCCCAGCTTGGAGGACCACACAATAAGCAGGCTGTGTGGAAAATCACGAAGATGCAACCTATGAAGTTGCACTTAGGAAGTTGTACCATGGGGAAAGGTTCCATGTGGCGCAACAAGAAATTCACTGTTGGACTTACTGTTGATGACTTGATGGCCAAAAGACGGTTAAGTGGAGTGAGGTGGTGAAAACTAAGGCAAAAATCTTTGAATATTTTCTACCAAAACAACATTTATTATTAGAAATTGGGGGGAACGATCGAATTTGAATTCAAAAATCCCTATAAACTACACTTCTAGTCAAACAGAAAAAACTTTGTAGTCTAAGAATTGTTGGTGAACTGTTGTCCATGAGCCGAACAATTTAGGAAGATTTAGTTGCGAGCCCCGTGTTTGCCGAATTGCCTGAGATAAACCAAAAGTTTATTATTCTTGATAAAATGTCTCGACAAAGTCCTGTTGAAACTGTTATTATTGGCAATGTTTTCCCCGACACAACTGCCCTAGAAGTTGTAAGTATGGAAGCTCCAGCTACTATGCCTATGACGCGAGGTCGCCTAGGCTGAAGCATACCCCTACCAAAGACAACCAACTAGCCAAGTAAAAACAGTCTATGAAGGAAAATCAGAAGACGTTGGTGCCATTGCACACATCCCCAAGGAAGCATATTGACACACAAGAAAACTAGAAGAAAGATAAGTAGCTAGAGAGAGTAGTGGACCTAGATGCAGAAGAATTCTAGGGAACAGAGGATATTGATGCTGAAGGAGTGGGACCCATGACAAGGTTACCTAAGTATATCCCTCCACGGAAGGAAAAATCAAAGGTCACGAAGCACCTAGATACCGAGAAGTTTACAGTATCCATGCCCCTGCTACTTGAGAAGTTCCCTTTTAAAGGCCCTCGGCTCATGAGGATCCCGTTATTAAAATTGGAGGATTGGGACCTTGCAGACCACACTAAGTTTCCACATTTTGTGACAGAAAAATATATGCGGAAGGTTTATTATGAAGAAACAGGTGTTATAGCATTGTAGATGAAGGAATGGGTCTGCGGTGTCGAGCAATCAGGGATACTCAATTTGTTGTGGGTGCCACATTATCACCTCACCCCCATTAATATGATATGTGTGCACCAACTGCTCACACTACTGCACAATGGATGTTTATGGGTAGGAGAGCTTATCCCCATCACTGACATGCTAATTCAGAGAATCTTGTGGCTAGCTTACAAATGCACAAATGCGGCTAAGGAGTTTGGAGGGAAGATTGAGGAGAAAGATCTTACAAACAAGATGAAGAAGGAGTATGACCTCCTCAAGAAGTAGCGAGGGTATTCCATTCTTTCCATAACAAACCAGGTAGTTCAATTCACTAGCCATATTTTAGAAGGGAACGTTATAGGAAAATGTCGTGCAGACGAAGATCTAGTGCTAGTGGTTTCCCTTGCTAGGCAGTGCGCGAAAGGCATACAATTTAATTGATCAAGGTACCTCTGTCAGGAGTTTCTAGAGAACTTCAATGAAGCCCAAGACAACACCAATTCGTTCCACTACACTTGGTTGTTGCTGTCAATTGTGCTTGTTGCATGGAAATTAACGAAGGATAGCCAATTTCCTCTGCTCGAGGAAGGATTGCTAGAGGTAGCACAATTCACCTCCTTATGGTATACAAAGGATGTTGTGTGGATTACAGAGACAAAGATATTTTGGATTTTTGTGGAAATGGATGTCCGTATGGAAATCAATCAGCGTCCGAGGTTGTCCCCAACCTTGTTTATGTAGCTATCAAACTACGCAACATTCAAGGCTGACTTCCACGGAGTCTATATCTAAGTGTGGAAGGATCCAAAACAAAAATGGCACCAATTTCCCTATTTGGTGACAGAAACAAATGTGCAGGAGATTTTAGTGTCATGGCCTATGGAGTGGCATGCCCTGTTAGAATTGTTGGGTTGTGTTATATTCTTTCCACGACTAACCTAGGCAGCCCCCCTTGTCCGGGGGGTTTGAGGGGGGCGGGTAGCCCCCCTCTACGGGGTCCGGGGCAGCGCCCCGGGAAAAATTTTTTTGGACCCTATATTAGGTTGGGCGAACCTACCTATGGTTTTGTGCATGTTTTTCGCACATGGTATTGGACGCGATGGTTTTTCGGTCCATGGTATTGGATGCTTCGGCATGTATAAATATGTATTGTAACATTGAAAGGAAAATAATGAAAAATCAAGCTGGTAGTCCCGGTTTTGGGATCCAGGGAAAAAATCTCTGTGCATATGTGTTTTATGGGTTATGCTCTCGCATTGTTTATTTTCTTTGTTTAAGAATTCGTATGCAGGTAATTTCTGTACATGGTTAAAACCTACATTTGGTATCAGAGCTGTTTTGGCTTCAAGGGGACGCCTTTGTTGCTGAGGGGTTTCGCTCGGGCCTGTGGTAGACCCTGTTCAGTGGGAGATCTGCGAGATCGATTCTGGTGGTGAAAGAAGATGGCGAGCAGTGGAAAGATCGAGATTGAGAAGTTCAATGGTCAGAGTTTTGAGTTGTGGAAACTCAAGATGGAGGATCTGTTGGTCGATAAAGATCAGTGGATCACGGTAGATCCGGGTACTAAACCATCGGGAGTGACCGATGAAGAATGGAAGAAATTGGATCGGAAGGCAAAGAGCACAATACGATTGTGTGTCTCAGATTCAGTATTGCTGAATGTATCAGGGGAAGCTACGGCAAAGGTTTTGTGGGTCAAGTTAGGGACTTTGTACCAATCTAAGTCTCTGGTGAATAAATTGTTCCTGCGGAAAAAGCTGTCTAACCTGAGGATGAAAGATGGAGACTCGGTGACAGAGCATCTGAATGCGTTTAATACTGTGGTAAGTCAATTATTATCTGTTGATATTAAAATTTCAGATGAAGATAAGTGCATCAGTCTATTGTGTTCTCTACCAGATTCGTGGGATAGTCTGGTTATTGCAATAGGTAGCAATGCAACTGCTTTGCAGTTTGATGAAATAGTCTCAGCCTTGCTGACGGAGGAGATGAGATGGAAGAATATGGACAACCAGAATGGTGATGCCTTGTCTATACGAGGACGGTCCCAGAACAGAAACAAAAATAAGTCATCGAGTGGGAGATCTAAATCTAGAGGGAGATCTAAATCTCCAGGAAAACCTACAAAGGTGGTGTGCTGGAAATGCGGAAAGGAAGGGCACTTCAGAAGGGATTGTAAATCTAAAGCTCCTGATAAAGGAAAGGGATCTGATGATGCTCCTTCTGCAGAGGCGAAAACCACCTCAGATGAAGGTGGGGATGTGTACTTGGCTTCTTCAAGTACACATGTAGATCATGAGGAATGGTTGATTGACTCAGGTGCATCCTTTCACTTCACTCCCCATAGAGAGTGGTTCTGCGAGTATGAGAAATACGATGGTGGTGATGTCTTCTTAGGAGATGATAGGAAGGCTAGAATCATTGGTCGGGGAAAAGTAAAGTTGAAGTTGCAAGGTGGAAGGGTTAGAACACTTCTGGGTGTTCTACATATTCCTGCATTGGCCAGAAATCTGATTTCTGTAAGCAAGTTGGATGATGCAGGTGTAAAGACGGTGTTCGAGAAAGATACCTGCAAGATGGTTCGAGGAGCACTGATATTGATGCGGGGAGTTCGGACTAGAACTCTGTACAAACTGCAAGGTAGCACTGTTGTTGATGGGTGCAATAGTTCTATGGTTCCTGAAAATGGAGTAGAAAATCTAGTGGTCTCTGGAGAGAAGACCATGTTGTGGCATCAAAGGCTTGGACATATTGGAGAGAAGGGCCTTCGAATACTTCATGGTAAAGGTATGGTAGAAGGTATGAATGATAGCTCTCTGGATTTTGATTTCTGTGAAAATTGTGTGTATGGGAAGCAGAATTGAGTGAGTTTCCCCTCTGGTGGTAAGAGGACGAAACAGATATTAGAGCTTGTGCACAGTGATGTGTTTGGACTTGTGAAGGTTCCATCACTGGGTAAGTCTGTGTACTATGTATCATTCATAGATGACTTCTCAAGGAATACATGGATATATTTCCTTAAGAAGAAATCTGAAGTCTTTGACAGGTTTAAATAATTTAAGGCTCTGGTGGAAAATCAGACAGAGAAGAAGATAAAGGTGCTGAGGACAGATAATGGTGGAGAATTTTGTAGCAAGGAATTTGAAGAATTTTGTAAGAAGTGTGGTATAGCACGGCAGAAGACTACTCCATATACACCTCAGCAAAATGGAGTCGCAGAAAGAATGAACAAGACGTTGATGGAAAGGGCAAGAAGCATGCTCAGTGGTGCCGGGTTAGGACAGGAATTCTGGGCAGAGGCGGTGGATACTGCACGTTACCTGATCAACAGATCACCCTCATCAGCGTTGGAGGATAAGACTCCACAAGAAGTATGGACTGGTAAGAAACCCTCTCTTTCACATCTGAGGGTATTTGGATGTGATGCATATGTACATGTTCCAAAGGAGAAACGAACCAAGTTGGATAGTAAATCTGAAAAGTGCATCTTTATTGGGTATAAGGATGGTTTGAAGGGTTATAAGCTTTGGAACCCAGTCACACGGAAGGTTGTGTACAGCCGAGATGTGGTGTTCAGAGAGGTAAAAGATGTTATTCAATCTGAAGTCCAACCAAAGGAACCTGAGAAGATAGAGTTTGAGCCAAAGGAGGAAGAATCAGACTCTGCAGCAGAGGAGGAATCAGAAGATGAAAAGCCACAAACTCCGGCTGTGAGAAGATCAGGTCGAGAAAGAAGGCAGCCAGAAAGGTATAGTCCATCTGCTTTCAGTTCAAATTTTGCTTTGTCTGTTACTGATGATGATCCCAGAACTGTGAAGGAAGCAGTGGATTCAGAGGATGGGAAACTCTAGAAAGAGGCCATGGTTGATGAAATGGCATCTTTGCACAAAAATGAGGCTTGGGATCTGGTAGAGTTGCCGGCTGGAAGGAAACCCATTGGCAGCAAATGGGTGTTCAAGAAGAAGACTAATGCAGAAGGAAAGGTTGAGAAATACAAAGCTCGGTTGGTAGCAAAAGGTTATTCCTAGGTGCCGGGAATTGATTTCGGTGATATTTTTTCTCCTGTTGCCAAGGTAGCTTCTATTAGATTACTTTTATCTGTTGTTGCTGCTTTTGATTTTGAGGTAGAACAGATGGATGTGAAGACAACATTTCTTCACAGGGATTTAGAAGAGGAAATCTACATGAGGCAACCTGAAGGCTTTGCGGTGAAGGGTAAGAAAGAACTGGTATGCAAGTTAAAGAAGTCTCTGTATGGGTTAAAACAGTCACCAAGGATGTGGTATCAGAAATTTGATACATTTATACGAGGACTTGGCTTCACCAGAAGCAAAGCAGATCATTGTGTGTATTTTAAATTAATTGGTGACCGTGTTATTTATCTGGTCTTGTATGTGGATGATATGTTGCTGGTTGGAAATGACAAAGAAATTATCCAGGATTTGAAGACCCAATTGTCCTCCAAATTTGACATGAAAGATCTTGGTGCTGCAAACTATATTTTGGGCATGGAAATTAAAAGAGATCAGGCAAAGAGGAAGCTCTGGTTAAACCAGAGGAAGTATGTCGAGACAATACTGCAGAGGTTTAATATGCAGGATAGTAAACCGGTGAAGGTTCCTATTCCTGTAGGTGTGAGGTTATCTGCTGAACAGTGTCCCAAGACACAAGAAGAGGAAGAGGACATGTCCCGTGTTCCATATGCAAGTGCAGTCGGTAGCCTGATGTATGCAATGGTCTGTACTAGACCAGACATTGCACATGCAGTGGGAGTATTGAGCAGGTTTATGTCAAAACCTGGGAAGGAGCACTGGACAATAGTGAAGCGGGTTTTCAGGTATTTGCGTGGCACTAGTGATTATGGTTTGTGCTACCAAGGAAGACCAGGATTGGACAGAGTGTTGGATATTCATGGTTTTGTTGATGTAGAATGGGCTGGAGATCTGGATCAGAGAAGATCTACAAGTGGGTATGTGTTTAACCTATTTGGAGGTGCAGTCAGTTGGATGAGTAAGAAACAATCTGTAGTGGCACTATCAACTACAGAGGCAGAATACATGGCAGCCACTCATGCAAGCAAGGAAGCAGTTTGGTTGCAGAGATTGTGTTCAAGTATGGGGTTAGTACAGGGAGCTATAAGAATAGACTGTGACAGCCAAAGTGCAATTTTCTTGGCAAATAACCCTGCTTATCATTCAAAGACAAAGCACATAGATGTTCAGTATCACTTTGTGAGGGATATGATAGAAGACAAAAAGGTGTTGCTGGTAAAGGTGGACACTTTGAAGAATACTGTAGATGCATTGACAAAATCTGTGAGCTCTGAGAAGTTCTCTTGGTGTAGAGAAACAATGGGTGTTTCAGGGCTGGAAAAATGACTAAGCTCTCCTGTGGCCCCTTGTGGAAAGAAAACAACAAGTGGGAGATTGTTGGGTTGTGTTATATTCTTTCCACGACTAACCTATGTAGTTAAACGGGGGGTTAGAGGGGGGCGGGAGCCCCCCTTCGTTGCGCCGATTGCGTAGCGGGGGGGTCACAGCGGGGGCGGCAGCCCCCCCTGTCCGGGGGGTTTGAGGGGGGCGGGTAGCCCCCCTCTATGGGGTCCGGGGCAGTGCCTCGGGAAATTTTTTTTTGGACCCTATATTAGGTTGGGCGAACCTACCTATGGTTTTGTGCATGTTTTTCGCACATGGTATTGGACGCGATGGTTTTTCGGTCCATGGTATTGGATGCTTCAGCATGTATAAATATGTATTGTAACATTGAAAGGAAAATAATGAAAAATCAAGCTGGTAGTCCCGGTTTTGGGATCCAGGGAAAAAATCTCTGTGCATATGTGTTTTATGGGTTATGCTCTCGCATTGTTTATTTTCTTTGTTTAAGAATTCGTATGCAGGTAATTTCTGTACAAGGTTAAAACCTACAGTTGGAACAAGCATGGGTGTGGAAAGTTGTGCTGTGCAGAAAAGAAAGGAGGCCACTAAGAAAACTACATGTACCCTAGTAGAACAAAAAAAGAGGGATGTTGAAGAAAAGGCTCATATATAGAAAGAACACCCTGCTAAGGAGTATGTAGAACAAGAACAATGCGAGTCACATAATGGTGATAAGTCACCTTCACTGGAGATAGAGGAAGAAGATGTTTCAGGGCAAGGTGGTAGAAGTGATGAGGAGGAGAGCAACCCATTTACGTTGAAAATACATAGCAAGGAGAAAAAGGGTGGAACATGGAAAAAGAAGAAATATGATAAAACACAAGTTGATCCCTTGGTGTTGATAGAAGGCGATCTTGATGAGATTGGCGATAAAGTCAGGGATACAATGACAGAAGTGTTGCAATAGTTTGAGCAGCAATACATGCAGATGTCGCGGAGCGTCCAAAAGGATCTATGTGAGCTCTAGATTTAAACAAGCATAATACAGGTTGGTGTTGGATAAGCAAGTGCAGAGCAAGTGAGCTTAACACCTGGGACAAGCCAAGCAGCAGAGCTAGTATGGACCATGGATCTTAGAACTATACCATTGCCAGATGGGTCCATTCACGTAGAGTCTACCGAGGATTGTATTATACTTAGTACAATCAAGGACATAGGACTGAATATATCAGTGCTCTCCAATGAAACCCTCCATGCACTACATAAGGGGGTGGTAGATGAATTGAGAACTAGGGATTAGTGTTCCTTCAACCTCATAAGTGAGTACAAATTCAACAATGAATAAATGTTCATTGAAAAGACGTAGCTGTTGAAGGAAAAGGAGGCACTTTAGGTGTATAGTTCACGTCTAGAGTTAGCAGTAGTGGAGGAATGTAAGACAATGCCTAAGCTTGACATCCTAGAGGATGCACAGCCAAAAGCAAAAATCATAAAGTTAGCCGCTGGTGTGTGTGAGGGCAGAGTAGAAGATGGATGAGTAACTTTCGAGTTCAACATGAATATTCCAGAGCTACAATTGAAGTTGCATCCAATGACTCCACCTGAGGTTTGGGCGCAATGCGGAATCACAATAAAGGGAGGCATAGCTACCTTGGATGCTATCATCATTGACTGTGTGGCACTGTTTGAGCAAGCTATGGAGCTAGTGACCAATCTGCAGGAGCATTCGAACCTGTAAACATTGAACACAGAGGTAAGGGAGGTGCAACACTAATATGATGAGGTCAGGGTGATTGTGAACATCTTAGCATCAACACAGTGCCTTGCCAATATACAGGAAGGAAAAAAGCTACTGGCATAGGTAGAGGAAGCACAAAAGAAGGAGGGCTAAAGGCTAGGTTGCAGCCTTGGTTGTAGGAGGCTTATCAGATCACGACTTCGATTCAAGAGAAGCTTAAGGGACTATAGCAGACACAACAAATGATGAGGCTGGGAGTAGAAGGACCAGCCACTGAAAAATTGATCGAACAGGATCAACAGAAAATGACACAGAGTGCTACTGAAGTTGCAATAATCGAGGTGGGGCTGGGGTATCTTCACAGTCAGATCACTGTGCCAATAGAGTGTCTCAAAGGCGAGTTATGATCTTTGTGTTAGGGGTCTATTGGGATGGGGTCCCCTAGGTTAGTTAGGGGTTAAGATAACCCAAATTTTGGTACAATTTTGTAAATAATGTAAAGTCTCCGCAAGTTGTGCATGTGGAGTGCGTAGATGAATAGGAGTCAAAGGGGCTTAGCCCCTTATTTTATGTAAAGTTTTGAGCTAGTTTTGAGATTCACCCATGGTCTGCAGACCAAGGCATTGTATGAAAAGTCTATAAATAGTGAGTCTTAGCGAAGGAACAAGAGGAACTAGATGGAACTAAGATAAGGAATTGGATTGATTGAAGAGTATAGGACAGGAGCTAGGGTAGGAAGACTCTGCTTCCTGCACTTATATAGGAAAGGAAAGGCTCTACAACTGAGTGTGCTAAGGCCTAGATAGAGTTCGCAACTGACTGCACGGACCCCTACAATTATTTGCGTAGGGAATTTTGGGTCTGTAATATTGGATTGAAGATCAATAAACACAGTTTTCCATAGAATCCTTAAGTATTTTTGTTTATCTATGTTAATGAATATGTTGCTAAAGAATGATTTGTTTTATGAGATATTGATTGAATGTTATGTGATCCTCTTGAACAATTCTTAATAATGTACGCAACATATGTTTAAATACTTTTTCGAAGACTTTGGTGATTTCGCTTATATTTACTAATGACTTAAGTAAATTTTTATGAACACTAATTTAGGACTGCTCTCTGATGTGCGTAAGTAGACAAATTGGCTATTAAAAGTTAGCAAGGACTGATCGTAGACCTTCACGAAGGTCTAAATGTTGTTTTAACAGAGTTACAGTGATGAGCCCTAATAAATTATTGACCTATGCAAATGCAGATATGAGGCATTGGAAGACATCACACTAGTCTCTGGATGCAAAAATTTATTTCTTGCATCCCCCCATACTGCTTTGGGTTAGACTGCAACCTGTGCTATGCAGGTGATAGGCCTCTAAATTAGACATAAATTAAGGCCCATGCCTATAAATTAAACATAAATTAAGGCCTATGACCATCCTTCAACACATTAAACCTCTCTTCTTGAATTAGATAATGTATTTTTAACTTTAATATATTCATTAGGAAGGTTTATGAATAATTGAATATTTGTGCCTAATATTATTTATTTTTGTGGAATATTATGAGAATATTGGGCAAATTATGAAGATTTCGAGGAGGAGATAATTTAGGGACTTTCTCCTTATTAAAGGAGGATCAATAATAAATAATAAATCAACAAGGTATTATGGAATTATGGCACATATTGTGGAACTCCAATGATTGAGAAAATCTAGGAATGTGTTCCCTGCTATTTAATGCAGATTCCTAGTATTGGGGACCAGATCCACTAATCAAGGGATTTTGGTGGGGAAATCTTCCTCCATTCATGGGGAATGATTCCTAATCATTTTGTATAAGTACCAAGTAGAATTTTCCTCTAGGCATGGATTTTCATTAGTGTTCTTGTGGAGAGAAATCATATTTGTACAACTCCATTGTATTTTCTTGCAGGGATGTAATTGTATTGATGAAAATAATGAATATTGGAGTCATGTTTAGCTTCTAAATCTTGTTCTCCTGCATAGGTCTCTGAGTTTCCTTGGGCTTCGCTATCCAAGGATCCTCATATCCCTTTTGTATCATTTTCTTTCCTTCTTTTCACTTCTCATTTACATGCATCTCTTGTTTTTATTTCTTTCTACTTCTGCATTTAGTATTAATGATTTCTTGTTGTAGGATTAGGTTAAATGGTTGATGTAAGCTATTTTTTAGGACCAAAGGCATCATTTCATTCTTGGAAAATATTTGGAAGGTCATAGTAATCATTGAGCTAGTTACATTAGCTTTCTTATTCCAAAATCTAGATTTCTGGAACTCCTTTGTGGCAAAGAACAATAAATTTATGCTATTTTTTAGAGCATGTTAATGAGCTTCAATAGAGTTGGTTCCACTTGAATTAGATCACAAAAACACTCTAGTTAATAAAAAAAATTACCCCATTGCATTTGCATTTGATTAGGTTGGGAATTTTATAAATTTTCTAGCTCACTAGTTTTCGAATTTCTAGATTTTTGACTAGTAATTTTATGCTATTTTTTAGCATGGGTTAACAAAGTTATTTTTTAGTGATTCCATTTGGAATGGGGACCTAAGACATCCCAGTCAATAAAAAAATTTGTCCCATCCAATTTTGATTTGATTTACTTGGTCATTTGATGAGATATAATTTCGTATAGTAAATCTGTAACATTATGTAGTAAAACATGGGATCTTGTAGAAGAACTAGGGGATCCTGTAAGAGAACTAGTACATCCTGTAGGAAATCCTATAGTGGCCTATTTTGAGCTGGAATTCAAAAAAATAATCATTGAAGCTAGGCCCCTACTTGACCTCCAAGCCATCAAAATCATTGTACCCCTCTTCTTCCACACGTGTCTCCCCTACCAAATATCAAGGAAAGATTAACATTTGTATTTATAAAGAAAACAAATTAAAAAAATGAGTTATTTTATATTTACACATGTGCACAATAGTTAGTACTCTCTAGATCATATTTAATTCTTAGATTAGTTGAAACTTCACATGTGACAAATAGGGTTAAAATAGGGTTTTTTGCAAGCAAAGTGTGTTAATAAGTAGATAGATGATTTCATGTTACTTTACAAGAATTTTTAAATTCAGTCTTTCATTCCTGCAAATAGGAAGCATTTGTTTTCTCTCATGACAACAAAGGAAGGAAACATTGTATGCTTCACATATAGTGCTGATACCTCTTAATTTTGTATGAACCCCGGGTTGATAATTAAAGTCGATAGCCTTGGGAGTTGCAACATTTTTGTTGAAATACCAAGGCTCATCACTTTTGGTTCCATTGCTGGGGAGGTGTCAAAGTATGCATTATTTTCTTCCCTAGCTGATTCATATATTTTTATTTTTAAAAACAAAAGAAAAATTTCATTAGACATATTTCATTTCAAAAATAGAAAAGTACATTGCATTAGTGCTTTTATTCAATCATAAAAACAAAAAAAATCTCGAACATCAACCCATCCCGCCATTTGATCACATGGTGTAGTAAGAGCCACATCACCATTCACTTTTACAGGTAGAAGAAGAATATGGAAAAGAATGTAGAAGAAATGTATGGAGATGATGACAATGAGGAAGATCCTCTTGAATTTCCCATTCAAGATATTGATAGTAGTGCACACATGAAGAACATCCCTCCATCTTTTCTTCCAAAATTTCATGGTCTAAGGTCAGAGGATTCGAAAACCTTTCTCTTTGAATTTGAAATTGTTTGTAGGTCTTACGGTTACTTATTAAAAACTCAAAAATTGAGATTGTTTCTGGCAACATTGACGGATAGAGCTCTGAAATGGTTCATGAGTTTAGGGACTAATTCAATAAGATCATGGAATGATATGCAAAATATATATCTAGAAAAATATAAAGATCATGATCTTAAAGAAGAAATATTTAGAATGAATCAAAGAGAAGATGAGAGCCTTGATGATCTAATAGAAAGGTTCATGTATAATGTTAAGAGGGAAAAGCTACATTATTTAGGATCTGACACACTAAAAACCGTCTTACTTAGAACAATTAGAGATGAATGGATTGATCTCTTTGATCTCATGAGTAAAGGTGATGTATACCAATTATCATTTGAAGAAATTTGTTAAACATGCAAAGACATATCAAGAGGAAGGGAAAGAGTAGGTAAATCATCATGAAGATTGGTAAGTCAAGATAAACTTGGAAATTTGTTTGAAGATTTTAAAACAGAAATTCTTAGCAATATAACCAAACAAGTAGAAATGTTAAGAATGCAAGATAGAGAAAAAAAAAATGTTGATATTTGTGTTGTCCATGCAGAATCACATGACGTTAAACATTTCCCATCATTACCAAGGTTGAAAGAAGTTCACCAAGAGGAAAATGGAGCAAGTCAATTGCCAATGCAACTATGTTGTGTAGCTCCAAGAGGACGATGGCAACCTATTCAACCTGATATAATGTAAGAGACTAATTCACAATTTCAATCTAATGTGCATCCATCTCAAAGTAATTTGGACACACCCTTTCCTTGGCAACATTGGCCATCTTGACCCCAAAATCAATCTTGGCAACAAAGTTGGCAAAGAACTTATGAGAGCCATCCACAATATCCTCAATATTTTCTTCAATATCTTCCATACCCAAATCCATGTTATCCCTACCATACACTTCCACCACAAACGAAACCAAAACCACATCCATCTCAAATATCCACTCCCACTCAACTACTTGTACCACCATTTCCAAACCCACAAATTGAAGTAGCTCAACCCACTTACAATGCTAAGGTAAAACATTTCCAAACATCTCCTCTTAAGCTCAATGGTATTCACCATATCTCAGGTAGAGTATTGCAAAAAGGAGATTATCTTGATATCATTGAAGGACCACATCCAGGAGAAGAAGATTCGAATGAGAAAACCAAAGAATCATGGGCTGCACTTGATGAAGAGAAAATATCAAAATCAGAGATTGAGAAATATCCCTCATGGTTACCATCAAATCCTCCATGTATTCAAGAGAAAAATCAACAAAAAGAGGAAGATTTTAAGGTCATGGTAGAAGAATACATGAATAATGATCCAGATAAGCAATCAAACGAAGGGCATGAAATTTATATTGAGGTTTGGTTCCAAACAGTCACTAAGTTGCAACAACACTGTCTTCTTAAATTGCGCTTGATATCATCAAAGTCAAAGCATTTGATCACTCAAATCTAGGTACATGTCAAAGCATACACTTCAAGCCACCACATCATCTTGTCTATCATCTTGATGTTCACATGGCTCCATTCCAAGTATTCTTATACTTGAAAGTGATTTTGTTTTTCAAGTAGGGTAGGGTAGAAAAAAAAATGAAAAATAAGAGAAAAATAAAAATCTCAACTGAAAACCTCCTTGGAGGTGCCTCAGATTGGCTCATTGATTGGAAACCTCTATGAGGTGGTTAATGGTTTGGGAAAAAAGAAAAAACAGAAAAGATCCTAGGTGAAAACCTCCTTTGAGGCTCCTAGGTAGACTTACTAGTTGAAAACCTCCTTGAGGCGGCTAGTAGGCCTAGAAGTAAAAGAAGAGGAAAAATAAAAAAATCCTTGCTCGATGTATCTCTTTGATGAATGTAGGTGCTCTCCAACATCTTCAAGGAACAAAAACAAGTTGCCACCAAAGAAATAAAAAATAGCTCAAACCTAGTCAAAAGAAGTCAAATTTTGACTTTCTCCTCCTTTGCTCAAATGCTTCAATAAGGCCATGTCCATGATAATCCATCACCCTCATCTATTTCCACCATCCACCCATCATTCTCAATATTTTCCCATTCATTTTTCTTGATGTCCTAAAAAACTACACGAAGACTCTGTTTTACTACAGGAAACAAAATAGATAGAGCAGAAATTTATTTTCTCCATAACTTGAAAACCATTCATCCATTTACAGATCTATTTCATGGGGAGATGCATATGGATGATGGTAACATGTCCAATCCATTTCAGCAAATTCCAGGGCACGATTTCCAAGAAATCGACCTCCATCACCTTCAACCATTTTTAGTTTTTCTCGAGATCCGCGCATCCATTGACTAATTTTTTCTTATGGGGAGGTGCATAATGACGAAGGAAACACGTTTAGAAAGTTTTAGATCAATCCATCCTACCATTTGGGAGATATGGACAAAACAAGTCTACTACAAGAGGTTGTCCTGAATTACAACAGGAGTTTCCTGTAGTATTACAGGAAGTTCTGAAAATCTACACGAAGGCTGAGAAGAAGCGACAAGAGTAAATATGATGGATAAATGGGTCATATATTCTTTAGGAAGGTTGATATAGGTCCCCCAACACCTGCACATCAGCATCAACTCAGCAGCGACATGCATGTCTCTCCAACAACCATCAGGTAGGTACAGGTATGCAATATTCTTGACCTCTTCTCTTAAGCATATTATAGTTAGAAATTTGTTGTCAATGCATGAGAGATGAGGTTTTATAACCTAAGGATGGGTCAAAATTCGCAGCTGTCCTCAGCTAGTTAATTGCAGCTCACTCCTTCACTCGTGCAATGTTGAAAAGTCCAATTATGAAGGGTGATGATTTCAAGGAATGAGGATAGCAGTTAAAAGAATAATTTTTGCAAAGACCAAGTCACCATAGCACTCCAAGCCCTCTATCCACTTCATATTCACTATCTATTCATTATTCATCCATCCCATTTCATTCTTGAAAAAAACAAACAAACAGAGCATCCTCTCCATTTTCACAAACCTACACTACTCCCTTTGAGCCCTAGCATCATCATTCAATCCCTCTTCATAATTTCTCATCACTCCCATATAGTTAGAAGACCCTGAAAGAAGAGGAATGAATACCACAAGAAGGAAAAATGTTTCTACAAGAAGGAAGAAATGAATAAATTATGCTAACCCCCAAGATGGCAAAGCATAAGAGAGACCTAATCAAAACAGAGAACTCCAAGGCCATTAGGCTGTCATCTAAGCCAGAAAAGAGAAGAAGGCAACAAAAGGAAATGAGGCATTCACCATCAAAACAAAACTCAAACTGCAATGATGAAAAAATGTTTTGCAAGACATCTCCAATCTCTTTCTAGCTTTTGTCTAAGGCCTAAAAATGGGAAAATGCATGGGAGTCAAGTTGAGGACCTGTCCTATGCTCATGATATCATTTATTCTAAAAAAGCGTTTTGTGTAGTTTTAACAGGGTTTCTTGTAGTTTTGACAGGAATTACTACAGGATGTCCTAGTTCTCATCCAAAGACATTTTGAAGGTTTCAGAGGCGTCCAAATTATGGAACAAGGTAGCAGAAGGTTGATAAGGATGTGGAAGACCTTTCTACACTTAAAGGTATTCAAGAACCCATCTTGAATCAGGGGAAGAAGGAAAACTAATGGTCTCAAGAAACAATGATTTTTCTTTACACAATGATGTTTCTTGGTTTTTCCTTGTAGAACTTACAAAAAATATTCTTAATGCACAAGAGAGAGGCCACCAGGGCCATGAAAGAGGCACAATGAGGTCACTAAGTTGATCAAAGGATGAGCAACACTTTCAGTAGGGGGGTATGATGGGATTCTAAATTAGACATAAATTAAGTCCCATGCCTATAAATTAAACATAAATTAATGCCTATTACCATCCTTCAGCACATTAAACCTCTCTTCTTGCATTAGATAATATATCGTTAACTTTAATATATTCATTGGGAAGGTTTATGAATGATTGCATATTTGTGCCTAATATTATTTATTTTTGTGGAATATTATGAGAATATTGGGCAGATTATGAAGATTTGGAGGAGGAGATAATTTAGGGACTTGCTTCCTACTACAAGGGGATTAATAATAAATAATAAATCAACAAGATATTATGGAATTATGGCATAGATTGTGGAACTCCAATGATTGAGACAATCTAGGAATGTGTTCCCTGCCATTTAATGCAAATTCGTAGTATTGGGGACTAGATCCACTAATAAAGGGATTTTGGTGTGGAAAGATTCCTCCATTCATGGGGAATGCTTCCTAATCATTTTTATAAGTACCAAGTTGAATTTTCCTCTAGGCATATATTTTCATTAGTGTTCTTGTGGAGAGAACTCATATTTTTGCAGCTCCATTGTATTTTCTTGCAGGGATGTAACTGTATTGATGAAAATAATGAAGATTGGGGTCATGTTTAGCTTATAATATTGTTTTCCTCCATAGGTCTCTTAGTTTCCTTGGGCTTGGCCATCCCATAAGGCTCAGATCCCTTTTGTATCATTTTCTTTCCTTCTTTTCACTTCTTATTCACATGCATCTCTTGTTTTTATTTCTTTCTACTTCTACATTTAGTATTAATGATTTCTTATTGTAGAATTGGGTTAAATAGTTGGCATAATTTCCTTTGTAGGATCACAAGCATCATTTCATCCTTGGAAAATATTTGGAACGTCATAGTAATCATTGAGCTACTTGGATTAGCTTTCTTATTCCCAAATCTAGATTTTGAGAACTCCTTTGTGTCAAAGAACAATAAATTTATGCTATTTTTTAGAGCATGTTAATGAGCTTCAATCAAGTTAGTTCCACTTGAATTAGATAAAAAGAAAATTCTAGTTCATAACAAAAATTACCCCATTTCATTTTCACTTTATTAGGTTAGGCATTTTATAGATTTACTAGCTCACTAGCTCTCGAATTCTAAATTTTCGACTAGTAATTTTCTGCTATTTTTTAGCATGGGTTAATAGAGGTCTTTTTGAGTGATTCCACTTGGAATGGGGACCTAAGACATACTAGTCAATAGAAAAATTTATCTCATCCAATTTGGATTTGATTTACTTAGTCATTCGATGAGATATAATTTTGTATAGTAAATCTATAACATCCTGTAGTAAAATAGGGGATCCTGTAGGAGAACTAGTAGATCCTATAGGAAATCTTGTAGCAGCCTGTTTTGAGCCAAAATTGAGAAAAATCATCACTAAAGTTGGGATTAAGCCCCTACTTGACCTCCAAGCCATCAAAATTATTGTACCCCTCTTCCTTCACACCTGTCTCCCCTGCCAAAGATCAAGGAAAGATTAGCATTTGCATTTATAAAGAAAATAGATTTAAAAAATGAGTTCTTTTATATTTACACATGCACATAGAAGTTAGTACTCTCTAGATCATATTTCATTCTTAGATTATTTAAAACAACACATGTGAAAAATAGGGTTAAAATAGGGTTCTTTTGCAAGCAAAGTGTGCTAATAAGTAGGTAGAGGATTTCATGTTACTTTATAACCATTTTTAATTCAGTTTTTCATTCATGCAAATAGGCAGAATTTGTCTTCTCTCATGACAGCAAATGAAGGACACATTGTATGCTGCACATATAGTGCCGATACCTCTTAATCTTGTACGAACCCTGGGTTGATAATTAAAGTCAGTAGCCTTGGGAGTTGTAGCATTCTTGTTGCAATACCAAGGCTCATCAGTGGGTTGTTACCAAAAGGGCAAGTAGTGTAGGGTTTTATTGGTTGGCGCAACTAACTCTGAACCTAGTTCAGGACCCCCTAAGCCAACAAATCTAGTATAGAATAGAGTCAATATGAGTTTAGTTGAGTAGTTGTAATTGTTTTTAATTCACTAATCTCTTGGTTAACTAGTTAATTTACTAAAGATGGCCCTAGTCATGCATGCAATTTTAATTTCCTAGTTGAGTGGAGGAAAAAGGCATAATTTTAATCATTATTGTATACTAGTGAGTGTACAGAGTTTTCATGTAGTAGGTGAGCTTTGTAGGTTTTAACCTCATACAGAAATTACCTGCATACGAATTCTAAAACACAAAAAATAAACAATGCGAGAGCATAACACATAAAACACATATACATAGAGATTTTCCCCTGGATCCCAAAACCGAGACTACCAACTTGATTTTTCATTATGTTCCTTTCAATGTTACAATACATATTTATACATGCCAAAGCATCCAATACCATGGATCATAAACCATCGCATCCAAAACCATGGACCGAAAAACATCATGTCTAAAACCATGTGCGAAAATCATGCACAAAACCATAGGTAGGTCCGCCCAACCTAATATAGGTTCTAAAAAAAATTTCCCGGGGTGTTGCACTGAACCCCTTAGAGGGGGACTGCCCCCCCCCCCCCTAAGTATTGGGAAGAGAAGACTGAGGAGGAGGAGATCAGTATTGCAATGTAGGTTGAACTTTAAGCATTGAAATTGTCATTATAATAGATAATTATTTTCATATAATATAATGTGAACAGAGGAGGGGTTTTCCCTAGTTTGGGTTCTATTAGGTTCCTATACCAGTAGGTGTCATATTTCATGATTGACTAGTGAAGGGCCAAATATGATCATCCTTTCCATGATGCAAAGGTTCCATATTTTCAAAAATCAAAATAAGTAAAAAATGAAAAGAGGGTATGCCCTAAAAGAAAAATCAAAGGGAGAAAAGAATGAATTGGTCAAAAAGAAAGAAAATGAACCCCAAAGAAAAGACCAGGAAAGTGTGCTAGTCCAAAATGCCACTACTATCCTATTTTTGCAAAGAAGTTCAATATGTGCAACCAGTGACTTCTTTCACAGTTGATGGATGGGTAAACAGCTTAATCTTGGCCAGTCCATGTTTAAATTTCTTGTTTTCAAAATTGTGAACGAAATCTATCTAAACAGTTCAAGCTTGGCAGGTAAGTAGTTAGGTAGAGAAGCAAGGGAGCTCAACAGTTAAATCTGAGCCCTTGGAAGAAATAAGGGCAGACTTAGATAGGAGGGCAGTTAAGAGAAAACAAGAGAGTAAGGGTTTGCTAGTTCAAATGCACCCAAGGAAAAGGAAGAAAAAATGTTAGGTTTGATAGGCTGGGTAGGCAGTTTTGATGTTGCAGAAGCAGGTTGATGAGCAGCTTTTGTCTTTTTGAATATGATCTATCTCATGGATGTCATAAGTGCCATGGAAAGGTGGCTACAAAACAGATGAAGCATGACTAACTTCCCTCCTCATTTCTCCAAAAAATACTCACTAACCTCCCCACAAGGACATTGGGATTTGCTCAGTGCTCCTAGTTCACTTCATTTCATGAGAAAAACTAAGTGAAACTCTGTTTCTACTTAGGATACCAAAGCCACATTTCTTGTGTAAATTTTTTTTTTGTTTCATTATGATAAGCCTCCAAAATTCATGACTTGGACCCCTTTTTTACTCCCCTAAGCCTAAGTTTCACTTTATAACTTAGCGCTTTGTTTGAAAAGCCTATTCCTCATTTTAACATACTCACAATATTATATAGTTCCTACACTATGTTTTTCCCTCTCGTATTATATAAAAATTTCATAAAACCCCAATAGGTTAAATGTCCCGACCCCCAGCAATTATAGCCGTAAACCATAATATTTTGGGAATTATGGGTTCCTTTGGAGCCATGTAATAGCCCTTCGCGCTTAAAGACATGGGGTTTATTTAACATTTGGTTAAATAAATAACCAACCCGCCTGGCAACCAAAAACAAATACACCCGCAAACATTACAAAACACTCAAATATTACGGTGGGCCCCCATGCCATAGCCTTCCGCCAGTTTTATTCACCACCAACCGTTGGATCATAGTCCACAGATCCGATAGCTCCGATGCATATCGCAAGCCCTTTTGTGCCGAACGATAGCATCCAGGGGATGGGCGGTATTGCCGCCATACAGAAGACAGGTGGCGGACGCCCGGTGTGATCGCTGCCCTCCCCTCCAATATCACGCTGGCCCAAAGGCAGTGCGAGGGCCAAACCGCTTACCGCCTATGCCCCCTCCCCACTGACATCACCCTCGCTGACATCATCCGACACATCGTCCGCTACCCCACCTCCATATCACCCGCCGTGTCATCCACCACATCGCCGCCAAGTCAGCTTCTATACCCCCGCTACACGACAACATTATTGCGTCATGCTGACATCACCCAACCGAAGTGCACCAAAACCCGCCGAAATCAAATTTTTGTCAAAAGGGCGTGAAATGGTCATTTTTTGGTCATTTCTTTTTGTTTTTGTCTATGCGACCTATCCATGCCAATTCACGTTCAAGGCAGTCATCTGACCACAAAGTCTGCCCCCCAGCTAAATCAGGCTCGCTAACCAATCTTCAAGCTCGACCCGCCACCTGCATTTCACACAGGGCGTTCATTAAAACAGGTATTTACCCGAATTTTGTTCCCAAACCCCGTTTTTCTTCGTTTTTCTACAAAATTGCCCGGAGGACCCAAATTGGAATTAAAAACACAGTGCTACCTTCAGAACTGCGCACTATAACCACTAATTTGCCCATTTTTCCTGAGAAATTCCTCAAACTCTGTCTCCCTCTACAATTTCACCCACTAATCTAAATGAAAATTGGTCTCAGCCTGCAAAATTCTCTGAAAAAGCCCCCCCAGAAACTGTCATTTTACCTGTTGTTACTTTAAAAACCCAAGATCCAAGTTGAAAAGTCATAAGAAGATTGGAAAATGGAGGCTCCAGTGGCCCTCAATGTTGCTCCCTTGAATGCACCTCACAAAGAATTAGAATGGTTGCCCTTGGCTGATAGGGACTTCCAAATTCAAGACTTAATGGGTGACAAAAACCACCTTCAAGTATTTTGTGAAATCAAAAATAGTTACCTAAACAAAATTGATCTCTATGGCATATGGGAATCCAATCTGCGCATATACTATCTCTCCTCAGTTCATGTATTTCTAGATATAATCCATCTGTGCTGTGCCAACTATGAGCCCACTCAAAGAGTAGTCATATCTCCAACTAGCACTGTCCTTTTCTATATAACTCCTGACTCAATCAATGAGATGCTTATATCAAACCTAGTCAGCCTCTCACTCCTCTTTCCATGAAATATTTGTTGCACCAGGGCTCTAAACTATCCATTGCAGAAATAGGCCGAATTGCCAAGTTATTCATGAGCCCAGATTGCCAGCCTAGAGATTCACCTCCTTTTCACCATGTATGGTTCAATGAAGCTAGAAGATCTGTTATTGATATGATATCCTATGTCCTGGGATTTAAAACAAGTGAGTATGTTCATGAGACCATTTTAGCTATGATGTCCATATTTATTCCAGGACATCCTCCTGCTATCAAATTTGACTTTGCTACCTTCATTAGCAACAAAATCCATGAACAATTCATGAGTCTAAACAGAGAGTGAGTCTTCAAGTTCACATCATATATATATCATCTGTTCTTGCACTATCAAATAGATAGTTTTCAGTTCCCTATCAAGAAATTGGATGCAAAAGGAGAAAGGAGATCTGTGATATTTTGGACCTCAGTCTTCCATCAAGTCCATAACTCTCCTTATACTTATTGTGAGTTTATTGATCTATTTATATATCCAGTCTCATCTCTGTTGATGAGAACTCCTCCTCCCAGACTCTCAGGTGACATGCAGAAAATCTTACAGCTATCAAAAAGCTATAAAATAGGTGACTGGTACTTTTACCAGAATCACATTGAGATTAGGATATATGGCTATGAGATATGCCCCTATAAACTGCGAAAGTATGTGCCTATGAGACTGTTTGCTCTTGAATACTTTAGGCAATTTATCAGCTCAGATTTGACTCATTTTTATGCTGCCAAGAAAAAGACTCAGCTAAAACTAAGAAATCAATTAGGCCCCTTCATTATTAACAAAAAGGAAGGGTGGAAAGATGCTAAAAAGATATTAGGTGAGCAACTCAAACTAAAAATGAGTTTTTGGTGGGTACCCTATGACCCAAATGGATTCATCCGTGATAGAAAGATAAAAAATAGGCTATCAAGCAATGACCATTGTAGAATCCTTGAATTAGAGCAGTATGCTAATCAAGATGAGTGGGTAGAGGGCACATTGGTAGAACAAATTACTGAAGAAGAAAAGATGGAACAGGTAATGAAAAATATTGAAAATAATATTGACCTGGACTCTTTTGGACAGGTCTCTTTCAAATTGCCTCAGAATATCGGAGCGAGCACATCATCTGCTACAACTTCACAGCAACCAGCCCAAGAAAGCACTACACCAACTGTAGGGACATCCAAAGGCAAAGAAGTGTTGCATACAGAGCAACAACAAATGACAGATCAGCCAACATAATCAAAGAAGCAAGGCCAAGGGAAAATTCCTCCTGCCCAGACCAATGCCCCAGAGATACGCGCATTGCAGACTCCTCTTAATGAGGAAAAGGGCAGAAAAAGGGACCGAGAAGAGGCCACACCTATAAGTGGGCCAGCAGAGCAACCAGAAGCAAAGAGGCAGAGAGTGGATCCTCTACCTAAAGAGGAAGTTATAGAGGAGATCATTGAAAGTCCAAGAAGTGAGAGGGTAGCCAGCCCACTGACTTCCCCAGTGATAGAATCATCCACCAGTTCTCATGGGCAGCAATTGGGAAAACAGCATAGTGTGGAAATTTCTTCAGCAAGACCACAAAGTAAGCAAAATTCTAATATTAAGAGAACATTCATGGACATCAAGGCACAGAATGAGCCAATAAGATTGCAACTTTATGATCAGTTTCTCAAGATGACCCCCGCCAAATAGCAAAGGTTGATGTTTGCATATGATATTAAGGAAGGGAAAATGATCTTGAGTCACTTCAAGCCCAGAGTGAAGCAACCATAGTCAACTGCAGATTATATTAGAGAAAATTTGGAGGCTCTTGCCAAAGACATTCACCCTTTGGACCAGATTGAGTTGCACAAGCAAACTGGTGAAATGGTCTATTCCACTTTGGCAGACAAAGCCATACTAGCTCAACAATTGCAGAATTCATTAAACAACACATCTACCCAACTAGAGTTGGAAAAGGCATCCTCTTTGGCCAAGGACAACAGGATAAAGTCCTTGGAGGAAATTATCATTGAGCTGGGACATAATCCCAAGGATCCCATGGGAATAAAAACACTGATGAAGAAAAAAGAGGATGACATAGCTGCCCTCAGAAAACAATTGAAATTGCCAATTACTATGCATCCACAAACCACAGAGATAGTGCAAGAAAAAGAAGAAGAAGACATGATGGATTTGCTAATAAAAATGAATCAAAGACTAAGTGAAACGGAGCAGGATTTGGAGAAATAATTATAGGAAAAATAGGGAGTGTCAACCTCCCAGCCACCTCAAACAGCTCCAACAGTTACAACTGCTCCTCCTACAACAACAACAGCAGTCCCTCCCACTGGCCCAGCATCGACAGCAGGTACTTCAACAACAACAACAGCAGGCAGCAGCACTACCATGACCACTGAGGAGCTGATAAAGGCTATGGAGGATCTAAGACTCCAAGTATCATAATTAAAAGATGCCAAAGAGCAATTGGCAAAATTGGAAGTGAGTTATGATAAATCCAAGATGACTGTGGCAGAAAAAACAAGGGAGGTAAAAGCATTGGAAAACAAAGTAAAGGCATTGGAAAAGGACCTCTTATTAGACAAGCCTCTGAGAGAAATCAGGAGCATTCTGTGGGCCAACATTGGCCAATCCATCACTGATATATGGAAATCAATACAGATAATTCATGAGCAAATTGATTTAGTGGCAGCAGCTCAAGAAGAAATTCAAAAGGCCAGGGATTCGTTGGGACACATGCCCGAACAGGCCAATAGGCTAATACACTTTTTGAACACCCACACCAAGGAAGATCTGGCAGCACTGGATATCAGGGATAGGACAGGCACCATCCTGACAATTAAAAGGGTTCTGACCATGAGGAACTTCATACAAAATCTGGAAAGGAAGTGCCAGGAAATGCAAGTGGAGATAAATGCCTTCACATAGAAATTCACAGCTTTGGAGGAAAAGGGTCTGCCCAGTTTATTAACCAATGACTACACACTGATGACACATGAAGACTATACTCACAGGTTGAATACATATGTGGATAATCAAGTCACAGCATCATCAAGTTCTGCAGGAGAGAAGGCACTCCCATCTGGACAGAGCCTATATGACAATTTAGAAAATCTATTTTTTATTGAGCATGAAGTGAGGCATATTTTCACAGTCTAGCCTACTTTCTTCAGGTACACGGATGCAGATGAAACTCTAATAAAAATGCGCAGGTACCAATTACCAAATGACCAGTGGTGGCAGAGTATGCTGGAAATTTTGTAGGGCGGATTTCAAAGTTTTGTTTATTTTTCCAGAACATAACAGATGCCATAAAGTGAAGGAAAGAGTAGATAAAAAATTGCGCTGGGTAGCAGTAAATTAAAGCGCTAATCAAAGCCCAAGGAAGCAACGGTAGCAGCGTGAAAGTTCACTAAAGTATCCATCGGCCAACTCACTGAGCAAATAATCACTGCATCTCGCCAATTGAGCGTCCAGCACAACATTTCTTACTTCTACATTCATTTCTCTCTGTTCCCAAGAGAATTTACTCCTTTTGTAGAGTAGGTGAAAGAAGTTATTCCAAGATATTATCTCTTTGAGATATTTTGTAAACATTTTTGTACAAATACCTTCCCAAGCTAAGTATTAGGGGTTGGTGATACCATTCTGGAACTGCACTATAAATTTGAGAACTCTTCTGAATAAAAGATTGTTGGAATGTTTTGTTGCTGAACTTGTTGGATGTGGATTTGATGATAGAGGACCATGTTACAGAATTCTCAAATTATCTCGTGGAACAATAAGTTTTTTTAACTCATGTTTTATTGTTTATGTGTTTTGTATATCATTTATATATCATATTTTGAATAACAGAGAAAAAGAATAACCTAGAATTTACTTAATTGTACTCTGTGTTCAATTTCTATTATTATTTATGTTTTCTTCAGAATTAGCATAAGTAGGAATTCTTAACTGCTCTTGTTTCTCTGGTTCTTACACCTTGAATATGACCAAGGAATTCTTAACTGCTCCTGGTAAGATTCATACACTTTCACTCTGTCAGCATGATAAAGGATTCTTGATTGCCCTTCACCCCCTGACCCCATTTCACCTGATTTGAACTTATAGTTTGCTCCATGGTTAATGATCTTGCTCTGTAGTTCCTCTTTTGTCCAAGAAAACATATCCAACAATTCATCTTCATCAACTCCATTAACCCAATGGTCTGAACTTCTCATATTTTGCACCCCTGTTATATTGAATGTCATCATCTAAAAATCAAACAAATCCCTGCACTTCATAACTAGCCTGATATACCCCGAAACAAAGCTAAATCATAAAGATAGAGCCCTCTCTGGCTATAGATTGGCTAGAATCTGCATCTAAAAGATTGGTTAGTGGTTACCTCGGCCGTATTCCCTTTTCTCATAGCTTTTGGGGAACAACCTGAGTGATAACATCATTGGCGACTCCACTGGGTACTTGAATGACTGTTTGTTACTGCTGTCTATTTTCTAAAGCTACAGATGGAGCCTGAAGTTGGTCAGGTAGCCTTTGAAACTGTTTTTGCTATGCAATTACAGGAGTAAATAAACGCTACTTCAGTCTATCTCCAATCTAGTTTTAGGCTTTAAACAGTTGTCTCAAAAATTTGATCAGTTTCCTTTTGTTTTCAAAAGATCTTTAGGAAAATTCAAGGCTCTCACAATTCATAATTTCATAGAAAGATATTTTCAAAAGCCGTGTTCTTCAAATACTTCCAGAAAATACCAAAAATAGATTTAGAAGCTGGCTCCAAAGAAGAAAGTCCGTTACACTAGATCAAATCTAGATCCGAATCCTCTAGCTATCTTTGAAAATCCTAACTTGATCTCTAAGAACCTTAGAAGACAAGAAAGTCTAGAAAATTCGGCTGATTTAAACCTTGATACACTTCAGCAAAACCTTACCCAATCCGAGCTTGCTCCCGGAAAAGCAACAGTCCTTTCTACTGTTGTTGCAACTTCTTCTACTTCACCATCATCACTTCAAAGCATCTTTTCCACTCCCCCATCCACAGAACATATTTCCACTGTTATCCCCGTCCTTCCAGCTGTTCCATTTATCCCTATTAATATGGCAAATCGATATGCCCCCTGCAATTACCTACAAATCTTGGTGCTATGCCCCAAGACTATCAAAGCAAAATTACCTATTTTGATGGTACTGGCACCTATAACGGCTCAACAACATACTAAGAAAATGATGGATTATTTTGAGAACTATGAAATTGATGATAATGATGTCAGAATGAATGTTTTTGTTCAAAGCTTAATCGGTGATGTAAGGACCTGGTTTAGGGCACTTCCTGTAAATACTATAGCTGATCCAGATGCTCTATATCAAACCTTTTTGAACAGATGGGAAAAGAAGAAAGACCCATTACATATTCTATCAGAGTATGAAAGCTTGAAAAGAGGCCCACAAGAAACTGTCCAAGACTACTGTGCTAGATTCAATAATGTGTACAATGCTATTCCTCAAAACCTTAGACCTCCACCGGACTTGGCCTTAATCAAATTCCCTGATGGATTTGATTCTGACATGGCATACCAACTCAGGGAAAGAGCTCCTCCAAGCTTAGAAGACATGCAGAGCATAGCCATTAGTGTAGAAGCCAATCTGATCTCTAAAAGAGCTTGAGCTAGAGCTGAAAGAAGGACTCCCTTCAAAGAAGAACCTTCTGCATTTGAGTAGAAACTAGATGCAATTATCAAAGGAATGGATAGATTGGGTGACAGAGTAGAAACCATTGAAAGGAAATCTTCTTGGTAAGGTCAATCAAGTAACACCACATGAAATCCAAACTTCAGAAAAAATTAGAATCCCAATGCTGGAAAGGCTAGTCCCGATCAAAACATTCGACCTCCATTCCAAGAAAACTATGATGAAGCTTCAACCTGTAGTGAGCCAACAGAGGATACTCAAATCAACCTAATGGGTCTAAACAGTGAACAACAAATCTTTTTAACCCAGGATGACTAAGAAGCTCACACCTATAGTCAATTTCAAACCAAATCCAGAGAATCATTTGATTTCAGAGAGGGATATGATGCAGCTGTCTATGAGGTTCATAAACAATATAAACTGAGAAGCAGAATAGTAGATGTTCCTTAACCCAACAAGCAGAAAGATACCAAGCAGCCCAAAAAAGTAAAGGATAAAACATCCCCTATAGAACTCCCTCCTAAAAATGACCTCGACCCAAAAGATCCCACGGTTGAGGACATATCAAGCTTACAACCATCAAACAATCAGCCATCCACCTCCTTTCCTCCAAAAGAAAATGAAAACAGATCTCCTGAAATTGACTTCAAAGCAGATTTAGTTCATAACAACACTCCTGATAGAGAAAAAACCACTGAAAACACAGCAGAAAAGGAAAATCTTGCTGCCCGGAATGCAAAAATTCAAGTGGAAAAACCTTTCAACCTAGAAACCGAAATAGGCAAGTTAAAAATAGCCATTCCACTGTCCGAATTGGCTAAACATGAGGTTTATAGAGAACAAATCAGCAGGTCACTTCAAATATCAGAGAATAGAGACGCAGTGAATGTCTTAGATGACCAACCAGAATTGATTTTTGGCCCTGAAGTAAATGGTAAAACAGTAGATGGAGGAGTTCCTCCATTCTATGTAAGTTTAAACATCCACAAAAAAGTACTTCATAATGCAATGTTTGATTCGGGAGCTTCCCATAATCTGATGCCTAAGTCTGTGACGGAAAAGTTGGACCTAGATATCACAAGGCCATATAAAGACTTGTTTTCATTTGATTCTAGCCAGGTCAGGTGTCTAGGCCTAATCAAAGATTTATGTGTATCTCTAGTCCAATACCCTGCCAAGACAATTTTAATGGATGTGGTGGTAGCTGATATCCCACCAAAATATGGAATGCTCTTGTCCAGATCTTGGGGTGCAAAGCTCCAGGGATCTTTATAATTGGACATGTCTTATGCCACCATTTCAGTCTTTGGCCAGCCAAAGAGACTTTACCGGGAAACTTTGATGAAATATGTGATCAGCAGTCAAGAGAAACCCCAAAATTTCCCCATTTATTCCATGCATTTTGATATGGATTCTTTCATCTTATACAATGCTGAAATGTGTCCCAAAACTAATGACAAGCTTCTAGAATCAGCGCAAGGAAGAAGCATAAATGAAGAATCCACTGCTCAAGATCTAGAAATTGTTGAAGTGATTGATGTAACAGACACACAAGAAAAACCATATGGGTTACAAAATCCAAATCTGCCCACCAAGCAGCTTTCTAAAAATCCTCATGCTAGCTGTAGTCAAGAAATCCTATGGTATTTAGAGTTTGATGGATCAATGAATAAACTAGGAGTAGGGGCAGGGATTTGGATATATAACATGCAAAATGATCATGCTGAAGGACATGCATATAGGCTGAATTTTTGATGTACAAATAATATGGCTGAATATGAAGCCCTTCTGCTAGGACTCAAATTGATTAAAAGTCTAGGGGCAGCTAGGATATCAATCTTGGGAGACTCTGATTTGATTATCCAGCAGATGAAAGGAAACTTCGTCACAAATTATCTCAGGCTAAGAGCTTATAGAGGGGCAGCGATTGAAATACTCAATACCTTTCTAGAATCATAGCTTACCAAGATTCCAAGAAATCACAACTTGCATGCTCATAGTTTAGCAACATTTGCCAGTACTTGTAAGCTGCCATTTGAGCCTAACCATCATTTTACTGTTGAAATTAAACACAGACCTGCTGTACCAGACAATGTTAAAAATTGGTAGGTGTTTGACAATGACACACAAATCAACAATTTCCTGACTTTGAAAGAGGATTTTTCAAGCACAAATATAGACACAAGTACCATTTGTGAAGAACATCAAATAGACAGAATTGAAACTGATATTTCAACTGAAACAACAAATCAGATTTTGCATCCAACAATCTTTACCAGCAAAAATTTACAAGAGCTGAAACAAATGGACTTTGATGAAACTGCTGAAGGAGAGTCTAAAGTGATTGATTTAAAGGATAATTTTTTACCTACAGGCTTGACTCCTCTGGAGGATAGTTTTAACTCAAATGATATTCCAATAAAGCCAAAAATGCAGCCATTAAATGCCGAAATTGAGGACTGTAATATAGGCACTGAACAGAAACCTAAAATGATAAAACTATCCAAAGCCTTGCCTCCCGACCAAAAACTGAAATACGTTGAACTATTTAAATAATTTCAAGATGTTTTTGCATGGAGCTATGAAGACCTTAAGGCCTATGATACTTCTGTGATCCAGCATACAATACCCTTAAAATAAAATTAAAAACCTTTTAAACAAAATCTTAGAAGGGTGAATCATGTCCTCCTTCCCCTTATTGAAAAGGAAGTCAAAAGAATGTACAAAGCTAGAATAATTGTGCCCATTAGATTTTCAGAATGGATCTCTAATATATTGCCCACTAGGAAGAAAACAGGAGAAATAAGACTGTGCGTAGACTTGAGAAATCTAAATAAAGTTTCTCTCAAAGGCCATTACCCCTTGCCCAAGATGGATCACATTTTACAAAGGGTAGTGGAAGCTTCTAGAATTTCACTGTTGGATGGATTCTTAGGCTTTAATCAGATCCTAGTTCACCCTGATGATCAAGATAAAACTACTTTTACAACACCTTGGGGAACTTTCAAGTATGTAAAAATGCCTTTTGGACTTAAGAATGTAGGGGCAACATTTCAACGAGCCATGGACATAGCCTTTGCAAAAGAGATCCATGATTTTCTAGTCATATATCTTGATGATCTCACTGCTTTTTCCAAATCAGATCAAGAACATTTAGAACATCTCAGATAAGTGTTTTTAATTTGTAGAAAATATGGCATATCACTTAATCCAAAGAAATCATTATTTGGCCTAGAAGAGGGTAAACTATTAGGTCACATAATCTCAAAAGATGGCATCAGAATTGACCCGGACAGAATACAAGCTATTCTCCAAGTCCCTCACCCTAGGAATATCAAAGAACTTCAAGCTTTCCTAGGAAAGATCAATTTTCTAAGAAGATTCATACCCAACTTGGCTGAACTGATAAGATTGCTGAATAACATGCTGAAGAAAGATTCCAAAGTAAAGTGGACAATAGAGGCTAAACAAGCCTTTGAGGAAATCAAAATAGCTTTAACCAAAATGCCGGTCCTCACAAGCCTGAAATTTGATAGAGATTTTATGATATTCTCCTTTGCATCTGAACACACTATTGTTGTTGTCCTATTACAACAAGATGACCAAGCATGTGAAAAACCAATAGCCTTCTTCAACAAAGCACTTAGAGATGCACCTTTAAAATATCAGATCATGGAAAAACAAGCTTATGCCCTTGTAAAGGCCATCAAGGATTTTAGAGTTTATATCTTATACTCTCATGTAATAGCTTACGTCCGAAATGCTGTGGTCAAGGATATCCTAACTCGAGAAGTAATTGAAGGTAAAAGAGGCAAATGGATAGCTAACATCTTGGAATATGACATTGAAATTAAACCAACAAAGCTGATAAAAGGACAAGGATTAGCTAAATTGATGACTGAAACCAACTTTCAAGCCCTTGACATCAATGAACTGGATAACGAACAGGAGATGGCGACTCCACAGATCAATCAAGCCTTTTTACAATCACCTTGGTATGCTGATATAGCCTATGTATTGTTAAACCTGCAGGCTCCTCCAAGGTTATCCAGAACTAAAAAGAGATTCTTGAAAATGAAAGCTTCAAGGTTTTGTATTATAGATAATGTTTTATTTTGGAAAAATCATGAAGGCATTTTACTAAATTGCTTAACAAAGGATGAAACTGACAAAGTGCTGAAAGAATTTCATGCAGGGGACTGTGGTGGACATTTGTATTGGAAATCAACTGCTGATAAAATCTTAAGAGTTGGATTTTATTGGCCCTCCCTGTTTGTTGATGTAAAGAAATTTGTAGTTTATTTCCATAAATGTCAAATCTTTGAAGGCAAGAGAAAGCTTTTACCTTTACCCCTAAAACCCATTTCCACTGAGAGACCATTTCAACAATGGGGTTTAGATTTCATTGGAGAAATTCACCCTCCCTCTTCTGGCCAACATAAGTGGATCTTGACTGCCACAGACTACTTCACCAAGTGGATAGAAGCCATCCCTTGTAGGCAGGCCAATGATTCAGTGATCATGCAATTCCTAGAAACCAATATCTTGTCTAGATTTGGCTATCCAGAAAAGATTATAACTAACAATGCTACTTCTTTTAAATCCAAAAGAATGATCAATTTTTGCCACAAATACTATATTACCTTAGGCCACTCAGCCTATTACCCTCAAGGTAATGGTCTAGCTGAATCATCCAATAAAAGTTTGATCAATATCATTAAGAAAGTATTGGAGGAAAATAAGAAAAACTGGCATAAAAAGCTTGTTAATACACTTTGGGCAGATAGGTTGACTACAAAGAGATCCATTGGAACAAGCCCCTATGAGTTGGTTTATGGCATGGAGGATATATTCCCTTCATCTTTGGGAATCCCCGTAATAAAATTGTTGCAAGAAATACAGACAGAACCCAATGACATTCAGAGGAGAATCAATCAAACAATTCATTTACAGCAGACTAGAGAAGAAGTCTATCAAAGATATCAAATTCTACAAGAAAAACATAAGAAGATTTTTGACAAAATGACAAAGGCAGAGGATTTTTTCATAGGAGACAAAGTACTCAAATGGGATTCCAGAAGGGAAGATAAAGGAAAACATGGGAAGTTTGACTTCCTATGGAAGGGGCCTTTTGCTATTCAGGTTGTACAAGGAAATAACACCTACTTCTTGAAAAGCTTGGATGGTACAGAAGCAGGAGATGGGCCAGTCAATGGTCGGATGCTCAAGCATTATTTTGACCCACTTTGTTGAGATGACAGGAATATAGATTGTACATAAAAGTGTTTATTTTCTGCAGTTTATTACAACAAGAAGATAGGGATAAGATGCAACAAATTTTGAGAAAAAAGCAAGGAATTGTGCCACCTTTTGGTATTAGCTTTTCAGTTTATCAAAAGAGTTGAAGAAGGAGACTTGGGAGCTGTAAATATGATGGCAAGCATTCAGACAAACTATTAAGGACAGAGCTGTAATTGTTCAAATCAGCTTATGAGGAATGTATATATGTTACAGAGGCATAGTTTTGTTTATTTACAGCAAAAGGAAACTTCAGGTTGCAGCAAGGGTTGAATATAAGGCTATCTGACCTGTTGTTCTTGGCTTTTCACAAGAAGAAGCCATCCCCAAGTGGAGCCACTATTAGGTTCCTATACCAATAGGTGTCATATTTCATGATTCACTGGTGAAGGGCCAAATATGATCATCCTTTCCATGCTGCAAAGGTTCCATATATTCAAAAATCAAAATAAGTAAAAAATGAAAAAAGGGTACACCCTAAAAGAAAAATCAAAGGGCAAAAAGAATGAATTGGTCAAAAAGAAAGAAAATGAACCCCAAAGAAAAGACCAGGAAAGTGTGCTAGTCCAAAATTCCACTACTATCCTATTTTTGCAAAGAAGTTCAATATGTGCAACCAATGACTTCTTTCACAGTTGATGGATGGCCAAACAACTTAATCTTGGGCAGTCCATGTTTAAATTTCTTGTTTTAGAAATAGTGAATGAAATCTGTCCAAACAGTTCAAGCTTGGCAGGTAAGTAGTTAGGTAGAGAAGCAAGGGAGCTCAATAGTTAAATCTGAGCCCCTGGAAGAAATAAGGGCAGACTTAGATAGGAGGGCAGTTAAAAGAAAACAAGAGAGTAAGGGTTTGCTAGTTCAAATGCACCCAAGGAAAAGGAAGAAAAAATGTTAGGTTTGATAGGTTGGGTAGGCAATTTTGATGTTGCAAAAGCAGGTTGATGAGCAGATTTTGTCTTTTTGAATATGATCTATCTCATGGATGTCATAAGTGCCATGGTAATGTGGCTACAAAGCAGATGGAGCATGACTAACTTCCCTCCTCATTTCTCCAAAAAATACTCACTAACCTCCCCACAAGGACATTGGGATTTGCTCAGTGCTCCTAGTTCACTTCATTTCATGAGAAAAACTAAGTGAAACTCTGTTTCTACTTAGGATACCAAAGCCACATTTCTTGTGTTAAAATGTTTTTTGATTCATTATGATAAGCCTCCAAAATTCATGACTTGGACCCCTTTTTTTTACTCCCCTAAGCCTATGTTTCACTTTATAACTTAGCGCTTTGTTTGAAAAGCCTATTCCTCATTTTAACATACTAACGCTATTATATAGTTCCTACACTATGTTTTTCCCTCCCATATTATATAAAAAATGCATAAAACCCCAAAAGGTTAAATATCCCAACCCCCGGAAATTATATCCATAAAACATAATATTTTGGGAATTATGGGTTCCTTTGGAGCCATGTAATAGCCCTCCGCGCTTAAAGACATGGGGTTTATTTGACATTTGGTTAAATAAATAACCAACCTGCTTGACAACCCAAAAGAAATACACCCGCAAACATTAAAAAACGCTCAAATATTACGGTGGGACCCCGCGCCATAGCCTTCCACCAGTTTTATTCGCCGCCAACCATCAGATCATAGTCCACAGATCCAATGGCTTCGATGCATATCGCAAGCCCTTTTGTGCCGAACAATAGTGTCTGAGGGATGGGCGGTATTTCCGTCGTACAGAAGACAGGTGGCAGACACCCGGTGTGATCGCTGCCCCCCCCCCTCCAATACCACCCTAGCCCAAAGGTGGTGCAGGGGCCAAACCGCTTACCGCTTATGCCCCCTCCCCGCTGACGTCACCCTTGCTGACATCATCTGACACATCGTCTGCTACCCCGCCTCTGTATCACCCACCGTGTCATCCGCCACATCGCTACCAAGTCAGCTTCCGTACTCTCGCTACATGACAAAATTATTGCGTTATGCTAACGTCACCCGACCGAAGTGCACCAAAACCCGCCAAAATCAAATTTTTGTCAAAAGGGCGTGAAATGGTCGTTTTTTGGTCATTTCTGTTTGTTTGTTCTATGCGACCTGTGCATGCCAATTCATGTTCAAAGTAGTCATCCGACCACAGAGTCCGCCCCAAGCTAAATCAAGCCCTCTAACCAGTCTTCAAGCTCGGTCCGCCACCTTCATTTCGCACAGGGCGTTCATTAAAATAGCTATTTACCCGATTTTTTCTCCCAAATCCCGTTTTTCTTCATTTTTCTGCAAAATTGCCCGAAGGACCAAAATTGGAATTAAAAACACAGCACTGCTTTCAGAACTGCGCACTATAACCACTGATTTGCCCAATTTTTCCAAGAAATTCCTCAAACTCTATCTACCTCTGCAATTTCGCCCACTAAGCTAAATGAAAATTTGTCTCAGCCTGCAAAATTCTCTGAAAAAGCCCCCCAAGAAACTGTCATTTTACCTGTTGTTGCTGTAAAAACCCAAGCTCCAAGTTGAAAAGTCATAAGAAGATTGGAAAATGGAGGCTCTAGTGGTCGTCAATGTTGCTCCCCTAAATGCACCTCACAAAGAATTAGAATGGTTGCCCTCGACTGATAGGGACTTCCAAATTCAAGACTTAATGGGTGACAAAAACCACCTTCAAGTATTTTGTGAAATCAGAAATAGTTACCTAAACAAAACTGATCTCTATGGCATATGGGAATCCAATCTGCCCATATACTATCTCCCCTCATTTCATGTATTTCCAGATATAATCCGCCTGTGCTGTGCCAACTATGAGCCCACTCAAAGAGTAGTCATATCTCCAACTGGCACTGTCCTTTTCTATATAACTCCTGACTCAATCAATGAGATGTTGCATTTCAAACCTAGTCAGCCTCTCACTCCTCTTTCCATGAAATATTTGTTGGACCAAGGCTCTAAACTATCCACTGCAGAAATAGGCCGAATTGCCAACTTATTCATGAGCCCAGATTGCCAGCCTAGAGATTCTCCTCCTTTTCACCATGTCTAGTTCAATGAAGCTGGATGATCTGCTATTGATATGATATCCTATGTCCTGGGATTTAAAACAAGTGAGTATGTTCATGAGACAATTTTAGCTCTGATGTCCATATTTATTCCAGGACATGCTCCTACTATCAAATTTGACTTTGCTACCTTCATTAGCAACAAAATCCATGAACAATTCATGAGTCTAAACAGAGAAGGAGTCTTCAAGTTCACATCATATATATATCATCTATTCTTGTACTATCAAACAGATAGTTTTCAGTTCCATATCAAGAAATTGGATGCAAAATGAGAAAGGAGATCTGTGATATTTTGGACCTCAGTCTTCCATCAAGTCCATAACTCTCCTTATACTTATTGTGAGTTTATTGATCTATTTATATATCCAGTCTCATCTCTGCTGATGAGAACTCCTCCTCCCAGACTCTCAGGTGACATGCAAAAAATCTTACATCTATCAAAAAGCTATAAAATAGGTGACTGGTACTTTTACCAGAATCACAATGAGATTAGGATATATGGCTATGAGTTATGCCCCTATAAACTGCGAAAGTATGTGCCTATGAGACTGTTTGCTCTTGAATACTTTAGGCAATTTATCAGCTCAGATTTGACTCATTTTTATGCTGCCAAGAAAAAGACTCAGCTAAAACTAAGAAATCAATTAGGCCCCTTCATTATTAACAAAAAGGAAGGTTGGAAAGATGCTAAAAACATATTAGGTGAGCAACTCAAACTAAAAATGAGTTTTTGGTGGGTACCCTATGACCCAAATGGATTCATTCGTGATAGAAAGATAAAAAATAGGCTATCAAGCTATGACCATTGTAGAATCCCTGAATTAGTGCAGTATGTGAATCAAGATGAGTGGGTAGAGGGCACATTGGTAGAAAAGATTACTGAAGAAGAAAAAATGGAACAGGCAATGAAAAATCTTGAAAAGACTCTTGACCTGGACTCTTTTGGACAGGTATCTTTCAAATCACCTTAGCATATCGGAGCGGCCACATCATCTGCTACAACTTCACAGCAAACCAGCCCAAGAAAGCACTACACCAACTGCAGGGACATCCAAAGGCAAAGAAGTGCTGCATACAGAGCAACAATAAATGACAGATTAGCCAACATCATTAAAGCAGTAAGGCCAAGGGAAAATTCCTCCTTCCCAGACCAATGCACCAGAGATACCCGCATTGCAGACTCTCAAAGAGGAAAAGGGCAGAAAAAGGGACCGAGAAGAGGCCACACCTATAAGTGGGCCGGCAGAGCAACTAGAAGCAAAGAGGCAAAGAGTGGATCCTCTACCTGAAGAGGAAGTTATAGAGGAGATAATTGAAATTCCAAGAAGTGAGAGGCCAACCAGCCCACTGACTTCCCCAGTGATAGAATCATCCACCAATTCTCATGGACAACAATTGGGAAAATAGCATAGTGTTGAAATTTCTTGAGCAAGACCACAAAGTAAGTAAAGTTATGATATTAAGAGAACATTCATGGACATCAAGGCACAGAATGAGCCAATAATATTGCAACTTTATGATCAATTTCTCAAGATGACCCCCACCAAACAGCAAAGGTTGATGTCTACATATGATATTAAGGAAGGGAAAATGATCTTGAGTCACTTCAAGCCCAGAGTGCAGCAGCCACAGTCAGCTGCCGATTATATTAGAACAAATCTGGAGGCTCTTGCTAAAGAAATTCACCCTTTGGACCAGATTGAGTTGCACAAGAAAACTGGTGAAATGGTCTATTCCACTTTGGCAGACAAAGCCATACTAGCTCAACAATTGCAGAATTCATTAAACAACACATCTGCCCAACTAGAGTTGGAAAAGGCATCCTCTTTGGCCAAGGACAACAGGATAAAGTCCTTGGAGGAAATTATCATTGAGCTGGGACATAATCCCAAGGATCCCAAGGGAATAAAAGCACTGATGAAGAAAAAAGAGGATGACATAGCTGCCCTCAGAAAACAATTGAAATTGCCAATTACTATGCATCCACAAACCACAGAGATAGTGAAAGAAAAAGAAGAAGAAGACATGATGGATTTGCTAATAAAAATGAATCAAAGACTAAGTGAAACGAAGCAGGCTTTGGAGAAAGCATTACAGGAAAAACAGGGAGTGTCAACCTCCCAGCCACCTCAAACAGCTCCAACAGTTACAACTACTCCTCCTACAGCAACAACAGCAGTCCCTCCCACTGGCCCAGCATCGACAGCAGGTACTTCAACAATAACAACAGCAGGCAGCAGCACTACCATGACCACTAATGAGCTGATAAAGGCTATGGAGGATCTAAGACTCCAAGTATCAGAATTGAAAGATGCCAAAGAGAAATTGGAAAAATTGGAAGTGAGTTATGATAAATCCAAGATGACTGTGGCAGAAAAAACAAGGGAGGTAAAAGCATTGGAAAACAAAGTAAAGGCATTGGAAAAAGACCTCTTATTAGACAAGCCTCTAAGAGAAATCAGGAGCATTCTGTGGGCCAACATTGGGCAATACATCACTGATATATGGAAATCAATACAGATAATTCATGAGCAAATTGATTTATTGGCAGTAGCTGAAGAAGAAATTCAAAAGGCCAGGGATTCGTTGGGACACATGCCCGAACAGGCCAATAGGCTAATACACTTTTTGGACACCCACACCAAGGAAGATCTGGTAGCACTGGATATCAGGGATAGGACAGGCACCATCCTGACAATTAAAAGGGTTCTGACCATGAGGAATTTCATACAAAATCTAGAAAGGAAGTGCCAGGAAATGCAAGTGGAGATAAATGCCTTCACACAGAAATTCACAGCTTTGGAGGAAAAGGGTCTACCCAGTTTATTAACCAATGACTACAGACTGATGACACATGAAGACTATACTCGCAAGTTGAATACATATGTGGATAATCAACTCACAACATCATCAAGTTCTGTAGGAGAGAAGGCACTCCCATCTGGACAGAGCCTGTATGACAATTTAGAAAATCTGTTTTTTATTGAGCATGAAATGAGGCATCTTTTCACAGTCCAGCCTACTTTCTTCAGGTACACGGATGCAGATGAAACTCTAATAAAAATGCATAGGCACCAATTACCAAATGACCAGTGGTGGCAAAGTATGCTGGAAATTTTGTAGGGCGGATTTCAAAGTTTTGTTTATTTTTCCAGAACATAACAGATGCCATAAAGTGAAGAAAAGAGCAGATAAAAAATCGTGTTGGGCAGCAGTTAATTAAATCGCTAATTAAAGCCCTAGGAAGTAATGCCAGCAGCATGGAAGTTCACTAAAGTATCCATCGGCCAACTCGCTAAGCAAATAATCAATGCATCTCACCAACTGAGCGGCCAGCACAACATTTCTTACTTCTGCATTCATTTCTCTCTGTTCCCAAGAGCATTTACTCCTTCTGTAGAGTAGGTGAAAGAAGTTATTGCAAGATATTATCTCTTTGAGATATTTTGTAAACATTTTTGTACAAATACCTCCCCAAGCTAAGTATTAGGGGTTGGTGATACCATTCTGGAACTGCGCTGTAAATTTGAGAACTCTTCTGAATAAAAGATTGCTGGAATGCTCTGTTGCTGAACTTGTTGGATGTGGATTTGATGATAGAGGACCATGTTACAGAATTCTCAAATTATCTCATGGATCAATAAGTCTTTTTAACTCATGTTTTACTGTTTCTGTGTTTTGTATATCATTTATATATCATATTCTGAATAACAGGGAAAAAGAATAACCCAGAATTTACTTAACTGTACTCTGTGTTCAATTTCTGTTATTATTTATGTTTTCTTCAGAATTAGCATAAGCAGGAATTCTTAACTGCTCCTATTTCTCTAGTTCTTACACCTTGAATATGACCAAGGAATTCTTAACTGCTCCCTGGTAAGATTCATACACTTTCCCTCTGTTAGCATGATAAAGGATTCTTGATTGCCCTTCACCCCCTGACCCCATTTCACCTGATTTCAACTTATAGTTTGCTCCATGGTTAATGATCTTGCTCTGTAGTTCCTCCTTTGTCCAAGAAAACGTATCTAGCAGTTCATCTTCATCGACTCCATTAACCCAATGATCTGAACTTCTCATATTTTGCACCCCTGTTGTATTGAATGTCACCATCCAAAAATCAAACAAATCCTTGTACTTCATAACTAGCCTAATATACCCTGAAACAAAGCTAAATCATAAAGAGAGAGCCCTCTCTAGCTGCAGATTGGCTAGAATCTGCATCTAAAAGATTGGTTAGTGGTTACCTCGGTCGTATTCCATTTTCTCACAGCTTTTGGGGAACAACCTGAGTGATAACAGGTTCATGAGTAGAAACTGTGTTCATTTTGATTGAATGATTGCATGTGTTTCTATTGTATGTTTTCCCTTCAGCAAATTGATTAGAATAAATTTGTGTCTAGTTTTTTCTGTCCAAATTCAATAGTAGCTACAAATTTCGAGTTATTTCTACATGGTATCAGAGGTATTTGAAAATACATAGAAACTAGGTTCCTGATCATCTCTCTAAGAAATTTTGAATAACAGATGTTGTGGTGCAAGAATTTCTTCAGTGTAGGAACAATGTCTTTCAATGGATTGAGGCTTGAGTATTCACTGGAGGGAAATTTGAATTTATGTGCTTGGAAAGATAGAATGGAAGTTATGCTAGATGACAAAGGAGTATTGGTGTACACACAAACTAATATTCTCTACTAGTAGCATCAAATGCACAACAACTGGCTAAGTGGAAAAAAGATATTGCAAAATCCAGAAGGATTATCCAAGAGGGAGTTAGAGACCATTTGGTTTTGAATTTTCATGGAAAGGAGACTTCTTATGCAATGTGGAAAAACCTTTTAGATTTATTCCAAAGTAGCAGTGATGCCCATAAATTGGCATTGAAAGATAAGCTCACGAACATTAGAATGAGTAAAAATGAAATTGTTGTTCAATGCCTATCCATACTCACTTAGGTGAGAGATGAACTTGGAGAAAATTTGCCACCATATGAGCTTGTGAGCTTAGCACTCCTTGGTCTTCCAAAGCCTTAGCACAACTACCAGGATTTAGTTAACAGAAGAAACAAGGTCCCATATTGGGAGAGACCTTGGTTTGACTTGGTTCAGGTGGATATTAAAAGAAACACTAGAGGTGGAGTCACATCCGTAACTAATGAGGAGGAAAAATCTACCTTTGTATAAAATGAAAGAAATCCAAAGGAAATAAGGCCCAAGGAAAGGCAGAATACATCCAGAACCATGGATAAAACAGAGATCTCAATAAAATTAAATGCTTTCACTAGCATGAGTATGGACACTATCCAACCAAGTGTCCACATAAGAAATCCAGTCATAAGCCTGCAACATGAGCAGGAGGAGATTCTATCATATCAAAGTTTGAGTTCAATTTCAACATAATTTCTTGCATGGAAAATATTGTGCGGGATAGTGTATGGTACTTAGACTCTACTGCTTCATTTCATATGAAAAGAAATAAGGAGTTCTTCAGCAACTTAGAGGAGAAGGATCTACAATTACACATAGAGCTTGGAGATGATGGAAGGTATAGTACCAAAAGGAATGTAAATGTCACCTTTAAGAGGGATTCGAGCTCTCGTCTTCACCTAAATAATGTAATGTATGTGTCTGGTATGAAGAAAAATCTAGTTTCTGTAGTTATACTTGAAGACAGAGGATATGATGTGGTGTTTAGTAGAGGGAAGGCATATATGAAGAATGTTGCTACTATACAAGTAAAAAATATTGGTGTTTGGTTAAAAATCTCTACAGATAGAGGTGGATGCATCCATTGCATTGAGAATAAAGGAAGAACATGTTCAAGGCTAAGATTTTGGAGAGCTCTAGCATAGGCACATGGGACACTTGCACCATGGAGATTTGAAAATAATGCAACAAATCACCACTAGACTTCCAAAATGCACCCTTTATCAACATGATGTTTTCAAGGGATGCACTCTTGGAAAATATGTGAAATCCCCCTTCTAGAGTCGAGATAGTAGAGCTAGATCCATCTTGGAGTGAGTTCACTCGGATTTGTGTGGACCATTTTCCACTATCTCAACTATAAAGCACAGATATTATTTGATCTTCATTGATGAATTTTCCCACAAATTTTGGATCTATTTCATGAAGAAGAAAGATGGGGTTTATTCAAATCTTTTTGAATTAAAGCCTTCACTGAAAATGAGACTAGAAAGAAAATGAAATCCTTGAAAAGTGATAATGGAGGAGAATCTGTATCAAATGCCTTCAAATAATTATGTGCCAATGAAGGTATTAGAAGGGAGTTGATTTTACCTCACAAACCACAACAAAATCAAGTTGCAGAGATGAAAAATAGAAGTATCGTAGGAGCTGCTAGAGTAATTTTTCATGACCAAGGATTGTCGTTATCCCTGTGGGAAAAAGCTTGCAATACATTTCTTTACTTGCAAAATAGGAACCCTCACAAAATTCTTCCAATGATTACACTTGAAGAGGATTTAGCTGGGAGGAAGCCATATGTCTCCCACTTTTGCATATTTGGATTCATAGTCTATTGTCATGTCTCCAAAGAGAGTAAGAAAATGTTGGAGCCCATTGCAGAGAGGGGTACATTTGTAGGATACTACAACTCATATTTATTGGGTGTACATGTCCTCACATAGGATGACTGCGATGAGGAGGGATGTGATATTTGATGAGGAGAAATCCATTAGGAGTTCTATGGAGCGAGAGTTGAGCATACCACTAGAGTCGGAGCTTATAGCTCCAAAGTAGGAGCCTCAGTCATATCCACAAAGTTAGATCTTGCTCAAAGGAAAGAGGTCATTCCAAGAGAATGATCTAGAGCAGCCAAATTTGGAGGAGAGAAGAGTAGACCGAGTGGAGGCAGCCACTCACATAGAGCCTTCCAAAGAAGGGAGGAAGAGGATCAAGATGGTTGACAGATTGGTGGAGGAATCTCAAGAGTACATTGGAGCTCCTAACTCCTTGTGTAGACAGAGGAGATCACCAAATAGATATACCAGATATATGGCACTCATGTCAGAGTTGATTGATTCTGAGCCATCTTCTTCTGAAGAGTTTTTTCCAAGAAAGTGTTTGTAGATGTCATGGTCAAGGAGTATAAATCCATCATGAAGAAAAATGTTTCAGAGGTTGTTCCCATACTTGTGAATAAGTCAGTTCTTGGTTCTAGGTGGTTGTATATGGTGAAACATGCAAATGATGGAAGTGTTGAGAAGTACAAGGAAATATTTGTGGCCAAAGGCTTCACACAGGTGGAGGGAGTTGATTATGAGGAAACATTTGAACCTATGGAAAGATACTCATCTATCATGACCATATTTGCATTGGCAACATAGTTTGGGTGGACGATACACAAAATGGATGTTAATATTTTATTCCTCAATGGAGTGGTTGAGGAAGAGATCTACATTGAGCAACCTGATGGGTTTGAGACCTTTAGCATGGAGACACATGTGTGTAGACTCAAAAGAGCCCTCTATGGTCTCAATAAGGCACCTCATGCTTGGTACATTCACGTATATTCTTATCTCATTGCATTGGGATTCAATGAGAGTGAAGTAGATGCCAATCTCTACTACATTATGGTAGAAGAAGTTATGCTCATCTTATTTCTTTATGTGGATGATTTGATATTGACACGAGATGAAAATTTGACCTTTCCTTACAAGGCAGAATTTTCAAGATAGTTTGAGAAGAAGGATATGGGTTTGATGTGCAACTTCCTTGGCTTCGAGGTGTGGTCGGGAGATGCAAATATATCTATTGGACATGGGAAGTACACCTCTGAAATCCTTTAGAAATTCCATATGCAGGATTGCAAGCCCATGGACACTCTTATAGGTACTAACTAGAGGAAAGAGGATACTTCTATAGGGGAGGTAGTAGATGACATTATCTATAGACAATTGGTTTCCTTGATTTACTTAGTGAACACAAGGCTTGATATTTCTTTTGCAGTTAATCAATGTAGTCAATTCATGGTGGAGCCTAGCAAGCTTCACTGGACAACAACAAAACATGTTCTCAAATACCTCTAAGGCACAATAGACTTTGGTTTATGGTACAAACAGACTGATGGAATGAATCTCCAAGGCTTCAAAGATGCAGATTGGGTAGGAAGTCCCCCAGATAGGAAGAGCACATCAGGAGTTGTCTTCGGTTTTTGGTTAGCAACAATTTTTTGGTGCAGTAGGAAAAATATATCTATATCGCTTAGCTTAGTAGAGGTCGAGCATATAGTTTCTAGTTAGGCGACATGTGAGGCTATTGGGATGAGGAAGATCCCCATTGATCTCTTCAGTCAATGGATGGATCTTACATTGATTCATTGTGACAATCAAAGTTGTATATAAATATTTGCAAATATAGTGTTTCATGATAGGTCCAAGCATATAGAAATCAGGTAGCATCACCCGAGAGATTGTGTGTAGAGGAGGATTGTTATGTTATAGTACATTCCTATAGAGGAGTATGATGCAAACATTTTGACAAAGGATTCATCAAGAGGCAAGGTCGAGTTCCATGGGAGAAAGGTTGGGGTTGTTCATAAGCCTTTTCTTTGTAAGAGGGAGTTTTAAATTGTACAAGAAAAGGATTCATTTGACTTGTTCCTTAGTCAAATGGAGAAATTTGAATTTCCACTTCAACAGGATGAGTTGGCAAGTAGTGAGCAGGAGTGACATGGAAAAATCACTTAGTTAAGTCAGTCAATTCGAGTTTATGGACTGGAAGTAGAGTTGTGTGCATTTTGGTGGCTAATATCTAGCCATATAGAGTGTTATCTTTAGTGAAATTCAGCAAGCTAAGCTCTAGTCCAGAATAGAGTTAACTCACTAATCTCTTAGTTAACTAGTTAATTTATCAAAAATAGTCCTACAAATGCATGCGATCCAAATTTCCTAACTGGGTGGAGAAAAAAGGCATAATTGTAATCATTATTGTATACTAGTGAGTGTACAGAGTTTGCATGTATAAGGTGATCCATTTCTCTTAGGAGTTTCTTAAGGAAATAGGAGCTTCCCTATTCTTTATGAGTAGGAATTTCACAAGGAAATAAGAGGAAGAAGGAAGCCTATTTTTCCTTAAGTCTTATGTAGATAAAACTAAGGAGGAGGAGATTAGTATTGCAATGTAGTTTGAACCTAAAGCATTGAATTTTTCACTGTAATATATCATTTCTCCCGTATGATTTAATATAAATAGAGGAGGGGTTTTTCCTAGTTGCGTTTCCCAGTAAAAACTATTTTCATTGTGATTGAATGATTGCATGAGTTTCCATTGTATGTTTTCCCTTCCATAGA